>OY282560.1:323679141-323893771 GCA_958295665.1 Tipula vernalis | reverse complement strand
CATTTTAAATTTTGGCTAACATACATCTAGTAATATATTTACTATGTTACGCAACATTTACAAATATTTCCTGCTTAATTTGCCACTTTATGAAAATAAGCTTTGCTCTTCTTAAAGTGTAATATTCAACTGCGTTAAACGGATGCCATTAAATTGTATAAACAAAAATGAACTATTTATCGTAGCTCAGAAAAACAATCTAATTTTGGTTAATAATTAACTAGAAACAGGAAAATGTTTTGACAATAATACTAAGTGGAAAACATGATCATGATAAATTTTAAAAGTACAAATGTATAGTGCTTCATAATACTACGGATATTCACATTGATTTTTATTTATTTTAAAAATAAAGAAGCAATTGGACGTATCTAATTAAATTATACACTTCTCTGGTGGTCTTTTGCAAGTGGTCTCAAATTAAGAGTTCAGATTTAGTTAAAAAATACCACAACTTTGTTCTGTATATATACCTCCCGATATAGCCAACCCATATTCAAGTAGGGAGCTAAATAAAATAAAATATATGAGTTTTCGGAATATAGTCAGCATGCTCGGAAAATTTCAACTTTTCATCTAATATAACTCCTAGGTATTTCAAACTGGATACTCTTTCAAATTTATAAAACATTTATCATTGTACTCGGGACATCATCAACACTTCTTAAATGCAGAATAACGTGATTTTGAACTCAATATCATATGAAGTCAATTAAATCTTCTTCTAAGAATAAATCGATTACTTTGTTCTCATAAGTATCCGACCAGTTATTGGAATTTATATATTAAAATAGAATTTATGTAAACTACGAAAGAAAAAAATTGGACCAAGAACTGATCCCTGCGGGACACCAATTGGAATAGCTAAAGGATTATACACATTAAGTGTCTTTACCGGTTGGATTCTGTTTGAAAGATACAATTTTAACCATTTCAAAACGAGCCCCCTAATATCAATATTATTATAGTTTGTGTCTTAACAGCCGATCTAAAAAATTCCAAAATTCTAGAAAACACCGAGATCAATGATATTGGCCTGTAATTAGACATGTCGGCATTGACATGACATCGAAATTAGTGCAGAAACTAAAGGAGTTTAACGAGTCATATGTTGCATGACAAAATATTCCCAGATTCTTAGGAAATATGGGTATAACTAAACACCTCCTCAATAAACTAAATGAACTAAGCAGTCAATCTAAACGAATCTCAATTTTTTCTCAATGGTGTTTGAGACGGATTTGAAACGGTGCTCAAGAAATTCTGACCGTCGAGGCAGACCAATTGATAGATACATAAATATTTAAAAACACAAGATTTATTAATTGTTAAAGTTAAAATAAGCATAAAACCGCAAACTAAATTGCTTCGAAAAATATTTACACGTTACGAGACATTCATTTGGGCAGACAGTGTGATTTATCAAGTAAACAAGACACAGTATTTGCGTTTAAATCTATATACTTAGTTCCGCATTTGATAATGAGTTGTGGTGGTAAAAACATCTAAACAAAAATTTGTCTAAAAGGACCAAAACTTCATGGTAGTGAAAGTATTTTTTTTTAATTGGAATATTTACAAATAAAAATTATTCTAATTATAAAATTTTATCAACATAATGTTAAATAAATAAATTAAGTGTTTATTTTACTTAAAAATCATCAAAATATTGTAAAGAAAACTTACCAGCTGTATAATTCATCAAGCCGATGTACATTATAAATCGAACACTAAAAGTTAAACGTGTAATTCATTTTAAATTACGGTTTACGCGTCACAAATCACAATAGATAAAGACATTGATCACTATTTCACTGTACATATTATTTTATCATTGCACTAATTTTTGTGTTATTTTCAATTTTAATTCACTTTTATTTGACACAAATTAAATTTTAGGTCTCAATTGTTAAACTAACTTGTTATAATGAAGAACGTTTCCCTTGTGCTCGAACTGTTCATTGTTTTATATTTTATTGTTTTTGTTGATTGTATATTATCTCTTTCCGTGTCATTATTGCCTTTCATTTATAACGGAGTAATCAAAAATATACAACATTTCGCAAAACTTTACAAAAGCTAACTGAAGATATATACGTAATGTATGTATGGGATAGAAAATGTGAGTACATTTATGCTTTTTGAAACGAAAGCTTGAATTTAAGAGGTGTGTTTGTTGATAATGCTGATTGTGTTATCTCAGCCGAAAATAAAAAATATTGTCCGTATGGTGAGCGAATAAAAATTTACCATAGACAGCATTTAAAGCTTTTGTCAATAGTTGTATGTGACAAAACATCGTCCTTCTTTTTCGTGGAAAATAGTGGCAAATTCTCCGATTCCAAAAAATATTCAAAATTACTATAAAATCAAATGGATTGATGTGATTGCTGGATACAGTTTCGCTATTCTACCATTGAAGCGGTGTTACTTTATCATCTGTGACAATTATTAGGGTACCAATGCGAAGATTATTATTAGTTGTATTCTATTTGTACCGTTTTTGAAGAGAAACTAAATATTCACTGCAATATCGCTGCCAAAAATGTTGCTTCAATTGTTTAATACGATTCCACCGAGATAATCTGTTATAATTTTCTTCGGTAACGTCGTCTGGCGTACTCTCTAAAGAACTTCCTATTAAGAAGTGGCCAGGTTTTATTACTTCATAATCGGTGTAAGTGGTCTTGAGTTGATCACTGATTCAATCTGAATTAAAGTTTTAACGAGCATTTAAAACCACAGGAATAGACTACGCGGGTCTAAATTAATAATGTGCTTAATTCCTCAAAGGTCAGATGTGCTTTTCCACGAAATTCGATACAAGTGTAATTTGACGATATTTACCGCCGATTCGCACAAACCTTTAAAGTTTGGTGAATAGACCGGAATAAAATGCTACTTAATACCTTGATGAGAATTACTGTCGATTATACAGCCTTTTTTTTTGATAATCTCTTAGTAAATAATTTAACTCCTTTAGTTGAGAATTCCTTTCAATTAGACCCATTGTCGCTATAAATATCTGTCTAAATTGCTGACTTTTACCAGATGTATTGCCTTTGTTGATATACAAATGAAAAGTGCGATATAAGGTTTATCTAATGTTTGTGAAACCCGATACATCCTTTTTACTATAATAGGACCGGCGTAGTCTATTTCTGTGGTCCTAAATGCTCATTCAAATTTTACTGTACACATGTTAAGTTTTCCAATAAATTTGTGATTGCTTTTGGTTGACCTCGAAAACATGTTATAGACGGTCTATACAGGGTGTGCCAGCTGGATCAATATCATTAAAAAAAAGTCCACCACGCATATGCCTGGAAATGAACCGTTACCCACTTCAATTGCATTTCAAATTTTTTAGCATGGTACACTGCCTTGAATGATGTAAATGGCAATAACTTTTCTAAAAATTGAGATAACTCAATTGTTTTTCTATAATTTTAAAGGCACAGAGTGCTTTTTTCTTCTCTGGAATGATGCATCGTTTTTTCCATAAAGAAAACATTAGTGGAATTAAAAAAATTGTGCGAGAAATAATAAAAAAATTCATTAAACTCATTTTTTCTCGAAAAACTCACTTAATATTTTTTTGTTTTTTATTTCAAATTTAAATTTAATAGACGTTTTTATCTAATCATGTATAGTTTTTGAGATATTAACATTTAAATGTAGTATTTAATAATTTATTGTATGAATTTCTAAGTTTGCAACTTCACAAATAATTTTCAAAATGATTTCCATTTTGTATAAAAAACATAGTTGCAGTCGTCTTTTAATGGCAGCAGTCATGTTGAAATTTCCTAAATTTTCTTTGGTTGCCGCCATTATTGATTCGATCAACTAACTGCTCCCTAGTCTGAATGTTTGTTTTGTAGACTTCTCCTTTTAAATATCCCCCTACATAAAAGTCTAATGGTGTAAAATCTGGAGATCTAGCCGGCTAAGTTATAGGACCGCTGCGACGAACCCATCGCCCTTAATAATTTATATCAAACCAATTTCAAACTTTGTCTTCTATGCTGTGCAGGAGCTCCATCTTGTTGATACAAGAATGTATTTCTCATCATGAGTGGTATTGAATCTAGCACAGTGGGAGCCTGTTTAATTCAAAAATTCAAGATAGTTTTGTGAGTTCAATCTTTCGGGTAGTAAAATTGGCCCCGATAAAATTATTTCCAATTATGCCACACCATACATTAACACTAAAATGTCTTTGAAATGATGATTCTCGCTTAACGTGTGAGTTTTCTAGTTGTCACTAGTCAAGATTGTGGAAATTTGTTATTCCATCCCTCGTAAATATCGATTCGTCTGTCCATAAAATGGATGACAAATATGAAGGATTATGTTCCTCGTTGTTTAACAATAAACGGGAGAAATTTGTTCTGTTTGGTAAATCGACTGGTAATAATTCTTGCTCTGGAGTGTAGTGGAATGGGTGTAGATGATTTCTTTGAAGTACCTTCCAGACTTTATTTTTGCTAATACAAGTTGTATCAAAAGACGTCTCGTGCTAATGGTGGGATCTCTTTGTACTGAATTCAAAACTTGATTATCGGTATTGACTTCGTATTGAATTCGGCTAACATTTTTATTACTATTCATAGCGGACCAATGTTCCTCGTTCTCGTAATCGTCTTTGAACTGTTTCAAATATTCTATGATCTGGCACCGGCCTACCTGGATAACGTACTACACTGAAACGTTAATATCTCAAAAACTATATATGATTAGATAAAAAACGATGAAGCAATTTTGTAAATTTAAATTTGAAATAAAAAATAAAAATTATTAAGTGAGTTTTTCGAGAAAAAATGAGTTTAATGATTTTTTTTATTATTTCTCGCACAATTTTTTTAATTCCACTAATGTTTTCTTTATGGAAAATAGGATGCAAGGTATTCCTACACGGTAAATAAAAATTCACTAGATGTGAGCATACTAGACAATCTAGTTGAATCAAGTAAAATTAAAAATTTTAGATTTCTCATTGTAATAAAATCTGGTAATTTTACTTGAAATACAAATCTGTAGCACTAGAAATCAAGTTAATAATAATACTTGATTTTGCGATTGGAGTTCTTGTAAAATTATGAGAAATACTGTTTTTAATTATATTTCAAGTAAAATCGAATACTAGATTTTCTTGCAAACCTATAAGAATTCCTGCATTTATTCTACTATAGTTCTAGTAAAATAACCGGAAAAAAGGATTTGCTTTAGCAGAATTCCAGTTAATCCTACGTCATCATTTTTACTTGATTATCCATTTTTGGTTATTCTACTAGATTGTCGTCTAAATAAATTTCAAATAATAAAAAACCCTTTTTGGATTTTATTTTAATTAGATATTTTTTATTTCAACAATTCAAACATAAAAATATAAACAATTTCGCGGAAACTTCTACCAAAAAAAATAAAAAATTTTAAAAAGTTTGTCAAAGGCCCGTACAAAAATTTTGTAGCCAAGCGAAATTGACTGGGCATCTATTATAACGTAGAATATTCCTTCGTGGCTCAACTCATTCTTCGACAACAGGCACGGCTGCGACTGCCTAGTTTTTTGGGTGAGATCTTTTATTGGTTCATCTACCTGCAAAAATAAAAATTTTTGGTTTAATAATAAGAGTAATCAAATGAACTATACATCACAACGTCAACGTTAAACTAACTAGATATTGTAAGTGATAAATTTTATTCATAATTTTTTCCCAATTTTCGACTTTTAAAGTCATCATCAGGGCAACAATTTTATTATAAAATTACATTATTTAAAATATGGACGTTACAATCAAAAAATACTTAGTACGTAACTTTTGTTACCCACCTAACAAATATTATAGTACATTTGAATTTTATAATTTCTACATTACCTTACTATGTATGTATAATAAATCTAATTATATTTTACAGAGTATTAATAGTATTGTAGAGTAGTATTATATAGTACGATAAAACACAAGTACAAGTTTGAAAATTCAAATGTGCTTTTAAGCTCATTAGTTGACAGGTTACAAAAGTTACGTACTTATTCGTAGTATAATGTTTAATTGTACCATTCATGTAATTTTATTGCTTTTATTTATTGTTTTATTGTTTTGTTACCCTCGACTATGACTCGAAAAGTCGAAAATTGGGCAAAAATTATGAATAAAATCTATATAAATGGTTTAATTTAGATTAGTTAAATATTCTATAAGAAAGCCAAAGTTAAAACTTTTAAATGTAACAAGACTATTAAAAATAATATAATAATTTAAACCATATAAATATATTTAAGTATACCTTAGCCCAAATTCACACGCTGGACATGCAGGTTAAAACAAGTTGTTGATTATCCGATGAAGCAGCAGTGGTTTTAAGTGTGTTGTTACCCGATGTCTGGTTTTTCATTGTTACAAGTGTTCATAGATAATCTAAAGCAAAATATATTCTTGGATTATCGCACTATCCTTTCAAAATAACTCTAAGTCAAAAATATCGTGTTACGGGAGAAAGCTTTGAAGTTGGAAAATTTTAACAAAATTTGGTAGATTGTTTAGACCAAAGTTAAATAACTTGTTTCGAGGCCGTGTAGAAGAACACGACACATCTATAAAGCTGCTATCACAAATTGCAAAAATGCAAAAAATTCAAAAACTCACTAACTATGTGCGGTACATAAATATGTATATATATATATATATATATATATATATATATATATATATATATATATATATATATATATATATATATATATATATATATATATATATATATATATATTTATATATATTTATGTACCGCACATATATAAATATATATATAAATATATATATATATATATATATATATATATATATATATATATATATATATATATATATATATATATATATATATATATTTATGTACCGCACATATATAAATATATATATGAATATATATATATATATATATATATATATATATATATATATATATATATATATATATATATATATATATATATATATATATATATATATATATATATATATATATATATATATATATATATATATGTATATATATATATGTTTTGACGAAACTTTGATCATTTTCTTCATGTCCTCCTGCACAAGATATTCAACAATATGGAATCGTATTTACATGATGTTCCTTCAAAATTTCAAATTTTCAACCTTCTCCTGAAAAGACGATTTTGGCTTATCGTTCTTTCAATTCAATGAGCAAATAAATGTATATACATACCGTCTTGTATTATTGGAAGCAACCTAGCATTCAAAATAAAGCCAATAGAATTTTTCTCTATCTCCTTCCCATGTTTCTCCAAGAAGCTGAATTCAAAATTAATCTGAAATGTTCATAATTGAAAGTTAATCTGAAAATAATTTAATGTATATATTTATCAAAACTTACACATTCACCCTCGAAATCCTTTAGTTTGGGAAAGTTTTGAGGGGGATGAGTTCCGTTGCGGTAATCAAATTTTATATACTTATTTTATAATAGCACGCACAATTTATATTTTTTTTTTTTTTTTTTAAACATCTTTATTGATATGGCTACTACAATCTTAAACATTATTAATTTATTAGTAAGGTTGACATTAGTACTTATGAGATAAGCATAAACTTGTGTGGGTCTGCCGGACCAGTATCCAGTTCCCTTAAGATATAATATTCATACGGTTAGCTTATGTAGTTTGATTCGTTTGTGCCGCCTTACTTCGTTTGTACTGTCCAGTGGTTGTACGGC
This sequence comes from Tipula vernalis, assembly GCA_958295665.1. Lineage (NCBI taxonomy): Eukaryota > Metazoa > Arthropoda > Insecta > Diptera > Tipulidae > Tipula > Tipula vernalis. Next base: position 323,886,019 of record OY282560.1, on the reverse strand, counting down.
CTCGACGTTGGTGTGGTTAAGAAGCCTCTTCCTATGTTTAATGGCACATTCGTGGATGACGTCGTCTATCAATTGTATTTTTAGATCATTGTGTATTTCTCTGTTAGTCACAAATCGGTAAGCGTTGGTGACCATTCGAAGAAATTTAATTTGGCTACGTTGTATAATGTCTCTATTGGATTTATGAGTACAACCCCATAGCTGCGCACCATACATCCATATTGGTTTGAAGATAGTCTGGTAGACTAGTCTTTTGCAATACAGGTTCATTTTGGAATGATGCGCAATTAACCAGTACATTTGACGTTGTTTTAATCGTATCTGTTCAGCTTTTTGTTTCACATGATGTTTCCAGTTGAGCCTTGAATCTAAATGCAGACCAAGGTATTTAGCCGATTCAGCCTGCGGCACTTGCACCCCATTGAGGTATATGTGTATAGACTGTTATTTTTGTGTCGGAGCGTAAATATCACATGGGTTGATTTGAGCTCATTAAGAACAATTTTCCAGTCAATTGTCCATTTAATAACGTTGTTCATTGCTCGTTGAAGATTTTCCACTGCCCTTGGTTGTGATTCGTCTACTGACATAATTACAGTGTCGTCAGCGAACGTGCCGATGAATGTTTTATTCGTTGTAGGTATGTCCGCAGTGTAGATAAGGTGGATGAGGGGTCCCAATACGCTTCCCTGCGGAACTTCCGCTAGCGTTGGATAAAAGTCAGAACATGTTTCTTCATGGATGACTCTGAATTGGCGATCAGAGAGGTATGATTCAAGCAGCTGGCAATAGTTTTGTGGTAGCATTTTGCTTATCTTGAATGTCAATCCCTCGTGCCAAACCCTATCAAAGGCCTGAGATACATCCAGAAATACGGCGGGGCAATATTTCTTTTCTTCTAACGCTTGCTCTATTACCGTAGTTATTCGATGGACTTGATCTATTGTGGAGTGGTTATTCCTGAATACAAATTGAAAATCAGGAACGTTTACCATTGGCTTTAGACGTTTTAGTAGTAGTTTTTCAAACAGCTTTGATAAGGTCGGAAGCAGTGAAATTGGTCTGTATGATGTTACTTCTTCGTCTGGTTTACCTGGTTTCTTCAACATAATTATTTGGGCCGTTTTGAAGCATTTGGGTACATACATCAATCTCATACAGGCATTAAATAAGTATGTAATCATGATGATTGCTTTGCGTGGAAGTTCCTTGAATAGACCCGGTGGTATTTCATCAATTCCTGGTGCCTTTTTTGGCTAAGACTTTTGTCGATTTCTTCAGCAATTTCCATTGGCGTGACCCATTTAAAATCCTGATTTGGTTGATAGACAGGTGTTACGTCAATGTTGGATTGAATGTCATGGGGTTGAAACACTGTTGCTAGGTGTTGAGCAAAGAGTTCCACTTTTTCTTTGTCATGTCGAACCCAATTGCCTTGAGCATTTCTTATAGGTGGTACTCGAACTACAGGTCGTTTAAATTTTCTGGTTGCTTTCCATAACGAGTAGTCCTTATCCATTTCTGGACCTAGCCCGCTTAAGTAGTTGTCGAAGCAATCCTGTTTGAAGCTTTTGATTAGCCTATTGACTTTGTTACTTATTCGATTTAAGGTGGTTTTGTCAGCGGGATTTCTGGTGAGATGCCATATTCTCCTTGCCTTTCTCCTTTCCTTGATTTGTTCCCTGATTTCAGCAGGGTATTTGACTTCAATCTCCGCTTTGTCGTTTAATTCTGGAGTAGCTAGACTGGCGGCAATACGAGTGTATTCAATGAAATTGTTTGTTTGTTGTTCCAATTCTTCATTACTTTTAATACTAACTTTTAATTCAACTAGCTCTTCCAGTTTTTCTCTGAAGAGATCCTAATCCGTGAATCTATTAGTAAGGTTTTGCTTCTTTTTTTTCTTGATGACTATAGCGCTTACTGACCAGTACAGGAATGTGATCAGATGTTAAGTTGTTAATTCCTTCGACTCTAGTGTAACTGGATGAAATACCTTTTATGATGAAGAAATCAAGCAGATCTTGGAGACAGATATTCACATTTGTTTTCATGAATGGCATTGAACAAAGCATTTCCTTTCCCAGGATAAGTTAGCCTGGAACCCCCAAGCTGTATGTTTTATATTATAGTCCCTTTTAATAATAAATTTTGGACCGAGCTTATTAAAGACGTTATTCAATTGTAACTTCGTTGGTGTATGCCGTGGAGGAGAGTATGCTGCCGCAATATTTAGATCTGCGCCATTATATTGGATTGAGATAACAGTTGCTTGCATGTAGCTTTCTTGAATATCCTCTTGTTGATTATGTTTGATATTATTTTTAATTAGTACAGCTGAACCACCTCTGGCTCTTTCACTAGGATGGTTTGTCCAGTAGGAATTAAATCCTTTTATACTGAAAAAGCTTTTATTGGAGAAGTGCGTTTCTGAAATAAGTGCAATATCTATGTTGTTTGTATGGAGAAATATTTCCAGTTCTTGGGCTCGTTGGTTGAGCCCATTAGCGTTCCAAGTTACAACGCGTAGGAACGAGTTAATCATTTGTGTGTATGCTGACTTTTTTTGCTAGGCGGATAGAAATTAATTTCTAGTTTTGCCACCCTTTCTGTTAAGTGACCAAGTGTCTGTTGAATTTGACTAAGCTTTTTAATAATTTCAAATTTATTAGACTCGTTATTAACTTCTATGTGTTTGTTGTTTTGGTTTGATTCATCAACAGATAATTTGGTGATTTGCGCGTAGGATAATCCAACTGTAGATGGTGTGATTGTTGTTTGTGGTTTAGCAGCTTTGGTTTGTAATCGCTGTACTACTCTTGTTCTATTATTCTGTTGACTTTTAATTTTGTTCTGATATACACAGCATCCTTTATAATTTGCAGTATGTCCTTGTTGTTGACAAAGAGCACATGAAGGCGCGATATCTGGTTGTTTTTTGCATTTTGTCGTGTGATGATCTCCAGCACATTTAACGCATTTGGTTTGACGATAGCAAAAACTCTTAGTATGTCCAAGTTGTTGACAATTCGTACATTGTGGAATGTCCCTTGTCTTGTTAGGTGGCTCAATTTTAACTATACAGTACGCACGTTTCTTGATGTTGTATACTTCTTTATTGTTGTCTTTTTGTTTTAAGTCGATGTAAAACAATGGAAAGTGTTTCTTGTCTTTTACACCATTAGTTGTGACCATTTTGTATATGTTAGTAATACCTGCGACTTCATGTCCCATTTTTTCTAAGTCTGCTTTAATTACATCGTGACTAATGGAAGATGGTAAGCTTCTGATAACTACTCTATAAGCTTTTTCGCTCTTCAGCTGATAGGTGTGATATTCTATATTTTCTGATTGGTTGCTAGGTTCTTTTTTTAATTCTTCCAGTAATTTTTTGACATTTCTGTAATCATTTTCATTTTGAAATGTAATTTTAATGTCACTATTTGAAAGCGCCTTAAAATTAGTTGATTCACTAGTGGTTTTTATTACTTTTGGTCGAAACAGTTCGAAACTTTTGATATTGCTCACGTTAACGGATGGAGGCACTGGTATTTTTGGGTTTTTCTGTTCAGTGTTATTGATCACAATTTGTGTAGTATTTTTTGAAGGCGTTTTCGTTTTTGTCCGCCTGCGTTTCCTAGCATTTCTGTTATTAGCACCGGAAACTTCTTTTTCCAGTTCTTCCTCATCTGTGCAATAATCCTCTTGACTCAGAGCACTGAATCTATTATTCTGTTGAAAAACTGGAAATTGCCACAGCAACCAGTTGGAATTATTTGATTGATGATGTTCATGTTGACTGGATGATGGCTGAATATGGTTTGAAGAAAGATTATTAGCTCGTGCTGAATCCTTAGCTGTGCTATTTTTAACCTTTTCTTTTAGTGTAGAGTTTTCTCTCTTAAGTTCAGCAACTTCATTGCTCAGCTGCGCGATTAGTTTCTCCATTTTTTTAAATTTATTTAACAGCTCCTCGCTGTTTATAATATTTGTTGATGCACTCGGCATTTGTTCTGATAATGAAGTTACTTTTTTAATGGAGATTGCGTTGTTTGCAAATACTTTTTTTATTGGTGATCTGATTTTAATGGAGACCTTTCGGAATGAAAATTCTTCCTCGTTACTCTTTTGAGCGTTGATATCGCTTAGCTTATTTTTGGTATCATTAGAATTATGTAGCAATGTTTGATCCCCCCTAGAATATATAGGACCGACCTCCGGAGAGAGTGGATTTTCTTGAACATCAGGTCTGCCACCTAGGGTATTAGTTTCCTTGTTTGTTTTATCCATTGCTTTTTGTTTTTATAGTGTTATTACACTCGCCTCTAGAAGTTCAGCAGTTGTGATACATTAAAAATGCAAAACAAACGTTGCCCAGGTGCTACCGCGTGGAGGTCAACTAGAGACAGTTGATGGTTTCTACATAGTTGCAACGTTGGAGTATAAACCAATTTATAATTGGCTATAAACGGTCAACGCCTACCCTATTGAAACACACCCAGCGCCCACAATTTATATAATTCTATATTTATTTTTTCGCTCTATTTTTTACTTCATCACAATACACCACGAAATTCAACGTTTTACTGATACATATTAAATATCAGACGAAGAAAATGAAATTAATACGTGAGCAAACGGCTAAATTTACTAGAATTCTAGTAATATTTTATTGTAACATAAAATTGACTAGAATATTACTAGAATCTATTTATGTTACTAGAAATTCTTTGTACAAGCAAACAGGAATTATCTTGTATTAATTTTAATTTAACGAGAATTTTACTAGATTTCAGGTAACTACATTAAAAAATAAACCGTTGCAAAAATGCAACTGGAATTCTAGTAATTTTTATTTTTACTGGAATTCTGGTAATAAAATTTACGAGATTTTCGTTAAATTTACTAGATATTCCATTTTATAGAGTTAAACTAACCATCTAGTATTTTTCTAGTAAATTTTTGTGCTAGATAATCACTAGAATTCCAGTATAATTAAAAATATTACTGGAAATTAACTAGAAAATAGTCCAAATCTGGTTTTGATTGCAATTTCACTAGAAATCGGTTAAATCAATTTTTAAATTTAACTAGAAAATTCATTTTTCTTGATTTTTAACTAGAAATTCACTGGATTTTCACTAGAATTTGCTAAACCAGATAATCAAGTAGGCAATTACCGGATTTTGTAATGAGCGTGTACTTCCAGAGAAGCAAGAGGCACTCTGTGCCTTTAAAATTATAGAAAAATAATTGAGTTATCTTAATTTTTAGAAGAGTTATTGGCATTTACATCATTCAAGGTAGTGTGCCATCCTGAAAATTTTGAAATGCAATTGAAGTGAGTAACGGTTCATTTCCGGGCATATGCGTAGTAGACTTTTTTTCACGATATTGATCAAGCAATACGCCCTACTCGTTTGGACTCGTACCAGTGGGACACCCTGTATTGACAGTGTATTACATGTTTTCGAGGTCAACCAAAAGCAATCACAAATTTAATGGGAAAAATACCATCTGTAAGGTAAAATTTTAATGAGCATTTAGGACCACATGAATAGACTACGCCGGTCCTATTATGGTAAAAAGGATGTATCGGGGTTCACAAACATTAAATAAACCTTATATCGCACTTTTCATTTGTATGTCAACAAAGGCAATACATATGGAATAAGTCAGCAATTCAGACAGATATTTATAGCGACATTGGGTCTAATTGAAAGGAATTCTCAACTTAAGGAGTTAAATTATTTACTAAGAGATCATCAAAAAAAAGGCTGTATAATCGACAGTAATTCTCATCAAGGTATTAAATGGCATTTTATTCCGGTCTATTCACCAAACTTTAAAGATTTGTAAGAATCGGCGGTAAATATCGTCAAATTACACTTGTATCGGATTTCGTGGAAAAGCACATCTGACCTTTGAGGAATTAAGCACATTATTAATTCAGACCCGCGTAGTCTATTCCTGTGGTTTTAAATGCTTGTTAAAACTTTAATTCAGATTGAATCAGTGATCAACTCAAGACCACTTACACCGATTATGAAGTAATAAAACCTGGCCACTTCTTAATAGGAAGTTCTTTAGAGAGTACGCCAGACGACGTTACCGAAGAAAATTATAACAGATTATCTCGGTGGAATCGTATTAAACAATTGAAGCAACATTTTTGGCAGCGATATTGCAGTGAATATTTAGTTTCTCTTCAAAAACGGTACAAATGGAATAAAATAAATAATAGTCTTCGCATTGGTACTCTAATACCTTGTCACAGATGATAAATTACCACCGCTTCAATGGTAGAATGGCGAAATTGTATTCAGCAATCACATCAATGCAATTGATTTTATAGTAATTTTGAATATTTTTTGGAATCGGAGAATTTTCCAAAATTTTCCACGAAAAAGAAGAACGAGGTTTTGTCACATACAACTATTGACAAAAGCTTTAAATGCTGTCTATCGTAAATTTTTATTCGCTCACCATACGGACAATATTTTTTATTTTCGGCTGAGATAACATAATCTGCATTATCAACAAACACACCTCTTAAATTCAAGCTTTCATTTCAAATAGCATATACATACATTTTCTATCACATACATACATATATACATTATTTATATTTGCAGTTAGCTTTTGTAAAGTTTTGCGAAATGTTGTATATTTCTGAGTAATCCGTTATAAATGAAACGCAATAATGACACGGAAAGAGATAATATACAATCAACAAAAACAATAAAATATAAAACAATGAACAGGTTGAACACAACGAAAATGTTCTTCATTATAACCAGTTAGTGTAACAATTGAGACCTAAAATTTAGTTCGTGTCTAATAAAAGTGAATTAAAACTGAAAATTACATAAAAATTAGTGCAGTGATAAAATAATATGTACAGTGAAACAGTGATCAATGTCTTTATCTAGTGTGACGCGTAACAGTGAAATAGTGATCAATGTCTTTATCTATTGTGATTTGTGATGCGTAAACCGTAATATAAGACGTTTGACTTTTAGTGTTCGATTTATAATGTACATCGGCTTGATGGATTATACAGCTGGTAAGTCTTCTTAACAATATTTTGATGATTTTTAAGTAAAATAAACACTTAATTTATTCATTAAACATTATCTTGATAAAATTTTATAATTAGAATATTTATTATTTGGAAATATTCCATTTTCAAACCATGAAATTTTGGTCCTTTTAGACACATTTTTGTTTAGATGTACTGATGTACTGTTTTTATCACCACAACTCATTATCAAATGCGGAACTAAGTATATAGATTTAATTGCAAATAATGCGTCTTGTTTACTTGATAAATCACACTGTCTACACAAATGGATGTCTCGTAACGTGTAAACATTTTTCGAAGCAATTTAGGTTGCGAGTTTTTATGCTTATTTTAACTTAACCAATTAATTAATTTTGTGGTTTTAAATATCCATGTATCTATCAATTGGTCTGCTTCGATGGTAAGAATCTCTTGAGCACCGTTCCAAATCTGGTATTCGGCCAAACTGCTCTAACAAATACCATTAAGAAAATCAGATTAAGCTAGATTGACTGCACAGTTCATTTAGTTTATTGAGGAAGTTTTTAATTTCATAAGAATCTGGGAATATCTTGTCATGGAACATATGACTCATTAAACTCCTTTAATTTCTGCACTAATTTCGATGTCATGTTCCTTGGTTCGATTTTTTTTTCGTAATTTACATAAATTCTATTTAAATATATAAATTCCAATAACTAGTCAGACATTTCTGAGAACAAAGCAACCCATTTATTCTTAGAATAAGATTTAATTCACATCATATGATATTGAGTTCAAAATCACGCTATTCTGCATTCAAGAAATGTCTCAAATCGAGTCTAAAATGATGAGTGGGCTGTTATACTGTTTACGTAAATTTTGAATCCGCTGGTGTTAATCTCGCAAGATATTGTTCTATTTACTTTCAGTATACCTTTCCCTTCGATTGTTAGGTTAATATGCTGGTTTGTCATATATATAGATCACGTTCTCTGCGTCGCATGTGATCCACATATTTTTTTCTACGTGAACAAAATGTGTGTTGCATAGATCAGGTGTTATTCCCGAGAATAGCTGCATTTCGCACGATTGATGAGTGCTAGATGTATATGAGATTATGGGTTTTTGACACAAGTATGTGTTTGTTGCTTGGAAACAGGAACTTAGATTGTCCAAGATAATATAGCTTGTGTTCTTTAATGCGAATATTTGTTTTAACTCTATTATGGAATATACTTGGTCTTTAATTTCCACGGGGATAGGTGTCAGTTTGAATACTTCGTAATATTCATGTTCAGCGATTGGTATTTCAATTTCGAAAACTATAATATTTTTCTCCTTATATGCTTTTACTATGATTAGCTTGTAAATATTATTCAAGTATATTTTGGGTATTCTGATTAGGGATATGGAATTAAATGGGATATGATTTTGTATGAATTCTAGTTTTGTCTGTAGTTGTGAGAAGCTGATAAGGAATTGATGGAGCTTCGAGTTCGTAGCTGATACCAGTATTTCTATCCACTTGTTTTGTCGTAAGTTAAGTTGTGCTGTTGAATAAGATAATATAGTAAGCAGTTCATTTAGATGTTCGATCGCCTTGAAATCTTAAATCTGTAAATAGTCATCTCTTATTTGTCCTATGAAAACAACCTGACTGTTTATAGCTGTGTTTATAGCTTGGCCGAATTCTTTAAGAGTGTTTCTGGTATTAATTTGTGTTTCATTTAGTTCATTGTATATTGAACGAATAATTGAAGTTTGTTGCTTTATCATTTCTGTGTTCTTGTTAAGTTTTTCGCCGTCCCTGTCATCTAGAGTTCCCATTAAGTATTTTGAAAATCTGCCTATTCCGTCCAAGATTTCTCTCTTGTTCCTATAGCTGTCCGTAAAAAAATGTTCAATTATGTCTTCTTTAGACAAAAGTTCTTCGAAAGCTACTTGTACCCTTAGTTTGATTTCTTTGCAGTATTCGTGGTCTGTGGTATTTAAGAATGCATCACATAATTTTCCTAGTGAGTCCTTATTACTCTACAATTTTCTAAGTCTTGTTGATAATTTTATAAGTTCATACTTGTAATAACCATCCAATGTTTTCGTAATATATACATTTTACCTGCTTGGCTCTTAAATAAGTTTGTTTCATTGTCTACGTTTGGGTTAGTAATGAATTAGAATCGTGTTTATTTTATTTACTATGGTTAACATTTTGAGGAGATACATGCGAGTATTTCCACTTGCAAAATGCAACTTTTTAAGTAAATTGGCTTCCTGTGGTGAGGGGATCATTCTGAGGGGATACGTCCGAGTACCTCCAATTGTAGAATGTATTTATGATTGGGTAGTGTTCTACTTTAATATTTTATGGGTTTAGTATTTTATCAATATTTTGTTTATTTATGACTAGTTTACTTCTAGGCCTGTACTACTTTTTAGTTCGAATGGAGAGATTCGTACTAAGGGATATTGGGATTATTAGGGTGGGTATATTTGTTATGGTCTTATGTTAAGTTTTTGTTCCTATTTGAGTTTTCTTATCAGTCTAGTTTCAGTCGATTATTGTGTACAATTTTAAGTTTATTATTTATTTTTATAGTTGTATTCTCGGGTGAATTTGCTTGTACTACTTGATACGGTCCTAGGTATGAGGGGTCTAACTTTGATGTTGCGGCTTCGTTTCTGAGCCATACGAGGTCGCCTACGTTAATTTTGAATGGTTCTGATTTCTTGTCATATAGGTTTTTACTATTTGTTTTACTTTTAATTATATTCTCTCTGGCAAAATATCGTGCTAGTTTAAACCTTTATTTCCTTGATTTCATTTCAATTAGGTAGTCTTCGTAAGGCTGAATCTTTGGTGATTTCCCGAAAATCAGTTCATAAGGGTTGAAATGTGTTACTGCATGAGGGGTTGTATTGTATACAAAAATTGCGAATGGTACCATAACGTCCCAGTTACGAAAATCCTGCTGTATAAAGCATCTAAGATATTCTTTTAAAGTACGATGGGATCTTTCTAATGCACCATTCGTCATGGGGTGGAAGGCTGTTGTGGATAATTTCTTAATTTTTAGTATTTTACACATTTCAGCAAAAAGTTTACTCATAAAATTCGTGCCTTAATCAGTAAGTAGGTATGCTGTCTGGGAATCCAAATTTAGTGAATACTTGAATAACTATTTCCTTAGCTACTGTGGATGTTCCTTGGTTCTGGATAGGGATGGCACCTGAATATTTTGTAAGGTCATCTTGGAATGTGATGATATATTTGTTTCCATTATCTGACTCTGGTAATGGACCGACTATATCAAACGCTATTCTTTGAAATACTTCTTTTGAGGTCGTAGTTAGTTTCAATGGTATTTTTGTGTGTCTATAGATCTTGATTTCTTTGCAGAGTTTGCAATTCTTTATCAATTGATAAACGTCTCTCAACATTTTTGGCCGGCGATATACCATTCTAATTCTTTTGAATGTCTTGTAGATACCAGAATGTCCCCCCGCAAGGTGAGTTGTGAAACTTCTCGGGGATTTTTAATTTTTCACTCGGATTAAGGATCACCTGTGGGTTCTTTTTAAATATGTTCGAGGTATTACTGACGATGCCCGGTATTATCTGGTTGGATTTTTCTTCAGGGTTCCCAGGATGCACCTGCGATCGTTTATTATTATTAGGATTCATAGAATCATGGGAGCTTGTTTCAAGTTTTTGTAGATTGTTTTCACTCTTCTTTTGGGCTCTATAGTCACGACAAGATTACGATCATGGTTTATTCTTGATAATGCATCAGCATTTGTATTTTTAGAACCTGACTTATGCACAATTGTAAAATCATATTCTGCTAATTTCAATCTCCATCGCAGAAGACGGGAAGACGTGTTTTTAATTGCCCCTATTAAGGGCTTATGATCCGTCACAACTATAAATTTACGTCCATAAAGGTACGAGCGAAAATTCTGTATTGCCCACACCACAGCGAGCATCTCCTTTTCAACAGTGGAGTAATTACGTTCAACTTCATTTAACGATCGGCTAGCGAAAGCTGTTGGTAAGTCATCATTGTTGTATTTCTGGCTTAACACGGCCCCGAGGCAGTATTCACTTGCAAGAACGAAAGTTTTACTGAAGTCTGGGAAGTTTAAAATTGGTGAAGTAGTAAGTTTCTGCTTCAGAATTTAGAAAGCGTTTTCAGAATTTTCTGACCATCTATAGATTACATTTTTTGTAAGTAATTGGTTTGATATGTTCGGCAATATCCGAAAAATTTGATATGAATTTCCTATAGTAATTCGCGAGTCCCAAGAAGGACTGAATTTCACGCTTGTTCTTGGGAACAGGATATTTAATGACATTTTATACTGTCTTAGGGTTTGGTTTGATCCCTTTGTCTGTTATGATATGTCCTAAATAATTAATTTCTCTCCTCAGAAAATTACATTTGGATGGTTGCAGTTTTAAGTTGTATTTCCGAAAAATTTTAAAAATGTCTTCGAGCTTTTGGTTGTGGTCGTTTAGGTTCTTACCATATAATATGACATCATCCAAATATACAAAACACTTGAGGCCTTGGAAACCTGTTAGGATGTGGTTCATCGTTCTCTGAGAATTTCTTAAACCAAAAATCTAATGTAGAAAAATACCTGGAATGACCCAATTGGTCGAAGATGTCTGTGATTGTTAGGCAGGGGAAATGTATCGCCTATTGTAATGTCATTTAACTTCCGGAAGTCTACGACGATTCTTTATTGTTTTTTCCCATTTTCATCTGATTTTTTGGGTACTGCTAAAAGCGGCGAATTAAAAGGACTACTTAGTACTATGGCAAATTTTTCCTTCGTTAAACTTTTCTTCGACTTGCTTGTTATTTTCTTTTTTCAAAATTTGAGGCAGACGGTATTGTTTAACATTAATAGGAGGTGTATCCGTGTGCAGTTGAATAGAGTGTTGGGGTTGGATTGCCCGGGATTCAAGCTAAACTGTCTCCCTTTAGGTGGAAAAGCTCCGTATATTTCAGGCGAACTCCGAGAATGGAACTACGTTTTTCGATATTCAAATCTTCATCCAGTTTTTCGTTTATCATATCTATGACAACTTGGTGGCGATTTTCGTTCTGCTCGATGAAGGACTGTTTGATGCAGTTCTCCGTATTCTCCAATTTCTGAATGCTATAGTTTTCTGCCGGTTCAATTTTTGGTGAAAAAGGAGAATTTCTACTCCATGATTATTCGCATTAATTAATGGGATCAGTGCTCTGTTATTTGTCGCCCTTGTGATGCAATTGCCAATAAATAGGCCTGATTGTAATTCTTCGGAAACACAAATTATTTCTCCGTTAATTGGCGTGTAAGATTGAATATACATTTCACTTCTAGGTGGGATCTTCATCGTATTCCTATTTGTTTCTAAAGTTATCGTTGACGCGTTGTCGCCGTGTGAAATTTCTAATTGATTTTTGCTGTACAAAAGGTTGGGCGTTATGGTAGTATCCTGTATATACCTGAGAAGTCCGCATATCATTTCTGTGTTAAGTTCTACATTCTTGTATTATATGCCCGTTTCTCTTACAATACCGACAAAATTTAATTTGTTTTTCCTGTAGTGGTGTAATTTTACCATCTGGTACTCTAATAGAAGTGTTTACTCTTGAATAGTTCGTTTCTAGACATTTTTCGATTTCTAGACATTTTTCGAGAAATTAACCTTGGTAAATTCTAACAAAGTTTCTTATCGATTCCGGTAAGCCAATGATAAATCTAGGAATTATTCTTTTCTCCGCGATTTTTCTAGCTGCAACGTCGTCACTCACATTGCACTGTGTTTTCAGTAGTTTGTGGTACTTTTCTACCTGATTAGTAGTTCTCATGGAGAACTCATGAAAATTTTCGAACATTGGTTCAAATTTTAATTGTGATATTCTTCTTTAAATATCATCAAAAGTGTCCTCGACTTGATAAATTTTGGAAAGGTTTGATTTGATGTCTGCCGAGGTATTGGGTTTTGCATTAGCTATTATATTATACACTTTGGTACCTAACTTAAATAATATGTAGTCAACTAGAAGACTACGCCCGTTATCTGGTGTGTACTGTTCATATACTCTGTCCACACAGGAGATAAATTTTAGCAACTCATCCGGGTTACCGTTAAATTCGGGTATTAGCAAGGCTTTCCATTTTCTGAAATTTTTCCATCTCTAATTTTACTGTATTACTGTACGCCAGAAATATAACGTTACAAGAATTTCAGTTGCCCGCTTTTGAGGTGATTGAAGCAATAGCCGCCTCAACGACGAATTTGGAAAGAAATCTGTTATTAGTGAGCATGTATGTAACCCAGGTGCGTGATGAAGATGAAAGGAAAAAAGCCTTGAGTGATTTTAAAAAATTGTTTGAGTGGGTGAGAGATAAAAGTGACCTGATTGTATGTGGAGATATGAATGCGCATGCGAGAATGTGGCGTTGTTTAGACAATTGCATAAGAGGAAAACAGTTGGCCGACCTGATTCAAGACTCCGATATGGTGCTCTAGAATGATGGAAGGCCAACTAGAATGGCGAATGTGAGAGGCACGGCCAGTGCAATACATTTGTCTATTACAACTATTGAACTGGCCTGCCGGGTCACTTGGAATGTTGAAGAAGAGCTTCTGGGTGGGGATCATTTCATGATCAAAATGATCATGAATGATAATCGAGTGTTTAGGAAAAATCGTGAATTAATGAATAACAGGAAATTTACTTTATTTTCATTTTCCGTATCAATTTGCAAAGAATTGGTTTCTGGTTTTCTCTCTTTGCTGTTGTATTCTTTTAAATTAACCATTTTTCCGATTTTTTCAATTTTGTTTCTGCCTCTGTGTGTAAAATATTGCTATTGACAGTGCTCGTTTGTTATGAGTGTTGTGATAGCCCTTGCCTGAAAACCTGTTGTTCAACTGCTACTTGTGGTTGTAGTGCTTGCTATTGTAGCTGTTGATTTGCTATGTTGTTATCAGTATTGAAAGGTAGACATTCTTGTTTTTTTATGTGAATTTTCTTTAAACAAATTTTAATTTAATTAAATAAAATACTATTTTACGACATCTACCTGATTTTAAATTTATCATCAATGTGCATCATGTGCAGTTTTTAAATCTATATCTCAAATATAATTTACAAGAGCTTCGCAAACAATTTCTTTTGATTAGTAAATCCCCACCCTTCAAATATTTATCTTCTCAATACACATACATACTACAAGACAATATCATAAATCTAATATGTAGAAACACGTTATTTTTATTGTTTGTGTTTGTGTTAGAAACAAGGAATGAAAATGTATTCCCATAAGGCAACACTCATAAATTTGGTACACCTAGAAGATGTTAAACTGTTATATTGCAATATATAATTTTTATTATGCTTATTTAAAAGAGGAATAAGAAACGTACTTTACACGTTTAAAAATAAGACAAAAATTTAGCACTTTTAATTAATAATCATAATAATATGTTTTTTTCTTCGCTGTTCCTCCGCAGAACATAATTCATATTGTACGCGTTCGTATATGCCAAAACATTAAATAATTAATTTATTTTTTGCCAATTATATAATTTTGGTGTACTTTGTAGAAAACATACAAATTTATTTGATACTATTAACAATTTTAATATTCATTTATTACACCTTTGCGTACATCCACCGAGCATTCCTTATTTGATTTTTTTTTTTTTATTAAATTGGTTCGGTATTTTAAGCAAAATATATTTTAATAAAATCTCCCTGATTTTTGTAATTCATAATTGGAAACCCTAGTTCTTTCCAGTATTTTTTTACGTTTTGGTTTTTTTTGTTGGTTGAAAATTACGCAAAAGTCTAGGAAAAAGAACCAAAAAAAACGCGAAATTCATTCGGTAACCCGGAATATTGGGTTTGAAATGGGTGACAACAAAATGTATACAATTTAAAAATGTAAGTGGGTACCTTTTTGCGAGAGTTTTAAACTTAAAAGGTTTTTTGTTTTTTGTTTTTCATAAAAATTTTGTTTTCTCCAGTTTTCTACATTCTCAAAGATGTCATTGGTAGCGACCCTTTTATTACCTCCGTAAAAATATTTTTCTCTTTTTCCTCAAACGTAACAACAACTATGACATTTCTTTTTGTTTTTGTTGTCGAAAGATGATGCGTCCATTTGTAAGATTCTTTCATCGGATGTATGAAGTTTGTCACATAACTTGTTTTGTTTACATATTTTTGGTATAGGGAGAGCTAAATTGAAATTAATATTTCATGTATATAATAATACTATCTGCATGATGAAATGGAACAGATACAATTATTTCTAATACATTTTAAAATCAAAGCATTGGTTGATATCATACAAACATGAATGATGCATAGTTGATGAATTTTTAGCATTAAAATCGGGAGCTTCATGTTGACATTTTGAACCTGAAATAAAAGTACAGCGCCCGCGTGTATTTCGATCAGTCACGTTTATTCAGCTGTCCTGAAAAAGATCCTAGATGTTTATTTTCTTTAACTGAAAATGTGTGGTAGAGTTGTACCGATCGCACTGACAATAAACTAATGGGCATGTCCCTAGATTCTGATCAAGTTACAAATGACAATTTTTTGTGAATTTGTACTAAAATGTTTAATGATATAAAATGACAAATTTTAATTGCTATATACCATATGTCCGGAATAGTCACAAAATTAAATCCTTTGATTAAATAAAACAAAAAACGAAACTATCTTTTTAACGATATATTTATTAATCATTGACCATAGCGACACTCTTGAAAGGTTTAACTTTCAACAACAAACTATAAATCTTCAAAATTTGTAGACTGTATATAAACCAAATTCTTAATTGTTATATTATGTTAAAATTCCTTAATTCTAATTATGCTAATACATGTTACTTATTATTAACTTCATTCATTGATTCATTCGATATTTGTAATTTTGACAGTTTTGTTATGGCTCGTATGAATATACCGGATTTTGTCTTAACATAAACAACTCGTACTTTATTATCTTGGCCTGGGTACACTTTAACAACAATTCCCATTAACCATTTGGTAGAAGGCAAATTAGTATCAGATAGCAAAACAACATCATTTATTTCAATATTTGGGAAGTTTAATTTCCATTTTGATTTTTGCTGCAGTGTATCAACAGAATATCTCTTCCAAAATTGTTGAACTAATTGAGTTACTAGTTGCCAATTTGCCAACCTATTTTGAGGTATTTCATGTAATGAGGGTTCAGGTGGTGATATTATGGAACCACCAGTTAAAAAATGGCCTGGTGTTAACGGTTCAGGTTCATTTGGATCATTAGAAATATGAGTTATTGGTCGGGAATTAATTATTCCTTCTATTTGGATAATCAGTGTGTTCATTTCTTCATATGATAGTAATGTGTTTGATACAAGTTTCTTGATATGACGCTTGATTTGATGTTACTTTCCCATAATCCTCCAAAATTTGGGGATCTAGGGGAAATAAATTTCCTGTTAATCTGTTCATTGGCACAAAATTTTTTAATTTTATTTTCGGGCGTGGTATCTTGGAATAATTTGAACATACGTTTAAGTTCGATTATTGCAGCCTATAATTACCGGCGTTGTCTGTCCAGATAGTGTTGCATTTACCTCTTCTGTTTAAAAAACGTTTGAGGCAATAATTAAATGAGTCAGCTGATAAATCTGACACTATTTCTAAATTGATGGCTTTTGTAGAGAAACATATAAAAAGAGCAATAAAAAATTTTTGAGATGGACTCTTGCGAATTGATTTATTTTTAATATTAAATGGACCACACAGGTCTATGCCGATTGAATTGAATGGTTTTGCTGGCGTAACACGATCTACAGGAAGATTACCCATTAATTGTTGAGAAATAATTGGCTTAAACTTAAAACACGTAACACAGGAACAACATATTGATTTAGCTGGGTTTGCTGCGTTAATTGCCCAAAATTTTTGGCGTACTATTGAAATTAAATGTGTTGGGCCAACGTGTAAATTTTTTTCATGTTCATGTCTAAAAACAAGTTTTGTAAAATAATGATTTTTAGGTAGTAAAATTTGATGTTTTGCGTCATACGCAACACTTGCGTTTTTTATTCTACCACCAACGCGAAGAATTTGATTGTTATCTAAAAATGGTGTAAGGGACTGGAGATGGCTATTGTTGCAAACTTTTCCAGTTTTAGAAATACTGGTATTTTCAGATTTGAAGTGTTCTGTCTGAATGATTTTTATAATGATAAATAACGCTATATTTAACTCGTCTATGGTAAGGGCTCCGGATTGCTTTACACTAATTTGGTCTAATTTTTCTACCGGGAGAACTTTGGATTGTTTAACACTAATTCGGCAATTTTGGATAAACCTATTGCAATATGCTATGATGCGAATCAATTTACTGCATGAACTGTATCTATATAAAATCGATGGATCAGAATTCTTTTTGAAAAAATTATTTAAATTTTCGCTTGGTTTTAATTCTAAAGCACTGGGATCAATCGACATATATGGCATTGTTGGGATTAAAATATTATTTCGTAAAAAATCAGGACCGTTAAACCATACGTTATTTTCATTCATTTCAGCGGCATGAGACCACGAGAAATTATATCGGCAGGGTTATCCAGAGTATTAAAGTATTGCCATGAACAATTTTTGGTTGATTCTGGAATTTGAGTCACCCGATTTGCTATAAATATTTTCAGTTGGTGAGGAGACATTTAAATCCAGTGTAACACAATCGTAGAATCGGACCATAAATATATTTTGTCAAATTTGATGTTCAGAGATTCTAAAACAGGACTTAATAATTTTGATAACAAGTATGGGCGGCACAAAGCTCTAACCTAGGAATAGTTATGGTTTTTAGAGGGGCAACTTTCGATTTTCTGCATAATAAGGACACTTGTATATTATGGAATTCATCTATTGATTTTACGTAGAAACAAGCCACATAAGCCTTTTCTGAAGCATCAGAAAAGCCGTGTAATTCTATGGAAACTGGTTGAGAGTTTATAATACATCGAGGTATATTTAATTTATTTAGATTTACTAATTGTAATTTATAATTTAACCAAATTAATCGCAATTCGTTAGGAACGGGTGTATCCCAATCAGAATTTAATTTCCGGAGCGATTGTATAATAATCTTAGCGGTTACAATAATAGGAGATATGAGACCCATTGGATCATAAATTTTTAAAATATCGGGTAAAATAGTTCGTTTTGTATTAAGGCTTGCATTAGTTAATAAATCTTTTACCTTAAAAAAAAAAAATATCTTCGTTAGGCTTCCATTCGATACCCAATGCCTTGATTGAATCTTGTGAACTGGTTTCATCCTTGTGAAGTGTTTCGCGAAATTCGGGTGGAATGGTTTCTAATAATGTTGTGGAATTTCAGCTTCATTTATGAAGATTAAATTTTCCTCTTTTTAACAAATCTATTAATTCATTTTTTGATTTAATTACTTGTTTTAAACTGTTTCCTCCGGTGAGTACATCATCCATGTAAAAATCGTTTTCCAAGACTTTGGCTGCCATTGGAAAATGGTTGCGTTCATCGTTTGCTAATTGGTTATTGGTTCGTGTAGCTAGGTAAGGGGCAGACGCGGTTCCGTATGTAACTGTTGTCAGTTAACACGTTTTTATTGGTTCGAAAGGATTGAATCTCCATAATACTCGTTAAAGTTTGGAATTGGATGGATTGACTGAAATTTGTCGGTACATTTTACAAATATCAGCAGTAAATACATACTTATACTTCCTAAATCTTAAAACAATTTTAAATAGATCTTGTTCTACCTTAGGACCAACTAGCATAACATCATTCAGTGAAACATTTGTTGAGGATTTAGCGGAAGCGTCGAACACTACACGTAATTTGGTGGTGGAACTACTAGGTTTTAATATAGCATGATATGGCATATAATACGAAATTGAATTAGGATCATCTAAATTCTCGTCAATACTTTTCATATGGTTTTGTATTAAATATTCACTGATAAATTGAAAATATTGCGATTTAATATCGGGATTGCGATTTAAACGTTGTTCTAAGTAATTAAAACGTTTCAATGCTTGGGCTTTTGAATCACCTAAATTTGAAACATTTGATGATAGCGGTAAAGAAACAACGTATCTATTCTCAGCATCTCTATAAGTAGTTTGCGAGTAATGGGATTCGCAAATTTGTTTATCATTTTCATTTTTTTTTCTTTTTCGGTTAAGTGTTCTAACCGCAATAAACTTTTGATAGTTTTTCTATCGATTACCTCACTTTCGGTAACCTGGATTGGTTTTATAGTTTAGAATTTATTTACTTGTACTTTTATTTTTAGGAGTTTTTCTAGTGGATCCGGATTATCTATCAACACCCTCAGAGTTGTTTTAAAATTATCTGCTTTGTAAAGACCAGGTTGAATGGTCATACTGCTGTTTAATTTACTGAACTCTGTTACCAGCCATTCACCGTTTTCTGATGTATGTACTGTAACTATATGTTTGTAGAATTTTTTTTTTTCGGGTAAGACCGATTAAACTTGAAAGTTTGTTTATTTAACAATATTGAGTTCGATCTATAATCAATCTTGGCATTTAATAGAGAATTTATGAAATTGTAATTCATAATATTTTAGCACGGGTATTGATTTTGAACTTTTTGTCAATATTATGTGTGCCTAAAATGTTTGTAACTATTGTGTTTCGTTAAGAATTTTTTGGAGTGACTTTAAGAAATTCATTTGATATGATACCTGGCCTAATTATGTTTTTATTGGCGCCGGTATCGATTAACAGTGTTACTGTGTGTTTCAGTTAATCGCTGTAACACCTTAGGTATGGAAAAAGATTTAATTTTATTCTTCCGTGTCGGAGATCAGATCTATCTAAAAATTCTCCTTATTTGACTCAGGATCCTCTTGTGAGTAGTCTTGTGAGTCCAGTGGCACTTCGGTAGGGTTTTGTGTCTCCTGTGTAACCTCATGATTATTTATAATATTTTTGTTAAACGTATTTCTTGATCTGATTGACAGATCTAATTAACCCCTTCTTTCGCCCTGTGAGTTAAATTGGTTGTTTCTTATTTAAAACACATTTGCTTTTTGTTGGACCGTATTATTTGTATTTTGTTTCTGGGAAATAAATTGGGTGCCGGGTTGACTTGACCTTTTCGCACTGTTTGAGATTTGTTCATTGCAACTAAACTTGCAAGGGAAGACGTACGCTTCTCCGACGTCTTTCGGTTTCGCTGTGATAATGCTTTAACCCAAGTAACATTGAAAAGTATTTTTAGCTTTTATAGCAAAATTTTGTCACTTTTTTGGTACAGTGACCAGTTTCTGTGACTAAATTGTCAATAGCTATTTTGCAATATATATGTGTCAGGAAAACATTTTCCTGACCAAAAATATAGCGTATTTGCTGATATAACAAAAAAGTATTTATACGGATAATTTAGCCAAAAGAAAAATAGTACAATAGTCACGACAACAGCTTTTTTGCCTAACAGCAAATAAGCCATCATAAGAGTTATTATGCTATATTTTTGCTTATTTGCATTTTTGCGGGCAAATTAGCAAAAAATAAAAAAATTGAATAGTCACCTTAGTAAAACGTTAGTCATAACAGCAAAATAGTCATCTAAAAAGATATTACGCTATATTATTGCTTTTGTGGCAGCTAAGTAGCAAAAATGACTTTATAGCATTGAAAGGAGTTGTTTGGTTATTTTAGCAAATTAGCAGCGTCCAAAGAATATAATTTTATTATACCAATTTGTGTCGTTTGTAGTAGTATACATAATATTTCAGTCAACCATCATTATTCATCATATAGCTAAGCATAACGATAGGCGGACGTTGTTTGGAATAAATAATTTATATTTTTCAAGGTTGAGTTTAAAGTTAAATAATATAATTGCAAATATAAAATGGAGAACTACTTTCGCTCATTAAAAAAATATAAATACTCTACCACATACTACAGAAATGTTACAAAAATCCTAAATGAAACGCGGAAAGAAGTGAACGGTTGTCAAACAATGGGTAAGTCTAATATTATTTAAGAGCATTTATACAACATCTAATCTATTTTACATTCCAAATTAATATTTGTTTATATGTGTTATAGGGTTTAAAACTCTCCAGAAAAACATGAAATTTTCCTCAATTGAAATTGTGCAGTCAAATTTGCCTTCGACGTCTGATTTGCCCTCGAACTTAAATGTGCCAAATTCAACTTCAAGTTCTACATTAATTGTTAATAACAGCTTGAAGATGAATAGCAATCTATCACCTACAAACAATTTAATTCAAAGTGAAACTGTAGTGAAAGATTCTGATGATATAGAAATATTTGACCAATATTATTCAAACAATAGTGATTCTGAGGCAGATGAATTGACTGAAGATTACTTTATAACCAACGTAAGAAAATGGGCAATTGACAACAATATTTCACACTCTTCAGTAAAACAGCTTTGCTCGCTTTATAATCAATGCTACGATAAACAAGTTTTGCAAAAATTACCAACAGATCCACGAGTTTTGCTGTTTACTCCGACAAAAAAGTTAGACTTTGTAGAAATGAGTAATGGATTATACGGGCATAATGGATTTGAAAATTGTTTACAATCCTATTTTCAAAACTTGGACGAAAACAAAACAATCAGTTGCAACTTTAACATCGATGGAATTCCTCTTTATAGAAGTTTCAAAGCTCAATTTTGGCCGATCCTTTTCACTATTCACGAAATCAATCATTTTATTCCAATGGTCATAGGAATTTACAGCGGATCTAATAAACCAGACGCAAAGTTATTTTTAAATTCCTTCGTCAATGAGCTGTCACCTCTTTTACAAAGTGGTTTAGTAATTAACGGGTACAAGATAATAATTAAAATTCGATGTTTTGTTTGTGATGCCCCGGCGAGAAGCATGATTAAAGGTATGTTTGGTTATTTTCTAACTCTAATTTATAAAAATTTGCTAATTTATATTTGCAATAAATTAATTTGCAGGCACTGTATATTTTAATGCTTATTCTGGATGTCAAAAGTGCCAAGTAATTGGGGAGTATAATGGTAGACATATGAGTTATCCACGAACTGATGCACGTCGTCGCACAGATGATTCGTTTCGTAAACAAAGTGATTCCGATCATCATAAAGAAGAAAGTGCTCTTCTTTCCTTACCAATGGATATGGTTCAGGATGTTATTGTGTGTGATATGCTGCATCAATTACATGTGGGAATAATGAAAAGGCTATTGTTATGCTACACCGGACAAATAAAAACACAAACAAAAACCGGAAAGTGGGATTCTAGAGCAATTGTACAGATCAATAATTTTGTAAACAATTGTAAAATGCCTTCTGATATCAATCGCGCTGTTAGAGGTTTGGATACTATTTCATTTTGGAAAGCCACGGAATTTCGTACATTTCTTCATTATATTGGGATTGTTGTTTTCCGTGTTCATTTAGATAATGAATCATATGCAAATTTTCTCAACCTGTTTTGCGCAATTACAATTTGTTCTAACGAAAAATATATCAAAGATTATCTCGATATTGCAAATGTGCTTCTATTGCATTTTATTGAATACATTAATATTTATGGCATAGATTCCATTTCATGTAATATGCATAGTCTTTACCATTTAACCGAAGAAGTATCTCGGTTTGGACCATTATCTACATTCAGTGCATACGCTTTTGAAAGTAAATTATACAAAATAAAAAATTTATTACGCAGTGGTGCTAGGCCATTAGCACAAGTGGCCCGCCGAATGGCAGAGATCGATAAATTACATGTTTATGAAAGTGAGAAAAATGCTAATAATTATCCTTACCTTCGTGGTGCAATTAAAACCATATACCAACAGCTGCCAGATGCAACTAAATTCTACAAAAAGATCGAAATAAGGGATGGATTATCTTTGGCAATTACAAAGGAAAATAAATGGTTTTTAACTAGTGCTGGTGATATTGTTGCAATGAAATATGCAATTGATATCAACAAGAAAATATATATACTGGGAAATTCGGTGCAATCAAAAGAAAATTTCTTCACAGAGCCGATGCATTCTTCGAGACTTGGTATATATATATCGGATGGTGCCATGAATATTGATGAACTCTATACTCCTGCGCAAGTAAAATCTAAATTTGTTTGCATTGAGTATGTATTAAACCTAAAAGAATGTTTTGTATTCATCCCATTGATACATACCATTTAATATTTAATTATTTTAGATAATTACTGATTCAACAACCATACTGATTTAAAAAACATACTGGAAACCTTTTATAAATATATATTTAAGTTTTTTTGAAATAAAGAATTAGTTGAAAAGTAAAATTCATATAAAAATAATAATAATTCAATATATATATATCATAAAAGCTCAATTAGTCGTTTTGTTGTTGCTCGGGGTCTTTCACAACTTTTTTAACTTCGCTGCTTTGAAGCTGCTTTAAACGGCTGTTTGCGTTTCGCATTTGTTTTTTGAGGAAGTATTCTGCTTCTTGCTTGGAATAACGCCAGGTGAACGACGCAGTAAAATGCCTCTTCAACTCTTTTAAAGCTGGAAAAATTTATTTTTTTAATTTTTTTTTCATCAGGATCGTTGTACGCATCATCGGAAATGTCCGGCTCAGAGGCAACACTGGCGTTGGGTTTGATTTTGGTTTTCATGCTTCCCGTCCAACTACATTGCACGAAAAATTCTCTTTTAAACACTTTGTCCACTATGTTTAGGGCGACTTTTTGCCCACGCATAGCCCCTGATTTGCCCGCATATCGGGACATTTCCTCAACAAATAAATTATGATTTTCTATGTTTCTTAACATATTATCCAATTTTTCCATTTGTACTTCATCGTCGATTGGCAATAAATATGACGGATTTCGATCGCAGATTGGAGCTTTAAGTGGTTCTTTTTGAGAAATCTCTAAAAATGAAATCGCCTCAGTTATTTTATCCAAGAGTGCATTGATTTTGGCAAACTCAGTAAACATAGTTTTTGTGACAGTAGCTGCAATATGTTCTGTAAATAAATAAATAAAATATATTAGCTTTAGCTTAACCATTTAGAAAAGTAATTAATCCATAGTTTGGTTATACAACTTATACATACCAGCCAATGCTTCGGTACTGATGTTTTGGATTAGCGTTTCATTTCCTGATTCACAATTTTCAGTATACTGGTTCTCGTTTTGTATTAAAACGATGTGTTGATCTTCTTCGTAAACATAATTTTCTGAATTCAGCTCCGATGTAGAAGCCAACTGAACATCTTCATGTATTGCCAATTGCATTGGCGAGTTCTTTTTATTGAAACCAGATAATTTCGTTTGTTCAGGTGGTTTTAACTGAACATTGCTCACAATGTTTCGATCTGTCAACATCCCCTCAACCGTAAATCCCGTACGTCCTAATTAAAAACAATATTAAAATTATTAATGCTATATCTATTAATTTTATCTATATTGACAAACCTTTGTGAAAAGAATTTATTCTTCTCGGATTAGTACGAAATGTCTCCTCTTCGGATGTATCCATTATTTCTAAGCGTTTTGCACATCCAACTGCCGAACAATAGTCGTGAAATTCTCCTTTTAATGTTGCTGGAACCGTTATCCAATTTCCTCCTTTGGAGAGAGGTGGCTTATCTGTTCGCCCTTTCCAGGAATTAAATTAAGTTCCCGAAGGATAGCACACAGTCCCATTCTCTTTGGAGAACCAGCTAAGGGGACACTCGAAAATTTCCTGCTCGTCTGTTCCACAATTTATTCCAACCACGCAGAATAACGCCTAAAATTAATTAAAATCACATCATATTGGCACGACACATAATTTATTTTATTTTATATTTTAATCCAGAAATATTATGTCCAAATTAAATTATACATACCATTTTAAGCAGATTTCACTATTATACTGTGCACAGATTGACAGCTAGAATTACAATGAGTAGCAAAATATGTATAGTTGTTTAAAATAAAAAGGAATATGTAAAATGAAATAGTTATACATAATACATATAGTCTTATCTAGTCATACGGAAAAGTATATCTGCCATTCGGTAAATTTTGTGACAAAATAGCATTAGGATGACAATTAAGCATCCTATGCGACAAAATAGCATTAGGATGACAATTTAGCATCCTATGTGACAAACTAGCATTAGGATGACAATTTAGCATCATATATGTGACAAAATAGCAATAGGATGACAATTTAGCATCCTACGTGTCATATTGACATTTTGAAAAATTATTTGTTTAACACGTTGGCTACGAGTGTGTAATTCTCGTGCCTCATGAAAAAATTTATTTTTATTAATAAATGTATCACCCGTGCCTCATGCCATTTTTATAAAATTATGAACCGATGTAATACCCGTGCCTCATTCCATAAAACATTGTATATTATCTATAGTGTAATACCAGGACCTCATGTGATATTCGTCACTTATAGGTACCAGTGTATAACCCGTACCTCATCATATAAATGATTGTTTATAATAGAGTGTAATACCGCGACCTTATGTAAAATTCGTTACGTAGATACTGGTGTATTGCCAGACTCTCATCGTATAAAACTTTGTCTAAAATCTTGTGTAATACCGATGCCTCATTCAAAAAATTCTACGAATATACATGTGTATTACCCGGGCCACATCAAACAAAAATTTACGAAAAAAATGTAATACCGGGACCTCATGCAAAATTCTAACCGTGAAAACTGTCATGTAGTACCTGTGCCTCATTAGAAATATGTATATGTAATTATATTTTTTAAGTTAACAATATATTTCTTATGAGATTTTATCGATAATTGAAGAAATTTCCGTAACCCTAATTACATTGTATACTTTTACAATGGCCGTCCCAAGTAAAATATCCAATCCTACTTTGTGGTGCCACTTAATGGTTTTACGGGTTGATCTAAAATAGCTAGAGTATACTGATCCGAAACATCAACACTTTGCTTACAAGTATTGTATAGCTGAAAATTATGTTTGGTTTTCTTACTGTTTCCCCATATCATTTTTAGAAGGAAAAATAAATTTCTTTCATTTTTATGGGGTTCCCCAATAATATTAACCAATGTAGCGTTTGAAGTAAAATTTAAATTTTTCGATGAGGCACCGGTAATAAACCGGTAATTCCATGTTACGAATTATGCATGAAGTCCCGGTAATACACTACATTATAAACAATGTATTATATCGTGAGGCATATGGGTAATACATCTGCATCTACGGAACAAATTTACACGAGGTCCCGGTTTTACAGTACATTTTAGACAATACTTAATACGATGAGGCACTGACAATTACACGAGTTACACGAGGAAGCACCAATGCTCATAGGTTTACGGTGAAGCTATCGAAACCACGAACTGAAGAAATAAAGCGCGAATTTATGTACCGAACATCAATGAATTGGAATTCGCTAACAGACGTCCAATTTCCGTTGGACTATAAAATGAACAAATTTAAGGCAGCTATCAATCTCTACTTGGAGGATCGCGCATTGGGTGTAGAAGTTCTGACAGTTACAAGGAGCTAGGACTGTCAATAAGTCCGCTCTGCACCCAATTAAAACGAAATATAAAAAAAAAAAAAAAAAAAAAAAAAATGTTTTCATGTGACACGGGTATTATACTCTTAGCCAACGTGTTAATGTCAATATTGTGGTATAGTATACGGAAAAGATCATTTTGCTTTTCCTATTACTAATTTGCTATTAATGGTCTTTGGCAAATTTCATGACGAAATGGCATTTTTTATACCACTTTTGTCACCATAATAACTAATTAGTTGTAAATTGACTATTTAGCCTTCTACGGGAATATTTTGTCATATTAACATTATTCCTTCTGCTGCAGCTATTATGTCATGGCTGACATCTTTTTCCGCAATTATGTTATGGGTGCCATCTTTTTTGATTTTTCCATTATTTATTTTCTTAATTTTCTTCGTTTTTCTCTGTCAGACATAGAAAAGAAATACATTTTTATTCCTATCTTTCAATTCCCTATCTATTGCATGTGCAAACTATCCCAAATTATCCCATATTCTGAAATTCATTAAAAAAATATTTTTTCTACGTACAATAAATAAGACGTATTTCTGCTGGGCGTTATACTTTTCAGTCCTACTTTTAAGAACTAGCCGATCAAACTTTCTTCCCACCTAATTTTGGGTCGGTATAAGCGTCCTTTTTTATTACGAGAAAATATTATAATATTTATTATTATAAAATATATACATTGGTGTTATAAATATTTCAAAATGTCAATATACAAAACAAAATAACTTTTTTATATAAATATGTTTTTACAAAATTTACTTTGTCATTCTTAAAAACAATTTAGTTTTTTAATACTATATGGTCATTTTAGCTTCTTAGCCCTATAAAATGCTAAAATGCTTGTTTGACTAAATGGCTACATAAAACGTTATTATGCAAAATAATTATTTTGCTTTTCATATGACTAATATTTGATAAATGCTATTTTGTCATATATATTTTAAATAAGCTGTTAAAGCTTTTTAGCTATGTAAATTACTATTATACTTTATAGCAATATAACTGTACTTATAGCATTATAGCCCCTAATTTAGCATTTGTGAAAGCTAAAATCATTCCCCACTTTGGTGAGCGTGACATGTTTTTGTTAGTCATTTGGACGTCATTTTGACTTTTTACCATTTATAGCAATGCTATTTAGCCCAGAAAAACTGGTCAGCGTGACCAAATTTTTGACAAAAAATGTTACTTGGGAATATTCTGCACTATCTCTTTTACTTTATTGAAATATCCATGAATGTTCATGGTTTCATTTTGCTTAGTCGCCCAAAGTCGCGACTTATAAAATAAAAGTTCTTGTCGATCTCCTAAGGCATCCAACAAGATATCTTTCACTTCTTGAAATGTTTTCGGGTTTCCAGCAAGGCACAGCATGTTCTTTGCTTTACCCTCTACTTTATTAGGAACAGTTTGCAAATGCAAGCTAAACTTTTGTTCCGGCACTAATGGTTGAAACACGGCGAGTGTATCCTCCACTGTCTTTAACCACGCCGTTAATTGTTTACGATTTCCATCGAAGCTAGGAATAGATTTGATGGGGTCTGGAATTCTGAAGAGATCCAAAATGTTTCCCCTACTGGTTGTTGAACCTTTTGATTAAGATATGCCAGTGCCTGGTCGTGCTTATTTTATTTTACGTTCACTTGTTGAAGCTTTTCATTGATTACATTTAGTGTTAGCAATATTTAATCCATTTCTAGTTCTGGTATTTCCATTGAATCCTCTTCAATATTTCGGTTATTATAGAGGAATTCTTCCAGTTTCTTTCTCATGTACTAGTAGTGGGGTTTTTATAAAATTGTTTTGTGACTAGCTTATAGTTCACAAAGAAATTCTGTTTCTATCTTGTAGTAAGCAGGGTTAGGTCTGCGTCTATCTTGTAGTGCGCAAGTTTGACGAATCGGGTAACTCTATTTTTGTTATTTATAATTTTAATTTATTTCGAGTCGAAGCAGCTGTGTGTCTATCTTGTAGTGCAAATACTTGAATTTTGAAATAATTCACTACTTAAAACGAAATAGATTTATTCGAGCTCGGATACTCAGATTAATGAGAGATGACAGAAACGTGTGCGTAGAACTTATATGTTCCGTCAAGAAAATAATCAAAAAAAAAAAAATTTTAAAATAAAAAATAATAAAATTTTGTTATCTGATAATACGAACAACAGATTTTCTTTGTAAATCGTATTGCTGCTGTCGCGATGATGCTGGTTCCAAGTGTCGTTACGTGATATGTTGCTGCGGAATCTAGAATCGCCTTAGCGGTATTTTTACCTTCAGCCAGGGATGTCGTTTAGGGAAAAACACCACACATATATATATATATATATATATATATATATATATATATATATATATATATATATATATATATATATATATATATATATATATATATATATATATATGAATATATATATATATATATATATATATATATATATATATATATATATATATATATATATAGATATATATAGATATATACTACGGTTTGCAAAAACCCGGGTTTTCGGATTTTGAAAATTCTTAAATCAGGTTTTAAATAAAAAAAACGGGTTTTCTTTCCGGTCCATAACATTTGACGAAAAACCCGGGTTTTTGAAACCGAGTATATATATATATATATATATATATATATATATATATATATATATATATATATATATATATATATATATATATTATTTAATTATATATTTAACCACTTTAATTACCAAGATAATAGGAATAGGGTGTTTTCTATAAATTCCAGGTTTGGTTGGATAATCACAGGCCGACTGTATTAAACCAACTACCGAATTCAATTATTCATCAAACGGTGAACCAAATACAGATATTTCCCAAATTGCAGCAACAATAGAAAAATTCTTTAAAATCAACTAAATATTTCCGGTTTCAAAATTGAACCTACAATAAACCATAATAAAATTACGATTTGTCTATCACTTAAATATAGTCCTCCCAAGTTCGGTGAAAGTTGATTAGGAGATTTTATGCCTTAGACCACCGTTTACAAAGGGGCTGAATACCAAGCATTGGACCATATGGAACTGATACCCCAAAAAGGAAATTGATCGAGCCAATAATACAATCTTCTACTTACCATACCATCCGGTTTTAAAGGAGTCCAGCGGTATGACGAAGGTTCGTTAGAAGTAATTCGTACAACCCTATACTTACATAAACTGTCAAACTGCAATAAACTAAATTTACCATACAAATACCATACAACCGATAGTTAAGGGATACAGTTTCCAAACATGCAAAAATTCGTAAGAACAAAATCGATTAAAGCAATAAATTACAATACATAAGATGAAACAACAAAAACATTATTAACGCAAAACTTTTTTATAAGTAATATTAGTTAAGTTTAACACAAAAAAGAAAAAAACAAAAACTTATATTTGTTTAAAATTATAAATTTTAATTTTTATGTTTCCCAAAACTTTTCTAACAAATGTTTAAACAAATTTTACGACTTGAAAAAGTTTAAATTTCTTATAAGTTTACTATAGCTTTTCTGCACATACACATACCTATCGAAGTACGTACATATGTATGTATTTTTGGTTATTCACAAAAATAAAATTTGGAAAAATAATTTTCTCTAATTTAATTAAAGAATCGTTATTTTTAGAGTTTTACGAGGTGTATGCCTGCATCCCTATATGTAAACATATAAAATATTGCAAACTGTGAATTTTTTATTTTTTTTTGTACTAAAATCGATGAAAAAGCTGAAAATTTTTAATTGATATACAATTTACTAGCTATGTACGCGACTATATCGCTACAATACAATAACAGCAAAAATTCATCTAAATATCTATAAATGTGGACCCCCTTAGAGTTTTCATGTCAATAACGCGATTGAATGATTAAACATATTTTGTGTTGTTCGTGGTCGGCATAAATGCACTCGAATACGTGTTACGGCAACGCGATTTTTATGTTGCATTCCCCCAAAACAATATGCATAAACAACAAATTTTGATTTGGTATTTTGTTAGCGCGCGGTTTTTTATTTTTAGTTTTCTATATTTGATTAAAGATTAGAGTTTCTATTTTCATTATAAAAACTGTCACTAATAATTTTACATTTTGATATGTCAATATTTTGTCCAGATTTTATGAATAAAATGTATTTGGGACGTTTTGAGTGATGGCCTGATCTGATATGTTGAAAAATTGTGTTGAATTAGGCAAGGTGGCTAATTGCTAAATTTGTATAAATGGGAATAATCGGTTTTTTATTAAATTGAATGAATAAACGTTCGCGGCTTTATGTTATACCTAAAAATAATGGGCCCAAACATGTTTTCCCCGAAAAGGATTTGAATGATCCATTAACTGGAACTCGAAGTCGTGTTACTAGCTTCTTTAATGATGTATAGTGCAGTAAGGGTTGGTTATAATTTGTTGTGTAGCGCGAACATGAATCTATAAAGAAAAACGTTTTCTACTTACTTTCTAGAACTCTGAAGGATTTGATTTCCTGTCCACAAATCAACTAACAGTGTATAGCCTTTTTAATAAGTGACATCTAAATTATGGAAATTTTGCTTTTCAGAATTTTTTTTTTCTAGATCATCTTATATCGCATTTTCTTTTTCCTTTTCACCATTGACCACATTAATTTGTTCATAAGGGTACGACCACTTAATTATATTTTGTGTCAACTGAATACAAAGCTTTATCCCTTCTTCAGTGTTAAGCTTCTTTGGGAAAGCGTTTCAGGATTAATAAAGCTATAGTAACGTAACTATTTCCAGGTAGATCTCTGGTGACTTTCTCGAAGCCCATTTTAACCATCTCATACTCTTTGAATATATATTCTTCCTTGGTCTCATCTAGTTGGTGTCCTTTGCACAAATTTTTAGTAAATAGTGGAAGTTTTTTTCTTATTTAATAAATCGTGCGGTATTGTGCTACTTTAGTAAATCGACCGTAGTTCGTGTTGCTTCAATGCGTCTTGCACTGTTAAATTGATTGAATGCTTTCACGATAAGGACGATTTAGGACCGTTTGAATTTGTTCAACTTTAAGATCAATAAACTAATTTAAATTACTGAAGAATTTTAAATTTTTTTACTAACGTTCAGCTGACCTTTAAATGACCTTAACTGAAATGGTTACGGTCACCGGTTGATTCAAACTGTTAATTGAGTCACTCCCCATTACAATTCATCATTTGCTGGTTATTTCATACCATTTCGTAATTTAATCTTAAAATAACCGATGAAAGTTATTCATAAAATGTCATAAGAACCTATCTGAATGTAATATTTTACGCTCTTTCAGAATACGAACTCAAAAACGAAGGTTCCAATAAAAAATAAAAATTTTATGGGGATTATTTGTTTGATTGGCAGGTTTCCTAACGAAATATTTCAGCAAGTTTTTAAAAACTAGAGACATGGGGGGTGTCTGTATGTTCGAGGTGCTCTATTAATAGCTGTAATCGATCGATTGTGTTACGTACATTTATGTTGAATGGAGAAGGAATACTTACACCATTTGGTAATACTGCCAACACCTCTTTGGTAATGGACTAATTTTTTGAAGTGGGTCTAAGGCAATATAATGAAGTGCACAATCATAATGATGCACTTCTGGATCTAGATTTCACTGACGTTAATTTACATCCATTAGTTTAACGTTGTGAAGACCTAGCTCGCAAGACTGACGACTGACAGGTTTTACGAAATTTGGATCTTTTTATTCCAAAAAGTGTCAACAAACATAATTTGTATCAGCTGATTATTCATTGTATTCTCGTCTTCAGTCGGAGTTTAAGGTTTTGAATTAATTTATGCATGGTAATTACTTGATGGAAATTGAATTTGATATTAAGTTGAATCCATCGTGTTTTTGGTATCATATTAGCTCTTAAAGAAAGTCTGTTGGTTATTCTTTACCCATGGTTACAACAATAGGTAAGCTAATAATCTAAATTCCGTTTGCGAATTATTTGCCTAACATTTTTCAAATCCGTTTATTCAGTCTATATTGTTTCAACATCTTGACCAACGCGTTGTCAGAGTATTAGTTGGAGTTAATACTAATATGTCTGCGGGGCCTGACGGTACTCGCTCATTACTTTTAAATATTTGCTCCAAAGCCTTAGGTGGTCTTTAGCTCAATTATTAAGCTCAAAAAATTTAGTTGAGCATTATAATAGATTATCTGTTACCCCTAAACTTTTTCAAAAGGTAATAGTTTGTACTAATTTTAATATCAAACGCTTAATTGTTCCCCAACAACCCGTTTTTTTCGAAACTGAACACTCTGTTGCAGACGTTAGTAAGCCAATCTGCTTTGCGCTGTATTGAAACCATTCCTGCATAGGCATCTTCCGCTATGGATATTATCGCCAGCCACGTCTTATTTAGATCATTTAATCACGAAGAGCCTTTCCACCAGAGATTACAGTTGACCAATTAATCCACCGTCGATCCTCGTGATAAAATATCCATAGAGTTGTTTTCCCACTTAATACGGTTCCAGGGTTCTCGGCTCAAAACGTCGAGTATTGCAGCCACTCGATTTCTCATGAACACATCATTGATCTTATTAGTAGATGACAGCCATGCCAAAACTATTGATGAGTCGGTCCATACAGTTACCGACCGTATTTTTACATACTTTAGATCTTCTTTTAAAACCTTCCACATTTTAGCAAGCAACATCGCTGCTGAAAGCTCTAACTTGGGTATGGTTAAATATCTTACAGGCGCCACATTTGATTTACTCGTAATTAAAGAAATCGAACACTATTTAAATTGACTGGTATTTCTTGAATAAAACACAGCTGCATATGTTAGCTCATTAGCGTCACAAAACCCCTGGATCTCGAAATCCATGTTGCTAGTGATTGAAAGCCACTTTGGAATGATGATGTTTGATCGATCTGATACTACATATATACATTAAATTAATAAAAAAGTAACAAATAAACATTTTTTCGAATTAAGGTTTGTAATTCCAAGACAAGAATTTGCCTATATTTAATCACCCTCAATTCTAGAATTTAACTATTATAATAATGAAGGGGAGAAAAAAAAATCTTCATTTACCATTTAATAATTAATTTATTAAAAAACAGAAAAGGGTTTTTCTTCTTTGCAGTAACGAAAAATTTCGAAAACAGATAGTTTTACTGACAAACTTGAACTTTCAATATCCTCCTGTAACAAAAGCCATCCCCTTAACAAAACACAAAAACGCTAGATTGATTGTACATTTTGTAAAGCTTGTTGTAAACTTTTATAGAATGTTGGAGCTCTTGACAAATAATAATGCCTGTAGTACTCCTTACGGGTGAAAGGAATAAAGTAAAGGACTTTGTTACGTAAGTCGTATAAATGAATCTTAACTATTTCCTGTCCACTACGTAAAGAGAAAAGCTTCAAAACCTTATAGACATATAAATATATAAGAGGCAAAACTGGGCTCATTCGAAATAGAGGCATGCTATGAAAATTACGTTTTTTGTTGTAGATAATTCGTAAAGCGAATTTTTATGCTATTATTAGAGGTTTTATATTAATAATGTATGTTCTACCATAAACAACTAAACCATACTCAATCTTTGCGTTGAAGATACCATAATAAACCTAAAGTATTACGTCCATCGGACAAATCGGTCGAAGAGAATAAAACTTGGTTAGTACCAAATTCAAGTAATTTTTGACATTTTTATTATGCGGTTTAAAATTCAATTTTGAGTCAATGTTAATTCCAAGATATTTAAATTCTTGGACAAAACTCCAATTTTAGACAATTGGTATAATCTCTTTGATCTCAGTACAATCTTCATTATGATAATACACGTTTAAACTTCTAAAGTTTTTGAACCCTACATTAAATAACATTCCTCTTGATTTACTACTTAAATTCATTTAATGATGTGAAAACCAGCTACGAGATTTAACCAAATCAGTATTCATTTGGCGTTCAAGCTCGTCCAAACTATCTACACAGTAAGTTAAAGCGAGGTCATCTGCTAATGCCACAACTTTACCACATAAATCTAAATCAAAAAATGGATTTATATAAATTAGGAAAAGCAGAGGTCCAAGAACAGAGCTTTGAGGTACCCCAGAGAGAATTTTATTGAATGAGCTGGTATTAACACCTATTTGTACATGCTGAAATCTGTTTTGTAAGTAAGATTTCAGCCAGTTATACATAAATCCTCTGAATCCGATTCGCCATAATTTATTTAATAATAGTCTATGGTTGACAGTATCAAATGCTTTAGATAGCGCGTGCTCAGTACTTCGACCCCTTCTTAATCCGTATTGACAGCCACTCAGAAAATTCAGATTATCTAAGTAAGGTATCATTCGACTTTTTATCAACTTTTCAAAAACTTTTGAAAAAATTGATAATTGAGAAATTTGGCGATAATTCGTCATATGTAACCAATTATCTTCAGTTTAAATCAGATACAGTACAAAGTAATTCCTCAGGAGTGATTTAATTGAATCGAAACGATTCATTTTGCCATTTAACATAACAGTTCACGGCAGGTGAACGAGGGTCTTTCATACGTTTCTGTACTGCTCTATTGGAGGTGCTAATGAAATGACTGTTTAATAGGTTGTTAACTACCAATGGGTTGGTAGTTAAATTTCAGTGATCATCAATTATGGAAGAAATTTCTTTTTTAGTACCAGTTTCCTCACCAATTATTGCATTAACTAATGGCCATTGTTTTTTGACATCTTTTGAACAATTTTTAAAAAGATTTCGATAGTAACTTGCACGTTCACTTTTAATTCTTGCAGTGCAATTTACTATGATACGTTTGAAATGAGCAGCTAGTTTAAAGTTAGTAGGATGCTTAATAAGCTTTTTGTACAACTTATTTTTCAAATGGCGCCATTTTATTGTAAATAGGATTGTTTTCCTTTTGAGATTTAGACAGGCTTGAAATATTTTTAGAAAACGGTCCATCGAATCGTTTACCCTTATAATTGAAAACACGTGAACCCACGCTTGATTTTGAAAGAGACTATTTAAGGTAACTAGGTTAATAAATGTAAAGTTAGGATTATTCCTTGTACGATTTTGAAAATTTGAACTAATTATTTTAAGAGATAATAGAATAGGTATGTGATCTGATACCTGAAGCTTTGCTATGCCTCCACTGATTGAAATACGTTTAGAACGAATACGATAATACGCATGATCAATACAAGAGCAACTCACATTGACTATACGCGTAGGTTCATTGATCAAAGAATTGAGCCCATATGATAACACTGTCATCATATAATTATCGATTGCACTATTTGATGCTTATATATCTACATATATTCATATCACCAATCAAAAGAAAATTCTTTGAATTGCGATGCTTATTTAAAATCGGAATTATTTCATGCAAATAGTTTTCAATTGAATAGCAATGATGTCGATAAACACACTAACAATTGACCAAATAGAAATATTTATTTCCATACAATCAGCCGTTAAAGTATTATAGTTCAAAGAATTTACCGTTAATTATTCTTAACAAACGCCGCAACACCTCCCGCTCGCGATTGAACGTTACCACAAATAAAAGACGTGTAACCTGGAATTTTATATAAAGGTGCCTCAATTTCATTGATCCAGATTTCGGTTAAGAATATTATGTCTGGAATAATAGAAAAGCTAGAAAAATTCACCAAAAGCGATTTAACATTTGACCGCATACTTCTTATATTAAAATGTAGGTATCATATAAAATGTAGAAAAACCCGTACTTATTTCAATATTATTATGTTTATTAACTAAATCACCATCACCATGTTGATCAACAAATAACATTACAAATATAAACAATATTTAAAATTCGTCCAGGTCAGTAATTAATTTGGCAAGCGAACCTTTAGTTTTTCTTACCAGAATATTTCCATTGCGGATCCATAAATTTCAGCATACAATTGATTCCTAATTTTGGTCAAATTTTCGTTGATGAAAATATTTGATGAAGGTGATAAAAAGGTCCAAGACAGTCACTAGATAATCGCTTCTTCCTCTTAGCTGCCAACACTGAATCACGAACGATGTGATCTTTAAATTTGACGATTACCTTTTTCAATCGTGGTGAATTTATTTTGAAAACACACAATACATCATTTGTATCAATGCCTACATTAAGTCCGTTGTTAATTAATTTTACCGCATTATTAGTTAAGTTGTTTTTATAGGCAGTTAATGAGTCAGGCATTCCAATTATATCCAATAAATTATTTCTATTGTTTTGGTCGATACTATCGATGCGCCATTCTAGTACAGCTAACTTTTTTTTATGTTTAGGTTGTCCAGTTATAACTCATCCAGTTTGTTGAAGAGTATTTCGATGTTGTTGATTCGCTTTGTGAAGGTTGTTTCATTTGTTTTTAATTGTTCATATATAAATTTGAACCATGCAACACTATTGGTAAAATCAAAGTCAAAGTTGACGGAATTACCATCCGTTGAATATATTGAAATAAGGTTTTCATCGATATTATGCAAGGTACCACAAGACCAAGTGGATCGATTCAACAATGCTTGGCTTAGTAGCGTTCGCTTGGTATATTTTATAAGCGATTCAAGTTGTGCAGAGATGGTTAATACATCTTGTGTAGGATTCCAACACAATCCAAGTACTTTTGCTGCATTACATCATTCTTGAATTTCCATAGTATTACTAATTTGAGCCGGGGTCAACATTTCCAAATTCTGTAGACAATTAGAGACCCACCTTCCCAGTGTCATAACATTGTGTTGAAATATCTGTTCGATGGTTTTCTGCAACTCACACAATTATAATACGTCCGCCCCTGTCATTATGTCGTCCACATATACGTTTTCTAGAATTTCATAAGTTGCCAATGGGTACTTATTTCGATTATCGATCGCAATTTGATTGATTATTTTTGTAGCAAGGTAATGCGCCGCCCCAGGGTATGGAACCTCACCAGTATGGAATATAACGAGGATTTAGCTACCGTTACGGTAGATAATACCCCGGTTGCTTAATTTCACTTGATTTCATTCGTCTCATATGTCTTAAAGTAAGATATTCATTTATACATTTCCGTTACATCTTCGCCAAGGGGGGGGGGGGGTGGAATCAGTAACAAATCTCCTCTCGAGAGAGCGTAATCGAACATTTGCTGCACCGATTGAGTTCCTACAAAAGCTTCCGATGCAAAAGATAATTGCGAAGCAGAATCTAGTAATATTTAGCGTTTGGCAATTGTTTGACTATTAGGTGTTGAAAACCGCACCATCGCCTTAAGCAGTATGGTTTGACTACCCATTTCTTGATCAGCATATGAAATATCGAATAATTTTTCAATGGTCGGAAAATCATTGCCTTTGGTTTCATCTGCCCATTTCTCCCTTGTATTTCCGTCCAACTTATTTAAATAAGTATTAATATTATTATTAATAATAATAACCGAATAATCCATGGATCTCTTGACTCCGCTTCCGAACCCTACGCTTTAAGCCCTTGCGAAACTTCATCGGAATTATCCAAGAGTTGTCTCAGTGTGCTCGCAGTGGGTGCTTGAACAGATTTTTGATCCAGGAACGTAGCTATGTAAGAATTCATTATTTGTTTCTTAAGGCTGCAGCGCTCTCATAGATTGGAACGATCGTGAAAATTAGAGCAGTATAGCTTGACCAATCCATGTTATTCCCATCAATTACAGGTATTACAGTTTTAGGTAAACGAGGTTCATGACATGGTGCGACTTGTGATGCATTTAATGTTTCATTAGCGTTGACCGGACTATAACCGACATGTGTCCTCAATCATGATCCTAACTTTAATTCTATATCGTAGTAAATAACTTCTATCTCAGCTGGGTTAATGTGTTCTTCTTGATTTGATTTATAATTTCCTGCAAATCCTATAGGCGAATATTAACTGCCTCCATAATCTCATCTTTACGCAAGGTTTCCGCAAACTCATGAACTTGTTTTAGCTTGGCTTCAATGATTTGACGTTGAGCTCTATGTAGCTTTTCTATTCGCCTTCAGCTTTCTTATTTTTGTATATTGTAAGTGACATGACAACTTCACCTTCAATGAGTTACTTATAAAACAGTTTAAAACACCTTCCAACACTTGATTCTACGCTGTCACTTAGGCTCGTATTTTTAAACAAGGATACATCGACGGATTAATCCACAGTTTTCGAAAATCCACTGATTTAGCCGTGGTTACTTTTGGTAATTTTAAACGTAGATAGATCCGTGGATTTTTTATGTCGTAATTTTAAATGAAGCTAAAACCGGCGGTTTTTGAAATCAATTTTCGAATTAATAACTGCTTGCTGGGATATTAGGCATTTCCATTGTTTGTTTTCTAATGTCGTTTTCGAATTATTTTTCCCCTCTATGGAAAAGCAATATCAATTTCGGCGTCAATCGAACAAGAACAACTCATTGCTCTTTTATGTTTGTGGGTTATCTTTCAAAATGTAAGAAACTAGAATATTCTGAATATAAAATCTAAAAAATTCATTTTCGAATCAATGTTGAGTTTAATTTAATGATACTTCTAAATAAACAACGACCATAATAAGTTTTCACACTGAAAACGGCACCCAATCAGCAAAATAACAGAACCAGAATAAACCTACGAACCAGAGGCGAAACTACAAATCCCGGGCCCCCGTCAAATTTTTCTTGGGCCCCAAAAATAATCCTTGTACTTATGAGCAAGTAAAGCTTTTAGATAAAATCGTATTTCTTTCTTTTTTCGTGCCTCGCATTATGCTACAAAGCAAGTTATGGTTAAGCTCGACAAAACGACATGCAATAAGAATGGAACCCTCATATAGTATTAGATCATTTGTTAGATATCGAAGAAACATATTCTTAGAATATACTCTAAGATTCTTGAGTAAGATCGAACTACATTCGAATAATCTCAAAACATCTCGAATAACCTGACAGTTTCGAAACAAAGAATCACCAACTAAGGCTCGAACATCAAAATTTCATTTCCATGCTAAACTCCAATAATATTGAGAAATTTTAAAAAATAGAAGGTATGAAAGGTATGAAATCGGGAAGCGACGGAAATTTCCAAAATCGGTAGAACCCCGCAAAAAACAACTAAAATAGAATACCAGCACTAATTGAAAAATTGCAACGCTAATTGACTATAGAGACTGATTGGTTTGGCTCAAGTATCTGTTAATTCCCTTTCTAAAGACAAAAGCACACCTAATGAAGGAAATATGTAATTGTTTTCAGTCGCGGTTAGATATTTTTCTAATAAGAAAGTTTCAACAATTTCGTCTTGATGATTTTTATGAACATCAAAATGGTACATTGCAATCTGCTTAGCAGTATTGCTTCCTTTTACAAATCAAATTCAATATTTTCTAATCATAACTTGATTTATAAAAGGTTAAATTTTAAGTGCCAAAGGGTTAAACTTGGAGTATAAAACGTATTTTACAAATAAATTAACCCAAACACTAAAATCGTTATCTTTCTCAGAACAACGTTTTTTCTTCAATCGAACAAACTAAAAGCAAAAACATCAAATTTTTCACCTTCAGAATACTTATTTCGGCTCAATCGAAAACAACATAAAATAATTCTTTCTCCCTTAAGTTTCCGTCTTTTCTTGAATTTCATATTCATCGAGTTTCAAATTCTAGATTACGACAATCATAGTAGAGTTAGAGTAGAGTAGTTTGAGTCTGTTGGAGTTAGTCTTTAGTATATACATATCTTGATTTGTGGCATTCCTGTACAAAAAATAAATAAAATAGAAAGCCACCACTCGCTTTCTATTACGTAATATGCGATATCATAAGCGATAATATGCGTCCAAAGGTTCTAGATCTTGTCGAGGGGTGTTGGTCAAATAACGAACCATTTCTTTAGAAACCATTTCTTTCTTTCTTTTTTTTCTACTCCATGTCTATTCTATGGTGAAATACCTTAGGACGTTTAGATCGTATTGACAACATTATCTCGTAACCTGATTCACCAGATTCTGATGACGAAGGCGAAGACCCATTAAATATATTTCCATTTTTAACTTAAATTTTCAAAAACCCATTTAAATTTAAATTTGCAATTCATTATCTATAAATATTTAGTATTGTATATGGAATTTGACAGATCGTAAACGATGTTTTATATTTTACAATTTTCGAAAATAGCCGTATCCATTGTTTTAGCCATCGATATCGAGGTATAAATCCGAGGATCCAATTTTAATCCAGGTTTGATTCAGTGGATTTATCTTCGTTTAAAAATACGAAAGTGGGGATCAATTCGCTAGTTTATCAATATCCTCGTTTAAAATTACGGGCCTTATACGTAGTTTGTAAATTCGTTCAGTTATATTTTCTTGTTTGAATCACAACAAACACATGATATTTGACCTTCAATCAACCGTATTCTAATCAATCACGACATTTCACTTAACTGTTTTTTGTTTTACACGTATCGATTTTCCGTCATTTTCATTCTATCGTAGCTATGATATGTTTTCTGTTCACAAGGTATTCGATTAAGTATATCAGCATTAATAAAAGTAGAATCATCATTTTTAGGTGCAAAAATAACTGACTTCAATATGTTTTCTGAGAGGACGTTTCCGGAAATATTTCCATACACCCCATTAAGAATATTATTTGCATCTCCCATTTAATTGCTGAGGTATTTCAATAATATTTTCACCAAACTAATGGAATTCAGGGCTTCATCATTACCAAATTTTTTTAAGAATTCGGCAAATTCTATTTCACTTAGTAAGGCTCTCATATTTTGAGTAAACGTTACTTTGTGAATCCAATCCAAGAAGTATCGTTTTTCCTCCAAATGGCTTATGTTTATCATTTTCATCGCACAACTCCTGCAATAATCTATCTATGATTTTCAGCACTTGCAGTAGGCAGATTGAAATTTTATCAATATAGCTACTATTTGCGGAAATATTCGCAGCAGAAATTTCCAATATGGTAATATGGAATTTAAACACATTGTGTAGAGTTCTACCTCCAAGTAATAGAGTTGAAGCTATGCCACTGAACGCCATTGCAACGCAACGGGGATTAGGCGATTTAATTTAACATTCAAAATATTGTTATGAACTGGATGAGGTGTGTATCCCTGTAGCTATACACTTATGTCATATTATCTATTGTGCAATTTGAAAATTAGATTAAAATATTTTCGTGTATTATACAAAAATAATAAACAGTTCAACATACATATAAACTTTGATGTGTTTCATTAATACACTCAAAACGTTTATTTTACCGTTTATGTGCAAATGTATTGTGATTTTAGTGAATTTTGTATTGTGCATTGTGTATTTTTGTGATGGATATTAATACGGTATTCTTAATGTTACAGGGATCTGAACCAGTTTATTGAAGGTGCATCGATGCGATATGAAGTGATGTGATCGAAATTCAAAAATATGTGTGCTAAATTAAATCTTAAATGTGTGTGAAATAATTAATTGAATTGAATTGCATACTATCTGTGAATTATTAAATGTTTGTGTCAAAAATGTGAATAAGTTGATATTTTAATAGTGAATCAACATAAAAAATTTGATAGTTGATCGGATACCGAATTAATCATGTTCAAAATGTTGATTTGAACGGTTCTACTCAGGTAAGTGATTGTAAAAAAACAGTTAATAAGTCTAATTATTATTATATTAATTTTGTAGTATAGTGTCTTTGAATTTGTGTATTTTTCGTGACTTTTTTGCGATTCTGATGAAATGGGATGTGACATTTTTAAAGCACACATAAGCAAGCATACACATCATAAAAAAGTGTTATTTGTCACTTGATAAGAATCTATAGTTTGCCAGTAATTTTTATCAAACTCGGGTTCCCCAACTTGCTTTTATTCAAGATTTTTTCTATTTAACATTTGAATACTTTGCACCAATTCAGTAAATAATAATAACTGTTTTGTGTTAGCTATATTATAGTATTAATGGCTAACATCACATACCCAAATCTATCGGAATATAGATTCAACTCAAATAAATGATAATAAAAATTAATTTTTATTAACAAAATCCTTCCAAAATTTTGTAAATTTAGTAATTATTTTTTATTTCCAATCCGGACGCATTTAAATTGATGCAATAAAAATAAAAATAAATAAAAATTGGCCACAGCTGTCATATTTCAACCGGAAAAAATAAAATTTGTAAATTTAATGGTTCCCAAATCCCATATCTCTACGCGCTGCTTTAATACAAATTTCGATTTTATTTTGCCGAAATATTTTTATTTTCCGTTTATTTACATTACTTCTGAATTTATTTAGATAAATGTCCTTTTTTTGTCAAACTTTCTTATCATAATTAAATCAGGAAAAACAAGTTGAAAGATTTTTTAAGCTTAAGTTATCTGTTCCCTTTTTTTTTTTATTTGGATTTTTATTATTTTAATTTTGTTATTGTCTTTATTTGGTGTACGTTTTTATCCAGGGAACGAAAAAAGTTTTTATTTTTTTGGTTTGTTTTTAGATTTTCCATTATACGCAGTCTTTTGGGCTGCCCGTATAATTTATTACTGGTGTATTATATACCCGGTTATTATTATTTAAGTTAAACAACTTTACACACAAAATGGAGCGCTTATAATGGTTTCAAAACAAATGTTGGAAAATAACTTCACGATTGTTTAGTAGTTTTTATTCCACGAGCGCTCCAAGAAGATAATCACTAAACTTCATATGAAATAACATTTTCTCAATCCAAATTTGCAGTTATTGTTGTGGTGAATGCTTTTTACTTCGTGTGTCTGATGCATTTTTAAATTAGTTTATGATTATAAAAAAATGAATCTTCTTATCAGGCGGCGGCGACTGGACTGATTGTACGACAAATTAAATTCTACATATAAAGAATGTACTGTTCAGGTTGTACTAGCGAATTATACTAATAAAGCACAAATTCTCTTACAATTTTTTATTTGTTTTTTCTGTTTTCTTCACGAGATTCAAACAGCTCTATTAATGTGTAAGCTAATTTTAAAAATGGTCTTAGAACCGGTTTCATATCAGAAATTATACCAATTAGTTAATTAACATTCAAAATTAAAGCAATAAATTTTAATAATTTTAAACATCGTTTATAAAATATTTTGTCTTGTGCACAATTTTTCAAGGTTTTCTCATATTACCGTACAAACACACATTTTAGAAGAATTTGGGTATTTGTATAAATCTTAAATGATAAACAATCTATTATTATTATTAATTTACTAAATTGATTAGTCGGAAATAGTTTAAACACATATTTGTGTTTTTTCTTGTGTTGATTTTGGGATTTCATGTGGGAATTTTCCCTTGTGAGCATTGTTCTATGTAAGCTTTGAGGATTTAGGTGGTCAAGGTTTTACTGTGTGTAAATTTAGTGTGTGCTTTTTCATAGAAGTGCTCAGCCCAATAAACAATTTTATACCGTTTAATTATGGTTTGCGGTAGTTTATTGTATGTCACAACAAAAAAAACATTATACGATTCAAAATTAAACAATTTTAAGAGCCCATAAAACCCATAACTAATGTGGTGTAATTAAACAACTAATAGGAGATGGTTGACGGTGGTTGATAAACAATGCCTATAGATTTATACATTTGTTTTCTGAGATTGCAACGCTGCTGCTAGGTATACACTGGTATATTTATGTTTTATTGACAGTTAAACAAAGCATATTCATAGTGGAAAATGCAAAATTTAGTCAAATTCTGAAATAATTTTCTTTTCTTCTGACTTTCATTCTAATTTCAAATTGTAAGCAAAATTCATAATTGCATAATCTTGCAATTAGTGTGATAGGGGAAAATTTCGACAGATAAAGCGATTACCAATTAAGTTCAGAGTTACCAATTAAGTTCAAAACTTTCATTCTAATTTCAAATTTTAAGCAAAATTCATAATTGCATAATCTTGCAATTAGTGTGATAGGGGACAATTTCGACAGATAAAGCGATTACCAATTAAGTTCAGAGGGATAGTTTCAGTGTTAGTATTCATAAAAAGTTTGAGAGATTTCATTCGCTTATTGTCTGAGGCAATTCCCGATTTATAAAAATTCCAAATTAAAAATTAAAAATTAAAAATTAAAAATTAAAAATTAAAAATTAAAAATTAAAAATTAAAAATTAAAAATTAAAAATTAAAAATTAAAAATTAAAAATTAAAAATTAAAAATTAAAATTTAAAAATTTAAAATTAAAAATTTAAAA
Source organism: Tipula vernalis (assembly GCA_958295665.1). Classification (NCBI taxonomy): domain Eukaryota; kingdom Metazoa; phylum Arthropoda; class Insecta; order Diptera; family Tipulidae; genus Tipula; species Tipula vernalis. The sequence continues at coordinate 323,841,103 of OY282560.1, read as the reverse complement.
TTCCAAATTCCAAATTCCAAATTCCAAATTCAAAATTCAAAATTAAAAATTAAAAATTAAAAATTAAAAAATTAAAATTAAAAATTAAAAATTAAAAATTAAACATTAAAAATTAAAAATCAAAAATTAAAAATTAAAAATTCATAATTCAAAATTCAAAATTCAGAATTCAAAACTCAAAATTCAATATTAAAAATTATTAAAAGTTAAAAATTAATAATTCAAAATTCAAAATTCAGAATTCAATATTCAAAATTCAAAATTCAAAATTTAAAATTCAAAATTCAAAATTCAAAATTCAAAATTTAAAATTTAAAATTCAAAATTCAAAATTCAAAATTAAAAATTCAAAATTCAAAATTTAAAATTCAAAATTGAAAATTCAAAATTCAAAATTCAAAATTCAAAATTGAAAATTGAAAATTGAAAATTGAAAATTAAAAATTAAAATTTAAAATTGAAAATTCAAAATTCAAAATTCAAAATTTAAAATTAAAAATTCAATATTCAATATTCAATATTCAAAATTCAAAATTCAAAATTCAAAATTCAAAATTCAAAATTCAAAATTAAAAATTCAAAATTCAAAATTTAAAATTCAAAATTCAAAGTTCAAAATTAAAAATTAAAAATTCAAAATTCAAAATTTAAAATTTAAAATTCAAAATTCAAAATTCAAAATTCAAAATTTAAAATTCAAAATTCAAAATTCAAATTTCAAAATTTAAAATTTTAAATTCCAAATTCCAAATTCTAAATTCCAAATTTCAAATTCCAAATTCCAAATTTAAAAATTGAAAATTGAAAATTGAAAATTGAAAATTATAAATTCAAAATTGAAAATTCAAAATTCAAAATTCAATATTTGAAATTCAAAATTCAAAATTCAAAATTTTAAATTCAAAATTCAAAATTCCAAATTCCAAATTCAATATTCAATATTCAAAATTCAAAATTCAAAATTCAAAATTCAAAATACACGGGTTTAGATGCCAGACGCGAATTAGCTGAATTGTGTAACTTGTTTGAGAGGAGCCACCTTAGTTTTCGCAATTAGACCACCTTAGTTTTTTCTCATTGACCCTTAGAGATAGATGGATGTAACGAGGGATTTAAATTTCATTCAACATGACAAGCATTCTCCTCAGAACCGACCACTTATCCAAAGTTTGTTGAGGTAGTTGCTCATCCCTATTTATTTTTAGACACCATATGTGCTGGAACAATAATTTATAGTAGTTGGAGATAACCAACCAAGTGGATCGAATATCCTTGAAATTTCAGAAAGAAGCTGTCGTTTGGTTATTGTAAAAGAATCTGGGAGTTCAATTGTGAACCTAAACATGTCGCGCATTAAATTCAAATAAATCCTAAGAGTTTTCGTTGTTGAAGTGTTATCGGAGAACTGCAAACTCGATTATTCTTGTAATTCGACCGGAATTGTTTCAAGAAATTTTTGGGAATTCGACCTTTATTTATGTAAGTGAAATCCGCCGCGCCCCAAAATTGTTACAAGTTGATTCACGCGTTGATGTGCGGTGTCATCATTATCGCAACCCGACAGTAAGTCGTCGATATAAAAATCGCGAGTGATAATTTCCGTAATCTCGGGATTCGTGGAAATTCGATGGAAATTTGATAAAGCGTCCGCACAGCGAGGAAAGGTGCAACCGATGTCCCGTAGGTGACGGTCTTTAGACGGTAACTTCTAATTTCTTCATCACTATGATGGCGCCACACAATGCGTTGAAAATAATCATCAGGAGATGTGACGCGTATTTGCCGACAACTTCTCGACATCAGATGCAAATACGGTGGCATATTTCTGGAATCTTAGAATAATAGTTGTCAAATCATTCTGAATAGTGGGTGCCGTGAGCACAGCATCATTCAACGACCACCCAGAAGATGTCTTGCTGGATCCGTCAAACACCACCCTAAATTTCGTAGTGTTACTGTCGGGCTTAAAAACAACGTGTGGTGTGGCAAATAAAAGGTCCCACACTCAGGTTTAGAAGGTTCGCGGTCGGGAATCAACTCCATGTGATGAAGGCGTAAATACTCCTCCATAAAGTCTCGGTAAGCTACTGCAAGGAATGGATTTCTGTGAAACCTTCTTTCCCTGGATAAAAGTCTCCTCACGGCTGCGGATTAAGAATGTCCTAACCTTATTCTTGGTGTCTTGAAGGGTAAGCTAACCATATGCCTTCCACTATCTTCACGATGAACGTTTGATTGGTATAGAAGCTCACATTGATCAATAGCTTGGAGATATGGTTTACAATTCGGTACTTCTTTAACCTCCCAAAATCGTTGGAGTGTTTCGTTGATATTTTCTTCAACTATAACGGTTGAGAAGCTATGCATTGCCCTTAAATCCGGTCGGGGAGGTGCGATTATGTTCCAGCCAAACACAGTTAATTTAGCTTAAGCTCGTCCATCAGCAAAGATCTTCTCAGGATAAATTAGATCAAAAAATACATCAGCTCCCAATAATAAATCGATTTCCATGGCCGAGCCTGCATGAGGATCAGCTAAATTCAGCGCCTTTAAGGCTTAAGTATTTAGAAAATCAATTTCCGCTGAGTGTGACAACTGTTGGCAGAATGTACGCGTTGATTAGCAAACTCTTTTATTAAATAGGCCGCTGACTATAGATGACGAATGCGCATGAGTCAATCCCCGGCGTTGTACTAGCTGCTCAGATACAAAAGAACACTGCGATCCAGAGTCCAACAATGCATACGCTGTATTTAGGTTTCCGGAACGGTCACGAACTTGCACAAGCGCGGTGTGTAATATTACTGCACGTGGACCGACAGAAATTGGTGGCTTGTCCGTGAATATCGAATTGGGTGTATGTATTGCGGTAAGGCAATTATGTGATGTATTGCCAATTTGTGTATTTGATTGTAATGATTAAGAGTCAAATCCAGACTGCGCTACTGGTGGCTGAGAACATGAAGTTGATTGCGGAGACGAAGCTATCGGTTTGTGATAATTTATTGATGCCGTGGATTTATTGGGAGGTTGGCCTTGTTGATTGAATGATTGTTCTAAAGTTGGTTGAAAGCAATGATTTCATTTGGATTACAATGTCGGCAGCTATATGGATTCGTACACGACAAAGCAGCATGATCTAACTTGAGACAATTCTCACAAATCGATAATTGAGGTACAACAGATCGGCGTGCATTTATATTCAATGATCTAAATTTTATACATCGATATAAGGAATGCCCGGTTCTTTTGCAATAAGGACAGACTGGGTCGTTTGTGGCTGGAAGTATTGACCGAATGTGTGGCTTAATAGCACGTATGGGTAGTTGGTGGTTAACTTCAGAGTTGCCTTCATCCAAACCATCGCATTTTGAATTCAAAAACACCAAATATTTAAGAATCGATGGGAAATCATCCTTAACCGATTTCTTCACCCAATCCTGTCTAGTTTTAGGATCCAATTTTCGAAGAAGGATTTGGATTAGGCATGCGTCACGATATTCAGCTTCCTTGCCCATAGTCCAAATTTCAATTAAGAGTTCATCCGATTTGTCACAAAACACACAAATGTCATTGGGACGACCGCTCACGGCTGCTGGTTTATCAAGGAAGGCTGTTATGTAAGACATTAGGATATGTTTTCGTTTTTAATAGCGTTTAATTAGTTTCGTCCACGCCTCATCGTAATTTGCTTCGGTTTCCAAAATATTTTTAATTAATGTGGCAGGTCCATCCTCCAATAGTTTCTTCAGCAATTAAAATTTTGTGACCTTGGATAATGTATCATTGTTATGAATTGATGAAAGATAGGCATCTTCAAACGCCGGCCAATTTTTATAAACTCCATCAAATTTTTCGATAGTGACCTTTGGGGGGCAATTGACTGGACTGCAGTCCATAATTCTGCTAAACTTGATGATGTAAGACGCTCCGGAATGGCAATTAACGCTTTAGTGTGCAGGATCGCAGCAAATATGGATTTCCTCTTTCGTACAATTGCTTCTTCCCTATTTATTCGAATAAATAAATGTTGTGAAATATGAGTCGAAAACCGATTTATGACTCATGGTCGTTATTCCCACACTTGAATCGGTTAAGTGTTTAACGGCAATATTCAGCTTATATAACTGTAAGAGACACTGTTTGAAACGGCACTGCCGGTGATCCGGCTCAAAGGACCAATATAAACGCGATGGTTCTAACTTTCTTAATTTAATTTGATTGTTCCAAAAAGGAAAATAAATACACCGGCAGAAATAATCACTGGATAGCAAAGGTCACAAGGCTCTTTCGATCACGAATAAACCCACGGTGGTAAAAAAACAGAAAATTATAACAATAATGTACACCACAATACTTGATTATTTTTGTATGGCTTTTTTCTTTATACAATTATTTAATTACAAGATTAATTTCCCAAAATGTCATCCAATCTGATCCAAATTTAAGTTAATAGTAATTTTCCTTTCAAAGCCAAAAAATACGTACACATTCGATAATTATCACCAACATATTTTTTATATCTGTAAATATTTTTTTCTCGTTATATAGTACTTCCATTGTTGGTGGTATATTGTTGGTGTATTCATGTTTGTTGAAGAGAGTGTCAATGAGATCTCATTTACAGTATATAAATAATACACGAAATATTAAGGTGGGACTATAGTTTTGCCAACAGTATCAGAGATCGATCAAAATTCAAAATTCAAAATTCAAAATTCAAAATTCAAAATTCAAAATTCAAAATTCTAAATTCAAAATTCGAAATTCAAAATTAAAAATTAAAAATTAAAAATTAAAAATTAAAAATTAAAAATTAAATATTAAAAATTAAAAATTAAAAATTAAAAATTCAAAATTCAAAATTCAAAATTCAAAATTCAAAATTCAAAATTCAAAATTCAAAATTAAAAATTTAAAATTAAAAATTAAATATTAAATATTAAAAATTAAAAATTAAAAATTAAAAATTAAAAATTCAAAATTAAAAATTAAATATTAAAAATTGAAAATTAAAAATTAAAAATTCAAAATTCAAAATTCAAAATTCAAAATTCAAAATTCAAAATTCAAAATTCAAAATTCAAAATTCAAAATTCAAAATTCAAAATTCAAAATTCAAAATTCAAAATTCAAAATTCAAAATTCAAAATTCGAAATTAAAAATTAAAAATTAAAAATTAAAAATTAAAAATTAAAAATTAAAAATTAAAAATTAAAAATTAAAAATTAAAAATTAAAAATTAAAAATTAAAAATTAAAAATTAAAAATTAAAAATTAAAAATTAAAAATTAAAAATTAAAAATTAAAAATTAAATATTAAAAATTAAAAATTAAAAATTAAAAATTAAAAATTAAAAATTAAAAATTCAAAATTCAAAATTCAAAATTCAAAATTCAAAATTCAAAATTCAAAATTAAAAATTAAAAATTAAAAATTAAAAATTAAAAATTAAAAATTAAAAATTAAAAATTAAAAATTGGAAGGGATGGAAATGGTACATTCTTGCAAGGCATTCAAAGACACATGGAAAATAACCTCATTTTCTCCCGAAATCGATTTATAAATATCAACACGATCGGTAAAAGTTGATCAAATATCCGCTTTAAACATTTACTGGTCCTAACAATATTTGGTCGTCATCAGCACCGCTATTCTCAATAGACAATAAATTTTATCTAAATAAATCACAATAGAAAAATTTCCTACAAAACCTTGTGGTTGGCATTGTGTTGGGAATGATCATATTTTTAAAGAATGCTAGATACAGAAAGAGTAACCAGAAAGTTTTTGTTTGGGTTGTGGTTGTAAAGGGGTATTGAAACCCTAGTATTTTAGATGTAAATCAAAGAATTCAGAAAACTGAAGGAAAGCACAAATTATTGTGTAGCATTCAGCAAGCAATATAGACCCAGAGTTATACGGACACCAAAAGAATTTTTGCTAAATAACTTTTCTAAATATCCCGATAAAGGAAACTTTTTTGATCTAACGAAGGAGAGAAATTTAAAATATAAATCAAGTTTCAGAAATATTAAATATTGGAAAGCATGTAGTGTGAAGAATTAAATTTGCTGAGTCTCTTATAACCGATGGAAGCGACTGTAGACCGTATGCATAAGTAGAGATATGTAGAAATTTATTTTCCGGTTCTCGACAGATGTTTTAGAGTTGTAATATTTCTTAGATATGAATATGGGATCGCCTACTCTTAATGAAGTATGTCCACTTGTGTACGTTTTTTGGGTCAGACTGAACATTTTTTAAACATCAAACGTTATACAGACTTCCATAGATTTTGGAAAGTTCTAATTTTTTTAAGAACTTCGATTTTGTTACATTGTTTCTTTGGACAATTTAAATTAAAGCTTAATTTATTTAGATGCTTTTTTGTAAAATTAAATTACATAAGCAAAATAATTTTTTAGGGAAAAAATTCATAATAAGAGAGATTTATTATTCTTACAATTACATTCTCAGAAAAGCCATGTTTTAGGACAAACTTGATACCTGTATATTTTCTTCTTTAAAAATTAAGAAATTTAAACTTGGAATTTTTAAAATCTAGAAATGCAGAAATTAAGAAATCAAGTATTTAACAGTAAACAAAGTTAAAATTAATAAGTTAATATTTGAAGATTTTGAAATAATTTACCACAAAATGTGATTTCCTTCCGGAACTGTAATAACGTTTGTCGTAAATATTAGATATTGATTAATTGAAAGAACACGATAACTAAAAAAAAAAAAACGTAATTTAGAAAACTAAAATAATTTAAAATATAGTATTTACCAATTTTAGAGCTTTAACAATACACAATTCAAAAAAACAACTACCTTAATCGCTGAAGATATATAGATTAACTGTTTCTTGAAAATTCATCCAACCTATTTTAAATAAAGCAACAACTTTAGCTAAATCAACGGAGAAAACGAATTTAGATTTTATATTGCTTTCTAGCCAAAAAATTGGTCGGGATCTCAATTTAAAAATCTTGTTTCTTATTAACAATCATTATGCAAAATTATAGGTCGAATTATATTAGAAGAAAATCTTATGAACAATCATTACGACCTTTGACCATAATATATCATCTTTAAAGTCAATGTCATATAAACATATTACCTTGAATATATACCTAGACGCACGGAATAATAAAAATAATATTTCCAAATTACAACTTATTTTATAGAATAATCTGTGTTTCTTTATCATCAATTTTTTTTTTTGCTCAAGAACAACAGAAAAGTTAAAAATTTAAAAAAAATACTCGTACAGATAGCGAGCAGCAGCAACAGCAAAAAATATCTAAGGATTATGGATTATCCTTTTTAATACATATTTTTATTTTTTTTAAACATTGTTTTTCTATTAAAATTCTATAAACGAAGAAAATTGTATAATTTTTGTTCTATTACAACGATTTTTCTACAATCCGAAACAATTTAAAATCTGAGCATTCTATCGTGAGACAAATTAACAAAATTACATTTTCGATTTTTTATTTTTTTTAGGTTTTTGTACGTAGAAATGGTATAACATTTTGTTGGGGGTTGTGAATCCAGGCGCTCTATATACTTATACACTATCCTATATTTTCATGATGATACATGTAGCTACAATCAATCAATATAATATTTACTGATTACGGTATTTTCTTCGAAATACACATTCAAAAACCCTACCGAGTATGGGTACATGTACTCGTACACAAAAGTAACTTTATATATTTTGTATTACGAAACATGTTCCAGTTGTACAATGGGATGGTGAATTTACATCCAAATTCTAAGGTTTAACTTTGTTTATTTGTATATATGTATATATTTAGATTCGTTCGAATCTTAATGGCTTTTGGGGAATTTTAATGTAGGTCGTTAAGAAAATGTATAATTCTGCGAATTTTTCTTGTGATTTCGCAAGTTAAACGTAACATTGTTTATTTTCTCGTACAAAGTTTCACAAATCAATAGAGTTTTATGAGTGCAACACTTAGCCAGTACATAATAAAATCGGTGGCACATGTTGAACATGACGTCATCCCCGTATAATAACAAAAATCTATACTTCCTTTATATTTCATTTGTAATTACCGCACCAAAATAAGAAATTGCATTAATTGTAACAACAATCCGGTATAATAAAATAAATAAAATCGGATAGGATATCGGAGAAAAGGACCAAAACAAAAAACAAAAAACGAGAAAATTAATTTTTATTTTTCCGGTTAGCAAACTGTTACAATAACAATAATAAAAATTCTATCAAATATTAGGGTGGAAAATCATCTATGTCATATAATCAATATACTATACACTATGGGTACAAAGTCCATACCGATATATCCTGCTATTATATAGATAAAAGCAAAAGAATTTATCGTATTTCTAAATATTTTCCTTTCCCATCCGATTCCTTTATACTCTACTTATATATAGCAAGATAACTAACTAACATTTAATATCAAAACATCAATTTAAAATTGAAAGCACAAATGAATCGACAACGGTCGCTCTTTGTTTGTTTTTATTAAAATAACAAAAAAATCCCTTAAATTGGTCATTGGCTCCCATAAATTTAACAAAGTCATCTACAAAAAACTAAAAATATTTTAGTTTATCTCTATATGTATCTTGAAACGAAGTAATAAAAAAATAACAGAATTGGGATTTCTTCTCTCTATATAAATAAAGTTTATCTTTTGATAAGCGAAATATTTTAGTTAGAGGTATTTAAGATGTTTGCGTGATTTAAGATAGATGGTTTGCTAAGAAATTTTTAAATTTCAGAAACATATTGCGATTTTCTCGTTGCCACTTTTGAGTGGAAAAACCAATAACAGAACGAATGTTCGAATTGGAAAAATAAATGTCACTTTTATGAACAACAAATTAAAATGAGAATTCCGCAGAAATATCTCAATTTAAACCATCATTTGTATCACCGTTTTGCATCAACACGAGTCGCAATTCTCAGTCGGTATTATTCGACCTACTGTAGGCACAAGTTGTATTAAAGCCGTTTGTATCCATGACGTTGTCAAACAAATTTGTTTCGAGGGAACCTAGTCAGTCGCATCTTGTCACTAAGATGCCGAATGTTGTGGTTATTTGCATTCTGAGCCTGCATTGCAGCCATTCTGATGTATGGGAACGTATCAAATGTCAGTTTTCAAAACTTTCTACACGATAATTCGGAATTTAACCCGATATCATATCCGTTATGGAGCTCAATTAAGTTTTAAAGAAGTCATATTGTTGGGATGACCGAGTGGTGTTTTTTGCGGTTCAATCGAAACTTGCAGAACCCGCAAAGCATTGGACTCCCCAAAGAGTATTATTATAAAATGTTATCTCTGGGACGAGAAGCTGAACTTCTAGACGACTGTATTATTAGATATACGATAAACGGGAATTAATTACTACGATTTGAAGAAGCAACAATCCGTTTTCAAGTTGTATTGAATTGTTAATTTCCATTAAAGAATATGTCAATTACAATCCATTATGTCAATGAACATTGACCTCAGTAACGAAACCTTTAATTCCACTACCAAAAACACAATCGTTTACACCATCATTAGAAATCACAAGCATCAAAATTATCTGTATCGATAAATAATTATGGGAAGCTGTTGACACAATGAAATGCAAATACTAAGTCGTTGATCTGCTGCAAATGTTTCAAACCCGGGACATTTGGCCTTAAAATTTAAGAGACTGCATCATTTGTTGACTCACGGAGCAACCATACGCTGATCCGTAAGTTATTCGCCTAAGACTTAAAACCGAAGTTTGATCGTTCGTTTGATTCCGTAACCGTTGAACCTGATGGCAGTAAGGACGTATTTATCTTCTAAAATGTATTATTGCTCCGTGACATTTTATGTAAAGTAGTAAATCGTCTTGTAATCGAAGGTGACCTGAAAAATATTCAAGCGAATCCGAACAATGTAAACTAAAGTCTTTGCTGTCAGCACATCTTGATGTTTTCGCTTGAAGTGTATCGCAGAGTTAGGCAAATGTTCCCTAACAAAAATTAAGATTAAGCTCGCCGCTCACACAATCAACAGTATTAGACCGCAAACCGTATCGCTTTCGCAAAAAGGTCGATCGTAAACAATAATGTAGGCGAATTGTTACAGTATTGTATTATAATATGATCTTCTGAATCTTCGTTGCCAATTTTTTTTTTTGGTCTAAAAGAAGAACGGCGAGAGTCGGCGAAGAATTTTGCCCACCCGACTATAGTAACCGATGTTCGACGATGTTTGGGATTTACCGGATTTTTTAGAAAATTCATTACAGACATTTTGAAGCTGATTACCAACTCATTACGAAAATCCGAAGAGAAAAATTTTAATTGGGATGAGCCGCTTCTTTCGATTGGATGGAAGCTAACTTAACTGCAAAAGATCGTTACGTCTGTGAATTGAAAAGCTCCACCCCACAAATCCCAAATAACCAAATGTACCTGCAGTCACAAAATCCTGAAAAACCAAATTCAGTTTATAGCTACGATCCTGATCTATGTGCAATAAAAATATTCCATAACCATAATGGACCACACATTTACAATCAAAATTCACAAAGATTTCCAACAAATACTTGTATTAATTATTGAAGATTACAGATCTTCTTGGTCATTGTTTTCGCCGCTGCAAATCGAGGTTGAGGAAATTCTGTTTCGCGTGTGGAAAAAGAGATACGGCGTACGTCGCCTTTTTTTTAACTTTTTTAAACTTTTTTAAACTTTTTAAACTTTTTTAAACTTTTTTAAACTTGTTTAAACTTTTTTAAACTTTTTTAAACTTTTCTAAACTTTTTTAAACTTTTTTAAACTTTTTAAACTTTTTCTCAAAGTTTTTTAAACTTTTTTTAAGTTTTATAAATTTTTTAAACTTTTATAAATCTTTTTAAACTTTTTAAACTTTTTTGAACTTTTTTAAAGTGTTTTAAACTTTTTTAAACTTTTTTAAACTTTTTTAAACATTTTTATACTTGTTTAAACTTTTTTGAACTTTTTTACACTTTTTTAAATTTTTTTAACATTTTTTAAACTTTTTTAAGATTTTTAAATACTTTTTAAACACTTTTTAAACACTTAAACACTTTTTAAAGACTTTTTAAACACTTTCTAAACACTTTTTAAATATTTTTTAAAACACTTTTTAAAACACTTCCAAAACTTTAAACTATAACACTTTAATACTTTAAAACATTTATTAAACTTTTATTATACTTTTAATTAACTTTTATTAAAAATATTACAATAATTTTTTTTAAAACTTTTATTAAGCTTTAATTAAACTTTTATTAAACTTTTGAATTTTTTAAATTTAAACTTTTTTAAACAATTTTTAAAACACTTTTTAAAACACTTTTTAAAACACTTTTCAAAATACATTTTAAAACACTTTTTAAAACACTTTTTAAAACACTTTTTAATACACTTTTAAAAACACTTTTTAAAACACTTTTTAAAACACTTCCAAAAATTCAAAACTTTAAAACTTTAAAACTTTAAAACTTTAAAACTTTAAAACTTTAAAACTTTAAAACTTTAAAACTTTAAAACTTTAAAACTTTAAAACTTTAAAACTTTACAACTTTAAACTTTAAAACTTTAAAACTTTAAAACTTTAAAACTTTCAAACTTTAAAACTTTGAAACTTTAAAACTTTAAAACTTTAAAACTTCAAAACTTTAAAACTTTAAAACTTTAAAACTTTAAAACTTTAAAACTTTAAAACTTTAAAACTTTAAAACTTTAAAACTTTAAAACTTTAAAACTTTAAAACTTTAAAACTTTAAAACTTTAAAACTTTAAAACTTTAAAACTTTAAAACTTTAAAACTTTAAAACTTTAAAACTTTAAAACTTTAAAACTTTAAAACTTTAAAACTTTAAAACTTTAAAACTTTAAAACTTTAAAACTTTAAAACTTTAAAATTTTAAAACTTTAAAACTTTAAAACTTTAAAACTTTAAAACTTTAAAACTTTAAAACTTTAAAACTTTAAAACTTTAAAACTTTAAAACTTTAAAACTTTAAAACTTTAAAACTTTAAAACTTTAAAACTTTAAAACTTTAAAACTTTAAAACTTTAAAACTTTAAAACTTTAAAACTTTAAAACTTTAAAACATTAAAACTTTAAAACATTAAAACTAAACTTTAAAACTTTAAAACTTTAAAACTTTAAAACTTTAAAACTTTAAAACTTTAAAACTTTAAAACTTTAAAACTTTAAAACTTTAAAACTTTAAAACTTTAAAACTTTAAAACTTTAAAACTTTAAAACTTTAAAACTTTAAAACTTTAAAACTTTAAAACTTTAAAACTTTAAAACTTTAAAACTTTAAAACTTTAAAACTTTAAAACTTTAAAACTTTAAAACTTTAAAACTTTAAAACTTTAAAACTTTAAAACTTTAAAACTTTAAAACTTTAAAACTTTAAAACTTTAAAACTTTAAAACTTTAAAACTTTAAAACTTTAAAACTTTAAAACTTTAAAACTTTAAAACTTTAAAACTTTAAAACTTTAAAACTTTAAAACTTTAAAACTTTAAAACTTTAAAACTTTAAAACTTTAAAACTTTAAAACTTTAAAACTTTAAAACTTTAAAACTTCAAAACTTTAAAACTTTAAAACTTTAAAACTTTAAAACTTTAAAACTTTAAAACTTTAAAACTTTAAAACTTTAAAACTTTAAAACTTTAAAACTTTAAAACTTTAAAACTTTAAAACTTTAAAACTTTAAAACTTTACAACTTTAAAACTTTAAAACTTTAAAACTTTAAAACTTTAAAACTTTAAAACTTTAAAACTTTAAAACTTTAAAACATTAAAACTTTGAAACATTAAAACTAAACTTTAAAACTTTAAAACTTTAAAACTTTAAAACTTTAAAACTTTAAAACTTTAAAACTTTAAAACTTTAAAACTTTAAAACTTTAAAACTTTAAAACTTTAAAACTTTAAAACTTTAAAACTTTAAAACTTTAAAACTTTAAAACTTTAAAACTTTAAAACTTTAAAACTTTAAAACTTTAAAACTTTAAAACTTTAAAACTTTAAAACTTTAAAACTTTAAAACTTTAAAACTTTAAAACTTTAAAACTTTAAAACTTTAAAACTTTAAAACTTTAAAACTTTAAAACTTTAAAACTTTAAAACTTTAAAACTTTAAAACTTTAAAACTTTAAAACTTTAAAACTTTAAAACTTTAAAACTTTAAAACATTAAAACTTTAAAACATTAAAACTAAACTTTAAAACTTTAAAACTTTAAAACTTTAAAACTTTAAAACTTTAAAACTTTAAAACTTTGAAACTTTAAAACTTTAAAACTTTAAAACTTTAAAACTTTAAAACTTTAAAACTTTAACACTTTAAAACTTTAAAACTTTAAAACTTTAAAACTTTAAAACTTTAAAACTTTAAAACTTTAAAACTTTAAAACTTTAAAACTTTAAAACTTTAAAACTTTAAAACTTTAAAACTTTAAAACTTTAAAACTTTAAAACTTTAAAACTTTAAAACTTTAAAACTTTAAAACTTTAAAACTTTAAAACTTTAACACTTTAAAACTTTAAAACTTTAAAACTTTAAAACTTTAAAACTTTAAAACTTTAAAACTTTAAACTTTAAAACTTTAAAACTTTTAAACTTTTAAACTTTAAAACTTTAATATTTTTAAATTTTAAAACTTTAAAACTTTAACATTTTTAAATTTAAAAACTTTTAAACTTTTAAACTTTTTAACTTTCTAACTTTTTACCTTTTTAACTTTTAAACTTTTTAACTTTTAAACTTTTTAACTTTTTAACTTTTTACCTTTTTAACTTTTTAACTTTTTAACTTTTTAACTTTTTAACTTTTTAACTTTTTAATTTTTTAACTTTTTAACTTTTTAACTTTTTAACTTTTTAACTTTTTAACTTTTTAACTTTTTAACTTTTTAACTTTTTAACTTTTTAACTTTTTAACTTTTTAACTTTTTAATTTTTTAACTTTTTAACTTTTTAACTTTTTAACTTTTTAACTTTTTAACTTTTTAACTTTTTAACTTTTGAACTTTTTAACTTTTTAACTTTTTAATTTTTAAACATTTTAACATTTTAACTTTTTAACTTTTTAACTTTTTAACTTTTTAACTTTTTAACTTTTTAACTTTTTAACTTTTTAACTTTTTAACTTTTTAACTTTTTAACTTTTTAACTTTTTAACTTTTTAACTTTTTAACTTTTTAACTTTTTAACTTTTTAACTTTTTAACTTTTTAACTTTTTAACTTTTTAACTTTTTAACTTTTTAACTTTTTAACTTTTTAACTTTTTAACTTTTTAACTTTTTAACTTTTTAACTTTTTAACTTTTTAACTTTTTAACTTTTTAACTTTTTAACTTTTTAACTTTTTAACTTTTTAACTTTTTAACTTTTTAACTTTTTAACTTTTTAACTTTTTAACTTTTTAACTTTTTAACTTTTTAACTTTTTAACTTTTTAACTTTTTAACTTTTTAACTTTTTAACTTTTTAACTTTTTAACTTTTTAACTTTTTAACTTTTTAACTTTTTAACTTTTTAACTTTTTAACTTTTTAACTTTTTAACTTTTTAACTTTTTAACTTTTTAACTTTTTAACTTTTTAACTTTTTAACTTTTTAACTTTTTAACTTTTTAACTTTTTAACTTTTTAACTTTTTAACTTTTTAACTTTTTAACTTTTTAACTTTTTAACTTTTTAACTTTTTAACTTTTTAACTTTTTAACTTTTTAACTTTTTAACTTTTTAACTTTTTAACTTTTTAACTTTTTAACTTTTTAACTTTTTAACTTTTTAACTTTTTAATTTTTTAACTTTTTAACTTTTTAACTTTTTAACTTTTTAACTTTTTAACTTTTAAACTTTTTAACTTTTTAACTTTTTAACTTTTCAACTTTTTAACTTTTCAACTTTTTAACTTTTTAACTTTTTAACTTTTTAACTTTTTAACTTTTTAACTTTGTCATAATATGTCATAAAAATGTCAATGTCAGAAATGTCAATGACACAGAAATGGGAATGTTTTGCTTTATTTAAAAGTTTACTAGATATCCCGAATTTCTATCCCGAATTTAACAGTTGGATACCAAATTTTGAAATTTAAAATTATTTCGGAATTGGTTGTTTCAATGTTTTCAAATTTCTATATTTCCAAAATCAAAATTGTTAAATCTTTAAATTTATTGGTTTTCAATTTTCCAAATTTCTATATTTTAAATGCTTAAATGCACTAAAGCTGTTAAATTTGCAAGTTAATTTTTTTTTTAATATATAAGCTTTTAAACCTTTAATTTAAATAATGCGTGTATGCTCATAGCGTCATTATTCCTTAAAAGCTTAGGCAGGCATTTGGATCGGTTGAATATTCTTTGTTTCTACTTATTTAGTTGCAAATTAATTTTTTTTTGGAAAACCACTGAACCAGAAGGGTTAGGCGGTAGTACCTGTAATTGTCAGGCTAACAGACATTTGGATCGCTCGAATCTTTCTACACATTTTTCTTTTAATAAATTCAATTTTATTGAAAATTTCCAAAACGTTATAAGCCACAAATTCAAGTTCAAAAATTGAAAGTCTATCGTGCATTCCTAATTTAGCTTCTTTCTACATAAGGTAAAGTAAGTAAAAGCCAACTGTAAAAGTGTAGATATCAACAAAAGACCACTTTTTTGTTTCAAAATTTCTAAACTTTTGAATGTTTTGATTTATACAATTTTAATGTTTCGACGCTTTTTATTTTCAGCATTTTAAATTTCTAATTTTCATTTAAGGCTTTTATATGCAAAAATATTTAATTTCTATTAAAGATGTATGATGATGATGATTGAATGGTTGTCATTTTGATCTGCCTATTATACAAAGTTTTGAACGTTTAATCGAATTTATTAATTCGTAAAACATTTCCCAGTTAATAGAATCGATCAAAAAATTACAGCTTATTTGCAAGTTCCTCAAACATGTTCCTACTTAATACAAAAGTCACGATTTTTTTTTAGCTATACGTAAAGAGAGCTTTTGAATTATTCTATAACCATTATAATTTCGTTAGAACGTAATAAAATAAAATTTGTATTGCATGAATAGACAATTTATTTGCTTATATATCTACAAATTGTTAATCCTACTACTTATTATGCAGCTATACTCGTATCATCATCTTTTATTTCCCTTTAATTCAACTTTATAGTTACAAAGATAATAATATTAAAGAATACACCAATTTGTATTGATCTTCTACATAATTCGAATAATTTTTATGATATTATTGGTTATTATGGTGAATAAAATATAACACAAAGTTGTTTGTAAAACAGATATAAAATCAAGCAACTGACGACAAAATTTCGCACAACCAGTTAAAATCGTTTTGTTATTCCTAAATCGATGGATATTCATATATTGTCTCAACCAATTTATGTTGCCGTAACACAACAAAATAGTACAAAAAAAAAAACCTAAATTCATGTCACACAAAAGACAAAGCATACCATGAACACCTCCCTAAAAAAAAAAAATAACAACAAAATCTATACTAAAATAGCAATGAATATCAATTCGATCAAAAAGTTAACATTATTAACAGTAAACTAAAAAAAAACTTAAGAATAAGCTCGAATTGCTGCGGTTCACATATATGCTACATACGACTATCTATGTATGTCTACAAAGTAGAAAAAAATGTCTTCATGTCTAAAGGGAAATTGAACAACAACAAGACACAAACACACAAAAAACAGTTTTGAAGCTTTTCTTGCCTTCTCTAAAAACAACAACTATGACGACGAACCATTTTTTGTTGGTGTTGTTGTTGTTGCCCCCTTTCGATCAAAGTACTTTTATTATTCCAGTCACGTATAATGTTTGAAACAACAAGAATGGCAAAACAAAACATAATACAACAAAAGCTCTCTATCTCCTCAAATATGTAGGTACGTATAAACCATAGAGTCCTCGTATATTTATATAGCTATAATGCAAAGAACCGGAATATTTTATATTCGAAAAGACACAATTGAATTGATATTATAGAAAGAGGAAAAATGGGATACACAATTTGTGGATAAAATACATTCAGACATAAAAATTTTGTGGAGACTTATTTTGTAGAATCAATATAATTTTAATTTTTTTATTTTACTTTTTAACGTTAATACATGTTTTGAACTTTTTTTTTGGGGGGGGGGGGGGGGGAATTATTTACAGCTTCTTGGTAGCTTTAGAATTTTTATGTCAAAGCAAATTTACTGGTTTTGTATTTTCCAATCTATAAATAATTGATTCCAAATGTCTTGCACCTTATTTTTTGAATAGTAGATCTAGCAAGTTGTAATGAAAGCTACTAAATTATGAATTAGAAATAAGTCTTAGTCTCAATGTATTTTATCTGTAGTAGAAATGGACATTTTATGTAGCAGAAGGTTTGTAACGAGTACCCAATGTACAATTCACACGGAATTCTGAGATGAGTCAATCAACTAAAATGAGTCAATTATTGGAAGTAGACAAATTTTTGTGATTGGGCGTTTGAATTATCCTCTTGATGTTTTGATTGTGACTACATGAACGATTTCATCTCGGCCGGGATGTATTTATGTAAGTAATGCGACCCAGTGCCCATTGCCCCGGTGAAATATTGTCGTCCTTTAAAACAACTAAGTCGCCAACTTTAATAGTGTTGTGTTTCAATCGCCACTTTGACAACTGATTTAAGGAAGTGAAATATTCCACCTGCCACCTTCTAGCGGAATGCTTGAACATTTGCTGTGTCATCTGCCAACGGGACAAGCGGTTGATTTTTAAGTGTGTGATATCTGGCTCTGGTACTGTTGTAATGGGTTGTCCGATAATAAAATGCGCGGGTTTTAGGGTTTCAATGTGTTCTTCTAGTGACTCGCATAGAGGTCGAGAATTAAGCAGAGCTTCAATTTGGGTCAAAAGTGTATTTAACTGTCGCAAGTGGAATTTGACAGACTTTACTGCTGCCTTACACAGGCCATTGAAGTGCGGCGATGCCGGAGGTACGAAATGCCATTTTATGTTATTTGTTGTCGCCCATTTGGTAATTTGCTCTTTTCCCCGTGCTAAAAGTTTCTTAATTCGTTTGCGGCACCTACAAAATTGGTTCCGTTGTTGCTATATACATCCGTGCAAATTCCTCGGCGGTTCTGCAACCGTTTAAATGCTGCAAGAAAAGTATCTGTGGTCATGTCGGTAGCTAATTCGAAATGTATAGCCTTGGTTGCCACACATGTGAATATTACGAGACAAACTTTATAGGTAGAGAACTTCCGTGCCTTGTTGGTTTTGATTGTGTATGAGCCAGCATAATCTACGCTTGTTTGCAAAAATGCCCTGATTAGATTGACTCGTGGTGGTGGTTATTATCCCATTAGTTGCTCTTGTGTAACTTGCTTCTGACGGAAGCATTTTATGCAGTCGTGTATCACTCGTCGGCCTAAATTTTTGCATCGGTTTATGGTGTACTGTTTCCTGATAATTGACGTTAATAAGGTTGGTCCTGCATGTAAATGCTTGTAGTAAGCTTCTTGGACTGGTTTATGGGCTATACGGTGACTGCCAGACAAGATTATCGAATGTTTTAGATCGTATTGTTCCTTTGCATATTCTAGGCGTCCACCCACTCGTAAAATTCCAGCGTTGTCTAAGAATGGGGATAGGCTGCTAATTTCGGCAGAGAAGCTTAAAAATTGTGCGTCTTTCACCATCATTTTGTATGACTTGTACAAATCTGCAACTGTTAAAGGACCGACATCTCGAGCTTTGAAATTGCGAAAATTGTGCTTGGCCCGATTTAACCAGGCAAAAATTCGAATTGACTTGTTGATACTTGAAAACTTTTCAATAAGTTCCGAGATTACGGAGTTTTCTTTAATTTTGAAGTCTACCGGTTCCACCTTGGTAAAATTAGTTGTTGCTTCACCCCCGCCTTCTTCTGTTTTTTGTTCGGAGCTTTGGAGGTTGAATTGGTTCGTGTCGCAGCCAGTCTGGTCTCTGCCACAACCTCAAATCTTCAAGAAGTTCATCAGGAAGCACTCCACGGGAGGCACAGTCCGCCGGGTTTTCTCTAGATGGAACATAAGAGCTTTGCTGAGCATTTGTAGAATCTAATATCTCGGTATTCGGTTAAGCACAAATATATTTCCTTTACTAGGTGGTTTTGCCAGCCAAGCAAGGACGGTGGTGGAATCAAACCATATAGGGATACCTTTGGAGGCGTTGCGAGCTCCAGCGATTTGATGACCAGGGTTAGCATTCTGGTAAGTAGAAGAGCCGCACATATCTCTAGCCTCGCAGTTGTAATATACTTTATTGGTGCGACCTTGGTTTGCGCGGAAACGATGTTCATTAGTACTTTTCCTTCAGAGTTTATAGTGCGGGCGTACAGGACAGTGGCGTACGCTGTATTTGATGCATCAGCAAATCCACACAGCTGCAATGTTGTAGCTGAGTTTAACCACCTTGATATGGTCAACTCTTCCAGCATATTCAATTTACTACGGATGCTTGCCCAATGGGTTTTGACATCAGCAGGAAGTTGGTTGTCCCTGTCGAGCTTCAGCAACCACAGACTCTGGAATAAAATCTTTATTCTGACTGTTACGGGCGACAACCATCCCATTGGATCGAATATCCGTGAAGCCTCGGACAGCAAATTTCTTTTTGTAAAATTGGCTGTGGATGGCAGGCAAACCTTGAAAGAAAAACTATCGGCTCGTGGATCAAATTTAATTCCCAGAACTGATATTAATTTGGTTCCTTCGTTTATTTCTCGTATTTAAATTTCGCGATCGTCTTCTGGTATACTTTCTAGGAGTTTTGCATCATTATTCGCCCATTTCCGAAAATGATATCCACCGAGTCTTAAAAGGGAGTTCAATTCAATCTGTATTAACTTTGCTTCCTCGAGTGTCTCTGCCCCAGACATGAGATCGTCCATGTAAAAATCTCTTAGTAACACTTTCGATGTATTCGGATAGCTTTTGAGATGTAGTTGTGCCAATTTCCTAAGAGCATGAGTAGCTAGAAACGAGGCTGATGCCGTGCCGTAGGTGTTGGTGAGAAAGCGGTATTGGTTGATGGAAGTTTCCGGTGAGCCACGCCAAATAATACGCTGGTAGTCCGTGTCTGATCTTTCGATCCACAGCTGACGGAACATTTTTTCAATATCTGCTGTAAAAATGTACCGGTGCTTCCGGAATCTAATGAAAATCTCTAGCAGTGTTTGTTGTACAGTCAGTCCGACCATCAATGAATCGTTCAACGATACCCCTGAAGTTGATTTCGCTGACACGTCAAAAACTACGCGCAGCTTGGTTGTCGTGCTATTTTCTTTTATTACTGGATGATGCGGTAAGTAACACCTTTTGTGGTTTGGTAGGAACCATTTGATTTATTGGTATCGGCTCCATATGACCGAGCGATTCATATTCGGTCATGAATTTGATATAGTTGTTATGGAGTTCAGGGTTTTTCAACAGATTTTGCTCCAGCGAGTAGAACCGCCTGAGTGCTTGGGCGTATGAATCTCCTAACAATGGTTTGTAAGGCTTGAAGGGTAATGAGAATGTGAATTTTCCCGAACTTTCAATTTTTAAGTGTTTGTCGAAATGTTCAACACATAATTTCTCTTCATCGGTGTATCGCTCGACGGCTGGTAGTTCTTCCGTCTCCCAAAACTTCTTCAATGTTCGGTCGATATTAATTTCATCTTGGGCAGTCAAACAGGTTATGTTTTTGTGTAACGTACCACCTCCCTCGTATATGCCTCCTACAATCTATCCTAACTTTGTGTTTTGTGCAATAGGCTGATCTACTCGAGTTGTTATCTGACCATTAGATAAGAGAACTAGAAATCTGTCGCACCCAATTAAAGTTCAACTGTGCCAGGCATATGGAAATTAGGATTCGCTAGCTGCAATTGATTTAAGTACGTCAATTAATCGCGGGTGATGTGCTTAAAGGGCAGGTTTGACGTTCGATGGTGAATTGTGTATTTGTTCTGGATCTCATTAAGAGTGAGGATACTCCTCTTGAACAGCCAGCCTTTCCACCATTTAATGTGTTGATGTTGAATCTAGCGTTGGATCGTGAAACGTTCAAACGGTTTGCACAGTTTTCAGTGATGTATGACCTCGTTGATGCGGAATCTAGCCGAGCGCGGCAGGATAGCCATTTGCCGAATCCATCGCGAATTTCAACCATTGCGGTCGGTAGCAATGCATCTTCACTTTTACCATGATGTGATAAATGCAAACTCTTGACTATATTTGCATCGACTGGTTTAGTATTATCAAAGGTTGATAACAGTGTGGTAATGTTTGTGCTGGTTGATGGTTTTGGTTCCGACGAAACTGTTGGAATGATTGATTCAGAATGAACTAGTAAATGGTGCCTCTTTTGACATTGATGACATCTTCCTTTAGATCTGCACTTGAAGACACCATGCCCTTCTGCTAGACAATTGAAACATCTGGAACTCTTATTTATGTATTGCCTACGTTGTTCTAAGTTCATTTGGATACACTTACGGCAATCGCATAAAGGGTGCTGTTGATTGAAGCATAGTGTACAATTCGGTAGCGGTTTGGTATCGGTGTGAAATGTTTTCGCAGACGAACAATGCTTAGTTTGGGCCGGTTTGGGTTGAACTTTGAAACCTTTTGGTGATCGTTGGGAAATCTTGCTCTAACGATTCCTGTCGCCGTAACTGCAATGAAACGTCATCCAATTTTTTTTTTCAGCCAGGTAAACTAACCAGCTATATCTCGACCCTGCACTGGGTCCAAGGGTTTTTAGGCCACGAATTACTTCGTCACAAGTATCGTACATTTGACCTACCGTTTCAACAGAAGGTTTGGTAATTGGTGCTTGCTTGATGTGAGTCTCTATGAATTCATTTACTATGCATCGTTTTCTGTCATAGCGTTTGACGTGTTTTTGAAACGCTTCAATATAACTGGCGTCGTCTACACGAAAGTGGCAGAGCAGTATTTCCGCTGGACCCTGTAATTGGCCGGGAATCAGATATTAAAAATTTTGCGCACGCGACAAACTGGTGTTTTCGTGTACGGCACTTTTGAACAAGTCGTAAAATGACTGCCATTCACGAGCCTTGCCGCTGATGGTTGGTAATGTTAAACGCGGCTTAAAATCTGCTGCAGCACTTGAAGAGCTTGAATTGAGGACACTGTCATTTAAACCGCCAGCTGGACCTTGAATCTTCGATCTCATTAGTCGTTGCAATGTGGCTACGCAAAAATAATAGTTTTCATCGACGCCATCAATATCCGATTGCACTTCAGCATCGAGAGAAAAAATCTCGTCCTCGGCTCACAAAACTTTTATAGTGCTCTTTAAGTATCCGAACAGACCTTTGCATAGGTGGTCAGCTTGGTTATCTGACCTTTAATGACTAATCTTCTTTTCACAAGAGCTTCCATTTTACCATTCATCGATTATTTGTTGTATGTAGTTGTGTGCTGCTCCGTGGCTGGTTTTATGGTTTTAGGATTCAGCGAATTTCTCCGAAAAGGTTATCCTTGAGGCAATGATGTACAGCAATCTCCCACGCGGTTTAGTTTCGGCAATAAATTCACTAGATCCGGCTCGAAGGAACAAATAAAAATGTATAGATTGTAATTCCACTTTATTTTATGAACAGAAACACAACTTTGTTTTCGGTTTGAATGTATTAATTAATATCCACAATGATTTTTAATAGAATTGATTATTCAGTTTATCTTTTGGAAAACAAAATGAGAGCACAATTTCTTATTACTTGAATAATATGATGTTTGCAACTCTATTGTTGGTAAAAAAGTGAGACGAGAAAAATTCGCTTCTTTTTTTGTCATAAAACTAAAGGTAGCAAATATGAAAAAACCGCGGCAATATTATATAATTAAAAGAGCTGAATAAACAATTGTTTAACTATTCAATCAAAGATGACAGTAAGATCAGCTATTATACAAATTACAAATTATTACATTATGGATAAAGTAGATCGCTTCATTAATCAATCAGTAATGTTAAATCTACCAAAATAATAATCGTCTGTCAACTTAGGTATTTGGTTAGATTTTTTGATTAACGATTTAGATGAGGTAAGTTGGTCAGGTTTCTTCATAATAATCACAAATTATTATAATTCCAGACATAAATTATACTCAAATTTTAATGTACACTTATAATTTTTATTTCTACTAAAACACTTTTTAAATTACTTTTTAATTCTTTTTTAATCTTTACACGGTCGCCTTTCCAAATAAATTATAATAAATAACAATATATTATTGTGACGGTGACACCTAGGGTGTAATAAAATAAGTTTAATTAATAGCCCCATTATAAAACAGTTCTAAATGTTTCTACACTATTAGTACTTGAAAAGTCATGAGCTTTCTAAAAGTTTGGTTTGTGTATATAAAAAGGCGAATGAAATCGAATTAATTTATTAGAATTTGGAACGCGATGGTGTAAACTTGTAAGATATTAGTAGTATTTAGTAAGCGATAGTGTAAAGATAAAAAGGAAATAAAAAGAGATTAAATAGTGTTGTAGTGCGAAATAAAATTTATAAGTGTACAGTAAAATTTGAGAATAATTTATATAAAGTGATTTTGTGAATTTTTGTTAACAAATTGTATTGAAATTGTGTTGTAATAATTCTTGTGCTAAATAAATAAATTCGTTAGTGATAAATTAAATTGTTAATTAATCAATTACCCTTTAATATTTTCATAGTAATAAAAGTTTTAACAGCTATATATTGCCTTGGAGCCCGTGCCATTCGTTAGCTATTGTTTTTCCTAAACTTATTTTAATAAATTTTGAGAAGTCATTAACCCGCTTTGAATAAAAATTATAAACAGATTAAATCTTTCATGGTAAGACCTATGCGAAGTTTGTGATATTTTAAGTACTAACCAAATATTTTTTGACGGAGGATTCGTTTTTTGTTCCGGCTTCCTAATTAATTAATTATTCACCCGTCGTCTCAGCCGGGAGTTTGATATTACACATAAATGGCTGTCCTTTTTTTTGTCGTCCTTATTCAGACCAAACAATATTTTGTGTTGAAGGTTCAGGAATTTTATTTTAAACTATTAAAAAATTTTCGTATCCCAGTTTCTCATTGGTCCATAGAGGACTTGAGTCTGCTTCTAAATGAAATAAATTAAACAAAATTTAAATAAATCAGGAATTCAATTTATTGTAGATGCCTGAACAGATTATCAAACATATCGGTCGTTTTGAATGTGAACTCCTCGTTTGTCATATTTGTAGTGCTTGATACACCACCTGTGTTGGAAAAAGGCAAGGGCGCCAAGATTTGGAAATTTTACCAAAATTTAACAAAACTAATGATCTAATTATGGTTCTCGCCTCACCGTAAAACTCTATTCAAATCTCGAGTCATATTTACGTAGTATTCTCGGCGAGGCGAGCGCCATAACTGGGGAATAATACTCTACTAATCCAATTTCGCCCCTATTTGAAATCTGCAACATAAACGAATAAACACAACCTTCATTAAGTTCGAGTTTTAATACCTTGTATTGTATAAAGTTTATTTTGAATGTTTCCTTTCTTTGGTCCAGCTCTTCTTTGGAGCTTACAAATATTTTTATGTGGGTTGACAAAACTGGTGTTGAGAAAAAAGTTTCCAAGAAGTTGCCTCTAACATCAACGCCCAAATCTTTTGATCTTTCTATTTCGTGATTTACGTGAACATTCGATGGAATACCACATTTTATGAGTTGCAACCTGTTATCGAGTGTATTTACTTGCAATTTATTAAAGGAATAATCTCTTTTTTTTTATGGATCTAATATTTTAATCATTGGGGCATACCACCAAATAAAACACAATCCATATAATCCACTGGAAACTGCGAAACACAATTCACGTTAATTTCTTCCAGCCCAGTTTTGGCAATTTTCAAATTGTGTTCGGGCTGTTCTCTATTATTGAATCCTTCATTGGTTCTCAGAGATGCGTCCATGTCTAGAAATACAACATGGTTATCCAGATATTATCCTTTTAGTTAGTGCTCCCGTAATATCCTGAATGGCTTTTAACGGATAATACCGTAGCCTTCGCCGATGCCATCTTTCAATATCATTTTAATGTCGATAAATTTATTCAAATAAGTATCGACGCCAAATGGCTTTTTGTAACCATTATATGCCCCTACAATAAAGACCTCTTCTATATCATTTATTTTTCCAAATATTGGAAATAATTGGCTATTTTAACTTTTGGCCAAAGGGAGACTATCAATACCAATATCAATATTCAAAATATTGGAATGTTCCGGAATATTGTGCAAAATGGTTTCAATACTTTTTTTGATGCCAAAGTGAACGTATGGTCCAGCAGTACCCATTGGATTGATATTTGCACATGAATAGAAAGAGAAAGATTGTGTGTATAGTGCAATACACTCAATATATAAATGTAGATGTTTTTGCTAAATATGGAGTACGGAAAGTAGTATGGAAAAATAGTTATAATGTCGCACTTGCGACAATTTCCATATTGGGTATTAAAAACAGTAAAGGCAAAACACACTTAAGTCAGAGCTCAAAGCGAGTAAATACGTTTTAACTGCTGATGAATGCAACACGAAATGTCAATTTATTGTGGAATTTTTACACAAGTTAACAAATCAGCTAATTGAAATATTCCATTGAGTAACGTAAAAAGTGAAATATCGAAACGCCAAGGAACCGAAGATAAAACATAAGGGATACCACGTGCAGTTTAATAAATAAAACAGATGGTTCGGCGTTTTTTTGTCAATTTAATTCTAGCACGTAAATTTTATAAAACGTTATATAGAAATAATATAATATTCTTCTTACAGATACATTGTTAGTCTTATGGCAAATTACAGTTAGTGCTATTATCGTCTAACAGTCATTTTAGTTCGGTTATCTAATACTTACTATATCCTAAGTGTCACCGTCAAAGTATTATGACGGTGACACCTAGTGTATGATAGAATAAGTTAAATTAATAGCTCATTGTTTTACTGTACTAAAATGGAATTTTCCATGATAAAAGAGTTCTAAATGTTTCTACACTAATAATACTGGAAAAGTCATGAGCTTTCTAGAAGTTTGGTTTGTGTAAATTATAAGTGTATACAGTAAAATTTAAGAATAATTTATATAAAGTGTTTTTGTGAATTTTTATTGTGTTCTAATAATTCTTGTGCTAAATAAATAAATTCGTTGGTGATAAATTGAATTGATTTTGTATTATTCACAATCCAGTGATACGAACCTTGATTGACAAGGCGAAAACGTAACTGTATTATATTGTTACGGTGACACCTAGGGTAGAATAGAATAAGGTCTTTAATAGTGAAAAAATGAATGTTCTAAAATGGGAATTTCCAATGTTACAACTGTTGTCCGTGTTACCAGACTATTCTTACTAGAAAAATTATCAAATTTCTAGAAGTTTTAGTTTGAGCGAACGAGATCGAATTTTGGTATTAGTGTTTGGAAAACGACGTGTAAAGATTAAAAAGTGAATTCGTGCTCTTATTTAAGAATAAGACGGGCATGTAATGTATATTATAATGTATCTATCATATCCTCAACGAATTCTTTACATATGGTCGTTTTCTTTCCACATTGACCACAAAATTTAAATCTTTTAAAAGTTTCGAAAATTTTAGTTGCTCATGAACCGCCAAACTTTTGATTTTTATTCATGGTTTTAAAATATTGGTGACAAAAAAGTCTCAAAAAGTGAGTTATCTAGTCACTATTTGTAAATTATTTATTGATGGAATAGTGACAATTTTCGAAAAAACTACATGCAATATTTTGAGAATCGTCTCATCGAGAATGACCCTTAAGATCAAAAACTTTGGGGGGAGGGGGGGGGGGGAGGTTAATTTTTTCCCGAGCTCTATCCGCAAATAAATGATTTCTTAAAATTGTTTAATATGCAGGCTGATTTGACACCCATTGATTGAATCAAATCACCATTATATAGGTCTTTGTAAGCATTACAATATCTTCGATATTACGAAATTTATTTTCCTCTTCATGAAAGATATTCGGCAGATGTACAATGCTCGAGAGCTTCCGGTGAACCCCAACAACAAGTTAGCCTCTATATTATTGTACCTCGAATTTAATTCGCTACTAAATATATGTTTTCCAATCGAGATAAATATTTTGGGTGGAACGTTAGAGCTAGGTTCTTCAAAATCATCGCAAAAATGTTGAACTTGAATAACATTTGGATTTCTTTGAAAAAATTCATTTAAACGGTGAATATTTCTACAGCAAACATTACTCAAAACTTCGTCAGAACGGTCATAATATTTTTTGAAGTATTTTTGAGAAAAGTATTTATTTTCAAATAAAGTTTGAAATAGTTTATAAAATAGAAATAAATTGAAACTAATTTTGAAGTAAACATTTTTTTAAATTAATAGCGTCTTCCGAACCTTTAATATCGCACTAAATAAATCAAAATCTTTACTTACCAAATCTGGATAAAGAAATATAAAAGAATATTTATCTTATAAGTTGAATATTTCCGTTTCTTTTAAAGTCAATCTTCGATAGTTAGCAGTAGTTCTTAATTTTAATTTCACTAATTCAACTTCCTTGGGTAATGATGCTGTATTTAATATGTTTAAATCATTTTCGAGAGAGCGGCCCGATATCTGGTTTTCCAAAATCTTTTTTTTTATACTTGCGAGTTTACTAAAGGTTAAATTCCCAATATTAAATTCCCAAAAAACTCCTTGGAGGGATAAGCTGGGGGGGGGGAGATATTCTATATAATCCGCTCCTACGTGCGGCATGCAGTCCGACATGTTTGCTGATCCCGGCTCCTACGTCCCCGGAATTAAATTCTTCATTTTCCAGAAATTATAAAAAACAAGAGTTTGGAATGTGTCGACGAGTTGTATCGTTGTTGTCGCCGTTTCTTGCTAATATCGAGCAAATCACAGGTTTCTAATCAAATAATTTCTGAATTTTTCATTTTTTTTATCGTTCATTCTTCAAACCGTATCTAAACAAGGAAATAGCCATATTGCATTGTCTAAGATCAAATGTAGCCCTTCGGTGGTAGGTGAAAAGCTGAGATTTTTTCTATGATAGAAGCCAAAAATGATGTATGCTTACTTCGTCGACTATCTGTAAGCAATTTAGATGTCTCAAAACTATTGAACAATTCATGGCCACCATTCAGAGCTTAAAATTAAGCATAAAATACACCTAATCATTATGACCCCATTTGCTTAACCCTAGACGGGGACAAGTACAGAGTAGATAGAGTCCACTTTATTCCTCCTCAACATCTTCGGTGCTTCACATTAATCATTAGAGGAGACTTCTAGTCTCTGCGTATGCTCACCTATGAGACAGTTTCATGTAATAACCCCCACAGTGAAGTGTTAACAGCTCTCTAGTTCTTGCTTGATCCAGTCTTGGACAAATCTGCCCAGTTATAACACACGAGGTACGATTGGACCCTCTTAGCTTGCTTGGTGAAGTGAGGCAATTCATACCTTGCCGAGTGATTTCATCTGCCTTTTCATTCCCCCGCAACACTGAAGTGGCCTAGCACCCACGTTAACTGGATGTTAAACTGATCTGTCATCTCGTTAAGTGATTAGAGACAGCTCGTACAGTTTAATAAGCTGTCTGTAAAAACATTAAACAATATTTCAACCAAACCACGGTCTCTATTATCGCAATTAATTCAGCCTGAAAAATTATGCAATACTCGAGGAGACGAAATGAGAGGTTCACATTTATTTTCTCATATAAAACACCACAACCAACTCTATTATCCATTTTTGAACCATCCTTGAAGAAGTTCAAAACTTCAGGGTTCAAGATCTCTTCACTCAGTCGGTCCTTTCTGGAGGGAATATCAGTACGAAACCATTCCTAAGGAGATTGTAAAGGAATCATGTAATCGGTGGTTTCAAGGATATCTCTCTCATAGGAAATAGATGGCTGTGCTTGCGGCAGTTTAATACCGGCTCTGAATGAGATGAAAAAGAACATCCAATGCCTGAGTGGGTGTACTCCTCAGTGCACAACTAATACATAAGGTGGAAGTTCTCTGAATTTTCATCAGCAACTTTTGGTTAGCCATACACTAAGAAAAAAGAATAGGCATATTTAAGAAAAAAGATAAGCTAAACTAACAAATATTTATGTAAGAATTCAGCTTACTTAGCGCTCGGCCATAATTGCAATAATTCAATAGCAAATTTTACAAAATGATACGCAAATATTTTACTACAAATAAAATCAGTTTTAACTAAGCACAAGTAAAATACATACAATAATGATTATCAAATATTGCTTATAAGATAAGTTAAAATAAATTAACCAAAACGTACTATTAGCCATTTCTAAAATTATATGGAAGTAAAATTGACTAAAGTTGTATTCCTAAATTACCAATGCACCAAGATCATATTAAGAAAAATTTGCCACCGTAGTAAAGTCAAATTCACATAAATTAGATTTGAGCTAAGTGAATTTGACGTATTTACTATTTTTAATTAGATTGGCATTATGGTGAAATGTGCCCTCGAAATTTAACACATTGCAAAGCTAATTTGAAATAGTGCATTCGTCAAATTAACACACACTATATATATATATATATATATATATATATATATATATATATATATATATATATATATATATATATATATATATATATATATATATATATATATATATATATATATATATTGTATATATATATATATATATATATATATATATATATATATATATATATATATATATATATATATATAACTTGCGGGATTATAAAATAAAACAAAATACAATTCATTTTTACTTCAAAGTATTTATTTATATATTAAATATTTCTTTATTCATACATAAGTATATATATATTGATGAAAATCTTTTTATTTAAAACTCTCTTCCCAATAACAAAATAACAATTAAATTTGTTTAATCCATTTAAAATATAAAACTAAATATAAAAATATAAAACTAAATTTTGGATTAATTTATAAATATAATAAAATAATTTAGAAAATGACCTATTGTGGCCTATTTTCGAGATCAGTTATTAACGTAATTACTGACGGTATTTTTTTGTCATATTTTGTAACTATTTTATAAAAATATAGCTGAATAAATAGCCAAACGTTATAGCATGGCTTAGGATATTCCAATTGAAAAATTTGATAAGATTTAAATTGAATGTCAACAGCCTCTAAGAAACTGCCACAAATGAATTTGACGTCGTCTAACATAATTAAAAACTGTACTGCATCAGTGATCTTCCCTATGCAAATCAATAAGGGCTGTAGCGGTGTTTTTTCGTTCAAGCTTTGCTTTTTTAATTTGGCAATTTCAACCTCCATTTCTGCTAACGTCTCAAATTGAAGTAGAAACCATTTTTGACTGTCTTTTATTGAATACTTTAGAAAGTGATTCGGTTTTGTATTTGTGCTTATTGTTGATGGTGGTAAAAGAGCGCTTAATATATTAAAAATCTCGATGTTGTAAGCATCTGTAACGAAATTATTTAAAACAGAGCATTAATTAACATTGTTATTATATTTATATTCGAATTGTATTATTTTAATAACCATAAACAATAAAATTACTAACCAGAATTTAATTCATTCTTTTTCTTTAAAATATCGAAGAACTTCGTTCTATAGCCTGCATGCTTTAAGTTGGACTCAACAATGTTTGGAATTTTTTTAAGAAATTCGTTCCATATTGAATACAACGTAACACAATTGGGATATTCTGTATGGAAATCCATGTTTATCTGTAATTTAACCAGTAAGCTGTAATTTTAAGCAGTTAATGCTAAAAATATGTTGTCTAATATAGAATACATACGAGTTCTGGTCCTAATGGATGTTTATACAATGGCCACTCTGTAAAAATTTCAGACAGGCATGGGTCGTTGCTCCTTCCAATTTCAGTCATCCTATCTTTGGAAGTTATTTGCCATTTTTCTAACAGAAGATCTCTTGGACTCCGTAAATTTAAAAGCTCCGTTTTAATTGTCTGGTATTCCAAAATATTTGGTTTAAACATTGGTACTTCCAAACAAATGTTGTGTTTTGATGAGCTTTGATGAACTTCTGATAATGAGGATATTTGTGAAGCTGACATATCCGCGCTTTTAGAAGATGCCAATTTCAAAAACTTATTCATTTTTTTAGACTGGTAACTAAATTTGTTAAACAATTTACCAATTGGTGGTTTGTGTCCGCGACGGATAAAATAGGTATTCTAGGAATAAGCAAATAATTAGTTATCCAAACCAATAATTGTAATTCAAACATTATCTAATTACCAAATTTTCTCCAGGAAAAGTATTTATAATATTTAGAGCTATGGCTTCAATTTGTTTGACGCTAGGTTTTATTCGTTTCTCAATTAGATAGTGATCTACTATAAAGGAGCACATATTCTCCCTATGGATATTTTGAATAAAACCGTTATCCTTATAAAATTTTAAAATTGTTTCTCCACTTTTCGTGCTTGACAGGATATCTTGTACTAACTATAAAAAATTAATCGTATTATAATAACAATATGATACGTAAATTTTGTATAATGTTTACCTTTGTAGATGATATTATGGTGTCCTCATTGGCCCCATTAGATGTTCCAACGATCGATTCTTGTAAGTCATTTTTTTGCTCCTGCCACAATTCGATTGATTCTTGTGCGTCATTTTTTTGCTCCTGCCACAATTTAAGATGATGTTCAAATTTAATCCTGATGCCAGTTTCTGATTCCTTAAATAAATAACTAAGCTGCCTAGGTTGTAACCAGCCTAAAGCTTGCATATCCATACCATGATCTGAACAATAAGATATGTTAATTACAAACAAATACCAAATAATTTGCTAAAACTTACCCAGAAATTTAGGAAACAATTCTTCAAACTCCCACGAACGAAACAATTTCAACATTTTAGAGGCATCGTCTGTTAGTATAGATATGCTTGAAATATTAGGTGTTATTTCTGATGAAATGTGGTGTC
Organism: Tipula vernalis; assembly: GCA_958295665.1. Taxonomy (NCBI): domain Eukaryota; kingdom Metazoa; phylum Arthropoda; class Insecta; order Diptera; family Tipulidae; genus Tipula; species Tipula vernalis. The sequence continues at coordinate 323,808,976 of OY282560.1, read as the reverse complement.
TACTGAGATCAATGTTTTCTAGTAACGGCTCCTCATCATTGTTTCCATCTCCAATATTGTATAGGTCAATTACAGCACTTTCGAAAAACACCCCTGTATTATTTAGTCCCGATTGAGCTTTTGATTCCATTATAAATTATATTTAAATGTGAATTCTATATTATACAAATGATTAAACCAAAAATGGACTTTTAAAAGATAAATGTTTTTCTATGTAAAACGGTTTTAATTTGAAATTTAAAAGAAATTTTTTATACGTGCAACATCTCCTTTCTTAGTCTTGTAAATATGGATTGGAGGACTATTGAAATATGTCATAGGATAATTCAATAAGTTCTCACTTTTAGATAATAGTTTGAATGAAATATAATGTTTTAGGTAGAGGGTTGAGTATTTCTTTACTATTAAATAGGGATCTTCATGAATAAATATGCCAGCAATTTTGTACAGTTCAGTATTAAATTGATTAAATCTAGTAATAAAATAATCTATTTTGAATGTTGTGCCTTTATAGATAATGGCCGAGTAGAATTTTAAATTTTGAAAATTAAACTGAAAATCAGAAAAATTATCTGATGGAAATCTATTTTGTGTCAAATTTATTATTTCCAGTTGTGTATAATTTTCAATTGGAGTAATAAGCATATGAGCAAATTTCAACTGTGATTTTATAGCAATACTAAGTGTCACATTTTTTCGGGCAGTTATGTTTTTTGCATAAGACTTAAGCTCTAAATGTTTCGCTTCGAAACGGAAACAGTAAATATTTTTCAATGGCCCGGAATACCTTATAATCCTTGGGTAGTGAACCAAGAAATGAAATTTTGGCTTAAGTGATTCATTGAATAATTGAATATATTTTTGATTGTGATTTGAAATCCGAATTTCTAAATCATTTATTATAGCATCATCAAAATAAGTTGATAAAAGAATATCAATGAGTTCTACAAATTCAGTAAAAAAAATCCACGTTTGATCATGTTCTGGAACGAGATCTCCAACTATGAGAGATAAGAAATGAGTAAAACACCACATTTCGCGTGCTGAAAATTGAAACTTTTTATTTTTTATATGATTTGATCTTATATCATTAGACATATTGCCAATCTCAGTAGCTCCATAAGGAAACGTTCTTTTTAATTTATTTAGCAGTTCTAAATCAAAATATTTTTTAGTAATTATCAAATCAGAAAAAATTGCCGCTAAGTTGTAATGGCACAAACCTTCGAAAATATCGTGCATAATATCAACTGCAAAATTATTAATTACATGAAATGATGGAATTCGGTTAAATAAAGATTCACTTTGAATACCAGTAGCCCTAACATCGTTTGTTATTACATCTTGATTGTAATTTTCTACATTTCGAATCAGTTCAACATTTTCTTTAAGTTGAACTGCAGCTTGTGTTTTATCAGTTTTGCAGAACCGACAAAAATATGATGCTGAGAAAGATTTGCTGAAATCAAGTAAAGTGTTTAAGCCTAAATTATCACCTAATACTAATCCTAATATGAAGTGGACACGGTAAGTCAAATTTTCAACAATAATTTCTATGCCATTAATTTCTAAGAATTTAATTTCTTCTAGGAGCGTGTATAGTGATATATCGTTTCCAAATTCTTTTATGAATTGAGATCTTATCAAAGCTGCAAGATGGATATCTTTCAGTTTAGAACTTGAAGTGAAAATAGGGAAGTTATAATATATTCCGGTAATGGAATGTGTACCAGCGTGAGAACCAAGAGGATTATTAATTTCAAAATCATCTGCATATAAAAAGTATGGGATTAAAATTTTGTTTGGGTACATTTTACACTTCTCCTGCCAAAGTTTACCTTGCAGAAAATGAGTTAAAGATTGGTTGTAACTTTCCTTAATTTTACTGATATTTTTTAAAGCAATATTTAACACCCCTTTCATTTGAAAAATTTTTTTAAACTGAAATTTTAATGGAAAAACTATTCCCTTGAATTTTTTTTCATTTAATGATGGAATACCATTTCGATATACCTCAGTTATTCGATCATTTAAGGAAAATTAAATTGGAGTTTGAAATAATTCATTTTCAGTTAAATATTTAATTAATTTGTATTCAGTATTAAGGTTATCTGAAAATTTCAGCAAATTCAATATTGATGAAAAATTATCTATAAACATTTTATCATTACTATCACTTTTTGAACTGTCAATAATTTTTTCTAAATGAATTTTTAATGGAAGGAAAATAAATTCTGTCATTTATTTCGAAATATCTGTTACATCTTTCCTTGTGAAGTGCCTTTTACTATGCAATGATAAAATAAACGAAAGATGTAAATTTAGAATTTCAGAATTTTCCAAATGAACCAGACAATTTTCTTTCGGAAGCTTTTTAGAGTAATTTTCGGTTTGGCAAGAACCATTGTTAGAACTTGTGGATTGAAATAAAGTACCGGTATTATTTGTCTGTTCGGCATAATCAAGATTTACAATTTCAGAATGATTTTTGTCTGTTGGATTAATATTTTTTGATGGATTTGAGTGTTGCCGTATTAAATGTCTTTTAAAAGTACTTATATTTTCAAAATTTTGTAAACAATTATCTTCTAAACATAAAAATGTATCGGAAGTTTTACATTTATGAAATATTTTTAAATGATCTATGAATATTTTAACCAAATCGTTATGAAAGTTACACAGAAAACAATTAACCATTTTAGTTATTTATCATTAATTCGTGATTAATAATTTAAATAAGGAAATCGAAACTAAAAAACTTTACTATTTATAGTTAACATTAAAATTTGCGAAATACTCGTCTAAACTTGAGGACATCGACTTGGTATCATCAGTATCTGATTCTGATGCAGAATTCTATAATAAAGCAGAAATTATATAAAAAAAATAAAATGCGAAAATTCTTGTTTAATTATCGCACAATTCGTACGCACCCGATCTTTTAAATGTAGGATATCTAATTGTAATTGATGAATAAAATGACTAAAAATAATTTTCGCCCCAAACTGTTCTGGTGATGGGAATAATGGATCAATATCCTTTTCCGTTAAATTTGTAATAATTTGTTTAAATCTGTTGCTGCCTAAAATAACATATTGATAAAATTAGTAGTCTCCGATGATTATACATAAGTAAAGAAAAATGTACTTAATATGTACAATATAGTATTTAATTAAATTAAAATCAGAAATTAAATATTATGCTAATCATTTGTTCCGCCGTTACATTTTCAATCCAACAGATTAAGTGGTAGTTGAAATTTAAGCAAAAAAAATTTCTAAACAACATAAAATACCGGGATATACCGTTAATTACACTAATAATTGTGATTTGATAAGGTATTTCGTATAATTAAAAATTATTATTAATTTTTACAATCAATGCACTTACACTCCCAAGTAGCACCAAATAACTTTATAGTTTTACAACCCGTTTCCGACGTCGGTACAACGTCACAAATTTCTATAAATTCACTTGTTTGACATCGAAATAACAATTTTTATTTTTTCGTCGGCACGACCACAATGCGACGTTATATGTTAGCAGCCGCCAGAGCGTTATTTTATATCTACTTGACAACTTTTTTTGACTATTTTCAACTATTGACCGACTAATATGTATTTTATAACCGTGTACCGATTATTTAGTTATGTTGTCGTATTATGTGGTATTTAATGACTACCTAGCAACTTTTTTGTCGTGTAAAAACCAATATCCAACCTAAATATTTTGTTGTTACCTGCACGACCACAAGATAACATTTTTTACTTATGCATACAATTTAGTGAAATAATTGACAAAAAAGATATTTTGTGACCGACATTATTACATCATCGGCAAACAACCTTATTGTGTCATGTCATTGTCAATTTTTATACAAATAATTTAATATAAAAAAGTTTTTCTGACTTCAACTTCTTTTATCTTCCAAAATAGGTCAATCATAATTTTTGTGTTATATTAAGGATTTAATTAATGAATAATTATCAACATAAATAACACAAATGTTTAACGTTTTTGAAGTTTTAATCATGTTTTTTATAATTGGCAAATTTATCATAAAAAATCAAATACATTTGTATCCATACAGTCTCCTTTGTCTTTTTCAGGGAATTTTAAATTAACTATCTCAAATTTTTCTTTTTTGTCGTTAAGGAATTTTTGGTGAATGCACAACGCTATTCAATATAACTTATTTAGTGTGCAAATATCTTTACAGTTGAATTCTTGACAATTTGGTAATAAAATTAAATAAATCGTCGGGAGAATGACTAGACCGTCGTGACAGTAACTTTTTTGGAAATAAAATAACAAATTTGTAATTTTTGAGTCGAATTTGTTATAAATTGGTTATTAATCTAACTTTTTAGTGGTTTAAATATATTTTAATACATAATATGAAGTTCGCCATTTTTAATTATACATACATATAAAAATTTGTATTTTTTGAAAATTAAATTCTGATTTTCATACTTCTAATGACTAAATATTATTGTAATATCATTATTTTAAAGGTGGGGATTATTTCAATATGGTTTAAATTGATTTTAGAAAATTTTAGTCAACCTAAAATTAAAATATTTTTGAAATAACAGAAATATATTTTTAAAAAAGACGAATTTATAAGGCGCATGAGTTTTTAGTTCACTGATAGGTGCACATTTACGATAAAACTTGCTTTGTTTATAAAAATATGTCGTATCTTGCCAGATTTTTGGGTTATCATTATTACAGGGAATGTGAATATTACATGTACAATTATTATGAAGTAAATTTTCATAAAGTCGTAAATAATGAAATAGATGATAAAGGAAATAGACAAATAATTATTATATTTATAAGATAAAAGAAGACAACATGATTATTTATATATTTTATAAAAAATAGTTGTCCTGTCTGCTAAAATACAAACAAAATAGTAGTCAATATATCTATTTCCTGACTTGTATTCTATGGACAATTGACAAGTCGGATAATAGTTATTACAACGTTGTTACAACCCAAAATTTATTCCCTAATAACGTTGTATCTCAGTTGTCATACCATTGTCACAACGTTGGCTAGCCGACCAGTAGTCGTTTAGCCAACCACAGTACAACGTTATACCAACTTACTCGTGCTACTTGGGATAACTATTAAGATTTAAGCTCTGGTAAAATTAGAAATACAAATAATTGATATGCCTTCACACATTAAACACGTGCTTTTTATAACGAAACAAAAAAAAATGGTTTAAAAATTTATTTCCGATTTTATTCTAGCCTAGTTTTGATTGAATTTGCATGTAGGTATTCACTGCACAATTTATTGTTTTGAAATATGTATTTGTAACCACTTTAAAAATATATTAAACAAATAAACTTACTTGTAATTAAATTGCACAACTCCGGTGTGTATATATTCAAATTAATTAAAAATTGCTTGAAGCACTGATAGATTGCATCCATTTCGTTCTTAATTCACTATACAACTGAACTTTGCCTTTGTTTCATAGTAAAAACACATTTCAAAAAGTAACTGTATACCGAAATGAAAATAATAGATCCATATTGCCTTTATTCGTTTGCTGCTTCGTATTTCTAGTCAATCATTTTATTAAAAAATGATGTTATGTTCAAATTTATCCACTGCGATTGGCCCAAATAATCCGAGCGATTGAGGTGAAACGAAATAAAACGTTTTGGTTAGCGGTGCTAAAGACGTCGAATTCACGTTTAACATAATTAATTTTACTTTGCTCTAAGTTAAATTCACTGCTGTAATCTGTAGTTCCAATTTTTTCACTTTGCATAGTTCAGTTTTAACTTGGCAATTGTCAATAAAGCTTATTACGAGTAAGCTGAATTATAATAGAACGGAAGCTAATTCTACTGATTTGAAATACTTATCCAGTATAGGCAAATTTACTTGGCAATTGCTAATATAGCTGTCCAAGGATTAGTTGAATTATATTAAAATAGTAGCTTATTCAACTGAATTGAAATTACTTATCCAGTTTGGTCACATTTACTTGGCAATTGTCAATATAGATTATCAAGGGTAAGTTGAATTGTATTAAAATGATAGCTAATACTGCTGATTTAGGTTTACTTATGGACAAGCACAAAATTATTTCTTTCAGTGTACCGTTTAAGGCTGGCCACCAAACAACAATCTCATACAAAAGTATGGTCCTTAACACTTAGGTATAGAGCCAGTATAGATATGGAGTTCAAGTCCCCATCGCTTTCCAAAAGCGTTTTTACAGGAGTATAGCGCTATAGTAGCCTTTTTTACCCTTTATAAAATATTAGGCTTCCAACTAAGTTTGTTGTCCAAAAAAGTACCCAGTTATTTCGCTTTATCATTAAAGGTCAAGATATATCATTTATGGTAAGCAGAAGCACAAAAACGCGCCAAGCAAAAAATGCCTATAAAAGTACTCACAATTGCTCCAAATTCATTCAAGGACATCTTTTTAGAAATTGCAGGGCGATTGCCTTTGACCATCAACAACAGTGAATATACTCTAATCATGCAAAGTGATCTGACAAAATATACTTCGCATATGCACTCGTGCAGATTCTTATTAGTATTTTCGGTAAACCAACTTCCATTTTGACCGATCAATGTTCAAATGTAATGAGCTAAATTTTTACACATTTTTGTAAATTATGTCATATTAACAAAATCAATCATGCAATTTTCGAAAGATAAAGAAATCCTTTGGAGTGCTCCAATTCAATTAACGTCGGTTATAATTACGATGATCCTATAGCTGATCTCTTACCTATGTTGTAAGTATCATTTCAAAGCGCGCGTGGAAATATTATTTTTTTAAGCGCTGTTAAGATCATAATGCTACGCCTTATATGTATAATTCTGGCGATCAAGTTTTGCTAAAATTGAAGCTAAATTTTCAAATATATGTAGATTGACTGTAACTGTGGCTGTGGCTGTTCCAATTGCTATGACAGTGGCTGTGACTATGGCTGTGGCTGTAATGTGGCTTTCATTGTGACTGTGGCAGTTTCTAAAGCTGAGGCTGTGGCTATCCGGCTTTTATTTCGAATAAACTTCTTTTGAAATAGCTGAATAAAATAAACGTTATATTGTGTGATAATTTGATCGGTGTCGTGAAATCTGTCACCTATCCACCTGATTTTTTTCTTTGCTTACGATTTGATTAAGTTCACATAAGCTTTAAGGAATCATCTCTATTAGCAATATAATTTCTACTTAAACCCAATATGATGGCCTAATAATAATACGGTTACAACATATAGAATTTCATCCATGAAATTTTTATCGCGCGCGACATTGTAACATACTAAATTATAAATCAAACCTTATATCATAAATCATAAAATTTTAACCAGTATACCATCAACAGTAATATATACTACATTATTCTAATGTATCATAAAAGCTTTTTTTTGGTTAGAATCACTACATTATATTATACATACATATGTATATGATTATGCACTTATGTATGTCTGTATACAGGCATACATAAAATATACTCATATAAAAGAGTAAAAATTTGATTAGAGTATATATTTACTAAATACATCAGAAAGCTTTTATACAATATGTTGGTATAAAAAAATAAAAATCCTACTTTAAAATGTTAACAGACGAAATATTTATTCTCGTCACCGTGCCACCCATATACACAACAAAAATTGGCTTCTTCATATGCTCATATCCGTCGTTGATAATGCATATTTTATAAATGCTTTAATCATTTAGATAATTGTGCGGTATAATACATAAACGATATACGATTACTAATAGTGCTGTTGAAATCGTTAGAAACACTTTTTGGTATTGAGACAATGCTAAAAATTGTTCACACGTCTTTTATTATTCAATTTCAATAAACACAAGAAGATTATTGATTTTATGTATATTATGTATGTATAACCTATGCCTTTGTAACATTTTCCTGTTCGTTTTTTTACATAGATCTACTATACTCGTAAGGTGAACTTTTATTGCATAATAAATGTTATACCATTAAATTTAAGGATTCTAAAGGAGTTAATTTTATATGCGTGAAAATTGAAAAACAAAAAAAAAAATCGAGCTTTTCCTTTTTGTTTACACGTAATAAATTTGAGTACGAAAGGTGTAGTGTGTTGCATAAACTTATTTTTTGTATACAATACGAAAATTGAATTTTATGGGTGTTAAATAATTATTTGAACTTTTGTATTCGTTTTATACTAAATATGTAATATGGAAAAAGGTTTTGTTCAAAATGTTTTCGTCATTAATTTTAAATTTATACTAAATTTCAATCTGCTTAACTACAAACAAACGTTTTTTTTTAATATTCAATAAATAATTTAATTGAAATAATAGTTCCCGATCCCGATTATAGTGATGTTATTAATAATAAAAGTTAAACCTAGTTTTTTTAGCATTGAACCAATTTATATAAACATTACTACATTGGAAGTATTGCAAAGTGGAATAAATGTAATATAAAAGGTTTTTGCTGGAAACTGATATTTTTTTTTAAAGTAAATTTCATTTAGCAAATGTTGTTGTTTTAGCTATTCAATTTTATTCTGTTGCTAGCACACGTGCCAAAGGAATACTACTGTTGTTCCTTGCTTCTTGCAATTATCAAATTGATAATGTTGAATAATTTAATGGTAAATGAGAACCTGTGACCTAAAACCTAAAATAGTAGATCGGAATAATGATAATTAGTTAGTCACATTGGATGAATTGTCTGAGTTAGAAGCCGTAGAATCCAGATATTTTGGGTAAAAATCAAAGCTTAGGGATGCTGCTCAATTACGTAACAGGGTATTTCACACTTTACATCACCCATTCAATGGATCGATGGTACAGTGATCGATGGTACAGTTGGCGAAGCAGCAGCAGGAGTATTTAAATAACCTCTCAGATAGTTTTCATGTACCAAACTCGTCATTTTCAGAATTCCGGTTACCGCCATTACAAATCCCACAATTTTCTGGGGATTATACCGAGTTTCCTGTATTTAAGGTTTTATACATCTTCTCGGTACACAATAAAAGACCTTTGATTGACGTAAAGGAAGAAGGAACTACGTTAATAAAGCATATTTTAGTAACAGGCGCCAATTACAAGAGAGCATGGGGTAAATTATTGACCCGTTATGATAAAAAAAGATGCGTTATTACATCACTTCTAAACACGTTTTTTGGTATTCAACCAATTTAGAACAGGATAAACTTGTAGCATTTATTGTTCGAAAGGTCATCATCTTTCTGCATGTGATCAATTTAAATATTTAGAGACAGCTGCCAAAAGAAACTTCGTTCAAAGTAACACCATTTGTTATAACTGTTTAACGCGCAATCAACGCGTCACATCGTGCTCTTCCTGATTCTAATGTAAGCAATGCAGAATGCGTCATCACACATTGTTGCACACAAATCCAAACAAATGTATCGATATACAGATTACTCAACCAGGAAATAGCACACAACAAAATCACACTAGATGGCCACACCCTCGACTTAGATGAACCCGTTCAAATATATATGGCCTCCAATTTAAAATGTTGATTTACTATTTTACCAACGGCGTTAGCTGATGTCAAAGACAATACTGGAAAGTTTCGATGTTGTAGGATTCTGTTAGATTCTGGGTCGCAGGCTTCATTTATCTCGGAGGCCTGTATTCAGAGATTGGGGTTACCAAGATCCAATGCAATCTGGTATAGCTACAAATAACCAGTATACTAGGGGATGGCACCTTTAGATTTGCAATCACGATACAATTCAGGAAAGAATTTCGTATTAAATGTTTTTGTTGTGAAAAAATTAGTTACGTTATCGCCGAGCAAATTCAATATAAAAAATTATGAGTATTTGCAAAATATTCAGTTAACTGATCCTGATTGTCATAAATTAAATGACATTATTATTGTGATTGGATCTAATAAATTCTTTGAATTGTTGGAGAATGGTCAACTAAAGGGCAACGAAAGAACTCCAATAGCACAAAATACGGCCTTCGGCTCGATGAGGAAAGTATAGATATAACCTTAAAAAAGTTCTTTGAAAATGAAAGATATAGGAGAAGCCGGAAGCATACTAACAGAGCAAGAAGAAGAGGCTGAGGAGTATTATAAACAAACGGTTACCAGAGGAAATGGTGGGAAATACGAAGCAGCGCTACCTTTTTAAGAAATTGGCGCCAGTGCTTGGTCAATCGGCATTTGTAGCAACTTCGCGATTGAAATCCATCGAACGGCGAATGCAAAAGGATCCTTTATACAAAACCCTGTACATAGAGTTCATGAGCGAATACCTCAAATTAAATCAAATGGAGAAAATTGATCCTGAAAATTTGTCGCAAAATAGCGACCATTGCTATCTGCCCCATCATGCTGTTTTTAAGATATCAGGTAACATGACAAAATTGCGAACCGTATTTGACGGTTGAGTTGACGGTTGAAACGACAACCGGCGTAACTCTAAATGATACATTATTGGTCGGCCCCACTATTCATCCTTCACTTTGGCCAATTATTCTACGTTTTCGCACTCATCCAATTGCTCTACGTGCGGACGTAGAAAAAATGTGTCGTAACTTACGGGACATCAGTAGCACCATTTCTAGCCATTCGATCTCTCGTCCAATTAGCAAAAGAAAACGAATATCTTCATCCAGAAATAGCTGAAATAATTCTAAACGATTTTTACGTTGATGACCTTTTATCGGGTGCAAAAGATGTGGCAGAAGCGATTAAACTAAAGGACGGGTTAAATATACAATATTAATTTCTGGAGGATTTCCATTAAAAAAATGGTTTTCTAACTTGCCCATATTATTCTATATAAGTAAAGATGAGTCTGGAAATCTAATCAACATTGAAGATAACAACCAAACAGTACAGTAAACATATTGACAGTATAAAATATACAAAAAGAACACTTCTTTCAGGGTCGTTAAATATGTTGTAAATTGATAACAGTTTAGTTCAAGAATATTTTACAGAGCTTTATGAGCTTTCAGTTTATAAAAAGCTTAAACCAAACGACGATTTATTCATCTTCCGTAACACGTTCCGTGACACATTTCATAAATATACTCATTTTATATCAAATAATTAAGGAAACCAGTGTGAGATTTTGTTGTTGTCAAAATCCTTAATGGAACTGTGTTGTTGTCAAATCTATTGAAAACTCTAATACCTGGGATTTAAGAGGTTAAACGTCATTTTTTGAGTCGTAGTTGGTAATAACAATTATAACAGTTTAGTTGAAGAATATTTAATAGAGCTTTATGTGCTTTCAGTTTATAAAAAGCTTAAACCAAACGACGATATATTCATCTTCCGTAACACTTTAAATAATTCCATTTCAGCTTGACACATTTCTTAAATATACTCATTTTATATCGAATAATTAAGGAAACCAGTGTGAGATTTTGTTGTTGTCAAAATCCTATATGGTACTGTGTTGTTGTCAAATCTATTGAAAACCCAAATACCTGGGATTTAAGAGGTTAAACGTCATTTTTTGAGTCGTAGGTGGTGATAACAATTATAACAGTTTAGTTCAAGAATATTTTATAGAGCTTTATGTGCTTTCAGTTTATAAAAAGCTTAAACCAAACGACGATTTATTCATCTTCCGTAACACTTTAAATAATTCCATTTCAGCTTGACACATTTCTTAAATATACTCATTTTATATCAAATAGTTAAGGAAACCAGTGTGAGATTTTGTTGTTGTCAAAATCCTAAATGGTACTGTGTTGTTGTCAAATCTATTGAAAACCCTAGTACCTGGGATTTAAGAGGTTAAACGTCATTTTTTGAGTCGTAGTTGGTAATAACAATTATAACAGTTTAGTTCAAGAATATTTTACAGAGCTTTATGTGCTTTCAGTTTATAGAAAGCTTAAACCAAACGACGATTTATTCATCATCCGTAACACTTTAAATAATTCCATTTCAGCTTGACACATTTCTTAAATATACTCATTTTATATCAAATAATTAAGGAAACCAGTGTGAGATTTTGTTGTTGTCAAAATCCTAAATGGTACTGTGTTGTTGTTAAATCTATTGAAAACCCTAATACCAAGGATTTAAGAGGTTAACGTCATTTTTCGAGTCGTAGTTGGTAATAACAATTATAACAGTTTAGTTCAAGAATATTTTACAGAGCTTTATGAGCTTTCAGTTTATAAAAAGCTTAAACCAAACGACGATTTATTCATCTTCCGTAACACTTAAAATAATTCAGTTTCAACTTGACACATTTCTTAAATATACTCATTTTATATCAAATAATTAAGGAAACCAGTGTGAGATTTTGTTGTTTTCAAAATCCTAAATAATACTGTGTTGTTGTCAAATCTATTGAAAACCCTGACACCTGGGATTTAAGAGGTTAAACGTCATTTTTCGAGTCGTACTTGGTAATAACAAATATAACAGTTTATTTCAAGAATATTTTACAGAGCTTTATGAGCTTTCAGTTTATAAAAAGCTTAAACCAAACGACGATTTATTCATCATCCGTAACACTTTAAATAATTCCATTTCAGCTTGACACATTTCTTAAATATACTCATTTTATATCAAATAATTAAGGAAATCAGTGTGAGATTTTGTTGTTGTCAAAATCCTAAATGGTACTGTGTTGTTGTTAAATCTATTGAAAACCCTAGTACCTGGGATTTAAGAGGTTAAACGTCATTTTTTGAGTCGTAGTTGGTAATAACAATTATAACAGTTTAGTTCAAGAATATTTTACAGAGCTTTATGTGCTTTCAGTTTATAGAAAGCTTAAACCAAACGACGATTTATTCATCATCCGTAACACTTTAAATAATTCCATTTCAGCTTGACACATTTCTTAAATATACTTATTTTATATCAAATAATTAAGGAAATCAGTGTGAGATTTTGTTGTTGTCAAAATCCTAAATGGTACTGTGTTGTTGTCAAATCTATTGAAAACCCTGACACCTGGGATTTAAGAGGTTAAACGTCATTTTTCGAGTCGTACTTGGTAATAACAAATATAACAGTTTATTTCAAGAATATTTTACAGAGCTTTATGAGCTTTCAGTTTATAAAAAGCTTAAACCAAACGACGATTTATTCATCTTCCGTAACACTTAAAATAATTCAGTTTCAACTTGACACATTTCTTAAATATACTCATTTTATATCAAATAGTTAAGGAAACCAGTGTGAGATTTTGTTGTTGTCAAAATCCTAAATGGTACTGTGTTGTTGTCAAATCTATTGAAAACCCTAATACCTGGGATTTAAGAGGTTTTTTTTTTTTTTTTTTTTATTAGGCTTGGCTCCTACATAGATTTAAGAGGTTAAACGTCATTTTTTGAGTCGTAGTTGGTAATAACAATTATAACAGTTTAGTTCAAGAATATTTTACAGAGCTTTATGTGCTTTCAGTTTATAGAAAGCTTAAACCAAACGACGATTTATTCATCGTCCGTAACACTTTAAATAATTCCATTTCAGCTTGACACATTTCTTAAATATACTCATTTTATATCAAATAATTAAGGAAACCAGTGTGAGATTTTGTTGTTGTCAAAATCCTAAATGGTACTGTGTTGTTGTTAAATCTATTGAAAACCCTAATACCAAGGATTTAAGAGGTTAACGTCATTTTTCGAGTCGTAGTTGGTAATAACAATTATAACAGTTTAGTTCAAGAATATTTTACAGAGCTTTATGAGCTTTCAGTTTATAAAAAGCTTAAACCAAACGACAATTTATTCATCTTCCGTAACACTTTAAATAATTCAGTTTCAACTTGACACATTTCTTAAATATACTCATTTTATATCAAATAATTAAGGAAACCAGTGTGAGATTTTGTTGTTGTCAAAATCCTAAATGGTACTGTGTTGTTGTCAAATCTATTCAAAACCCTAATACCTGGGATTTAAGAGGTTAAACGTCATTTTTTGAGTCGTAGTTGGTAATAACAATTATAACAGTTTAGTTCAAGAATATTTTACCGAGCTTTATGAGGTTTCAGTTTATAAAAAGCTTAAACCAAACGACGATTTATTCATCTTCCGTAACACTTTAAATAATTTCATTTCAACTTGACACATTTCTTAAATATACTCATTTGATATCAAATAATTAAGGGAACCAGTGTGAGATTTTGTTGTTGTCAAAATTCTAAATGGTACTGTGTTGTTGTCAAAAAAAATTTAAAACTTTAAAATGGATCCGGATTATTCCCTACACATATTTTGTCGGCTGCCTATTTTGCATCAAATTGCTATCCCACTCGTCCTAATAAATTGATACTTCTCCTTATAAGCCAAATAACCACCCTCATTCAATAATTCACTTAGGTTTCTTGCATTCCGAAGGATGTTGAACTTAGACCTGTATTGGTTTTATGTTTTAGAAAAAGCTTAAACCAAACGACGATTTATTCATTGTCCGTAACACTTTAAATAATTCAGTTTCAGCTTGACACATTTCTTAAATATACTCATTATAAATCAAATAATTATGTAAACCATGTCACTGTGTTTTTGTCTGTTACATAATCAAATTCCTGTCATTTTATTGGTTAAACGTCACCCTTTATATCATATTTGCTGTTAAAATTATTATCAGTTTGGTTGTATTGTAGAATATTCTATATAGAGCTCCTGAAACAAAATAAAAACAATCTACAAATTATATCCGTATTCATTACAAACTGCAAAATCAATTTGACTATTTAAATATCATTCATGATTCAATTAATATTTTTTTTTTTTTTTTGGCATAAATTAAAAAATAAAAATTACGTTCCATCAGGTACACACAGGAAAATTACAAATTAATTATCAATTTTGTTGTCACAAAAATGACAAAAATAATAATAATAATAATAATTAATCACTGGAGTATGAAATTAATTTTATTATTATTGTTGTAGTATGATGGCATATGATATGTCGTTGTACCAGGAAAATTTTATTTTGCTATTTATAGTGAAATGTTTAAAATTTTTTGCTAAGTAATTTTCAATAAATTATATTTTAATAATCTACCTTATTACGATTATTTTTAAAAAAAAAAACGCAAAATTAAATTAAACATTGATACCGAATTTAATTAGTTTGCATTATAAACATTCCTTTTGCAATTTTTGGTATTTGTTTTTGAAACGGAATCGATGTTACTGATATCAGTTTTATAAAATAACCGAATATCGAATATACATTCGTCAAATATAGTTTTAAAAGGTTTCTGGCAATAGTTATTTCGATTAAGTAAACATTTAGAAATTTGGTTGAAAATTCTTCTTTTGATTAGCCATTGTACATCTAATATTAATTTAAACATGATCACGTTTGATATGTTGTTATTGTCAACTTTTTTACAATTTCAAATACTTCTGATTATTAGTATTGAGATTAATTTTTGTTACACGTTTGTGGTCAAGGTGAGAACGAAGTAAATAGTTGGTGTGTTCTTTTGAAACTCCCTGTCTGGATGTCTGGACGTCTGGATATCTGGATGTATGAACCCAAGGTATCTCGTGATCTCTTTTTCGATTTGATTTTTTCACCAATCTGTTCCTATGGTCAAGGTGGAGATTTTAAATATCACTTAAGCATCATGGTACGGTGCTATGATGGTACGATGGTTTAATGGTACGATGTTATAATGATTGATGGTATGATCGTTTGACTGTACGATGGTTAGATTGTATCGTTGTAAGATGATATATGTGATGATATAATTGTTTGATGTTATGATAATATAGTAGTATGATGGTAAGATGGTCGAAATCTATCGATAGTACTATCCATATATCGTTAGTTTCATGTTATCGAAAACAATCGATACTTTTCATAAACTGTCGATATCTTGGTTTTATTATCCATACAAGGGTGTTTTCATTTTACGTTGCTCCTAGCAAAACTTCAATACGGAATAGTATGATGCCGAATATTTCTAACAATGCTATGCGAAAGCTAAATCATTTGTTGGATGGGGCGTGTATTTCACGTGGCTATCACTTGTGATTTATTGAGCTATTTACTGACAGAATCGTACTTGACTGTGACATGTTAGTTTTTTTGTACAGAATTATGATTAAAAATCGGTAGTTCTTTTCACAAATTCACTTTTAGAATAGTCCAACCACAATGCAGAAAACATCCCAAGTACCCTCAATGGAACCGACCATACTAAATTTCTGGTCAAGGCATGTGATTTACTAGGTGTGCAACAGTTTCGATGTATCGCACATTCTTTGAACTTCGCGGTACAAGACGCATTAAAGCTAACAACATAATAAGCAAAATAATTACTTCCATGTGTAATAGTGAAGCACTACATTTCGAAATGGCCATAATTGACTGGAGATCCAATCCGGTAGAGTTTTGGAAAGTGAGTGGATAATTTGTTTGTCTAGAGATCGGAAATGGAAGATTCCGGCAGCGGCGTTAATGGCCACCCTATTATAAAGCGACAAGGCCGCTAAGGGAAGTGCATCAAACAATTTTAAGTAGTTAGTTATAGTTTAGTGCAAATTTAACTAAGTTTTAAAAATTGAATGTCGCGAATATAAATCATAATGGGCATGAAGTAATTTCGCTGTACACACTTTCAGGAGAAATAAAAATATCAGATACGAAAATTTGTTACACATAGATCAATGGGGCAATAAATGTAACACGAGAATTATCTAAATAGGTTAATGGTTCTTGGCGGTTTTTAAATTTATTTTTATTGATAGACTCTGAGATTTCTCAATATGCCGAGATTCTAAAGCTCCCGCTTTTCGATTTCGTTCGACAATAAATATAATCGTTTGCAGTTATCACAAAGTTTTAGTTGACTTAGCACAGTAGTCAAAGTATGGCGAGTTTCTAAAATTATAAAATCGAAGCTAAGCTGCGTCCGCTCCTTTTTATTCTGAGGCAAAAATTCTGGACCAGTAAACTACAATTGCACATCGACAAAAAAAAATCGGACAGAATTTTGCCTCTGGTTATGCCATCAATTGGATGAAGGGTCGTAAAATTGCCAGGATATCGAAATGGTATAATCTTGAATTTTAGTACCACGGTTCGCTACCAATTGTTCGGTATTTATATGGATTTGAGCCGCTGCGAAACAACATAATTTCGTAGTCAGACCATAAATAAATCGAGTCAAATGCTACATCAGAAATACCAATTTTTTTTGTTAAATTTTAGGTACCAAAAGTGCTGCAAAAATTCTAAACGGGATTCTTAAGTCGTGCTACTCTGGATTTCGAAGAAAATTGCATATGATGATAAAAAAATACACATCGAAAAGCCTTTTCCTATAAGTCTCCAAATCCGTGTAGTTCTTCTTCTTTACTATTGTTTATTAGAACACTTTTCGGTACTACTACTCGCGTTATTTCCCGTGAATCAGGTCTCACATGGTTTGCATGAATAATTTGACGGTGACGGCTATAGGAGCTGGAAATTTAAATGAATCAAAAAGTCGGCATATTTCGTTTAGGGGTATATGCTGTAGGGCGCGTGTTGCTAGAAACGGTGCACTTGTAGTTGCAATAATTGTACGTCATTACATGAATTATCGCGCCACCAAATGTTTTGAAGATCTTGCTGAACATTATTTATGTGAATACGACGGTACGTTTTGGCAATGCCGCTACAAAAAAAGTAAAGGTTGTTTACGAAAATGAAGGATGATAGAAAAAAGAATCTGCTGAATAGTGGAACAACGTAAATATTATGCAATCTAAAGTGACTACTGGGGGCCGTATGAACCAATGAAATGTATTCTGACATAGATCATCGGTGTGTTTGATACACATCGTGTCGTACACGAAGATTTTAACCAGCCAAACCTTTAATTGAAGCCCTATGCATGTTAATTCACATGCAGCCCAAATTAACTTGACTTAACTCTCAACCCTCCAATTAACACCAAACGCAACGCCGAATTGAATTCTAAAATTCGATTTGAAAAATTCAATTTCTGTATCCAAACTTACCCTAAATTTAACCACAAATTCAACGCTCAACTCAATCCTCACACCCGCAAATATAAAAAATTGATCAACAAAGGTAATATCACCACGTGGTTTTGGTTCAATTCGCATATTAGGTTACCAAACTCTTAACGTACAGCTTCCAAAATCTTTTCAATTCTCCGCTTTGACCATATAATCAGATTTTGGCGAAAAAAAAATTTAATCGGACCAGTCGTTTGATTTACAGACAATCTTAATTTACGATCTGAGTTAAGGGCTGAGTTTTGGGCCGAGGTTTTGTTGCGATTGAGTTGTGAACTTGTAGTTTAATTGAGCTTAGGTATGTACATATTTTTTCGGGCCCTAAGGATTTGCGGATTAATTAGGGCATTGAGTTTGGGGCTAAGTTGTGGGTTGAGTTGGAGTTGCAGCTTGAGCTAGGATTGAGTTGAGTTCATGTATGCACGCAATTTTCGAACCATTTTAATTTGATGATTAAGGTAACCTTTGTCTACCAGTACTGAATTTGTTAAAATCCTGCCAGAAATGACCAACAACTTTTTTGGCCCAAAATCATTTTTCTCCCGCTTGGTTGGCTCAAGAGTCCGAAAAATCAAAAAAAGAAAAATTCTCCACCTATCTGGATGTCTGTATCCTAGCTAAACCCCTCAATTCATGTTCGAGAATTAAAAAACATTTGGAGCTTGAATGTCAACAGAAGCGGGCAGCTGTTATAAGAAATGAACACTTATGAACACACCCTAAATCAACACTACCATGTATTATTAACAGATGGTATTACCAAGTGATTTTCGTGAGGGACGTTGAGTATAAAATTGAGTTGAGCTCGATCGAATTGCAGTAGTTGTAGTTAAGTTAAGGTTGAGTTGTAGTCGAGTTGAAGTTGAGTTGGAGTATAGTTGTAGTTTAGTCGATGTTTGGGTCAGAGTTAGTTTATGTTGATTTGCGATGAGTTCCTGTAGGAACGTAATTTTACAAATTAGCTATGTTGATTTGAGAATTCAGTTAATTGTTGACTTTAAGATTAAATTTAGTGCTGAGCTCTGGTCACATTTGGGTTAAAATTGGGATCGTGTGTTATGTTGATTATTAATAAGAAGTTTAATTGGGCGCTAAAATTGATTGCTAAATTTGGTGTTAATTTATAATTGAGTTAAACGTTTGGTTTGTGGTAGAGTAAGGGGTTCAGTTGGGAATTTATTTATTGAGTTGAGGGTTGAATTTGGAGATAAGCATAAGTTGAGTTCACAAATGCATATTTTTTTCGGACCTTGCTGATTTGGGTATTGAGGTACGCAGTGCGTATGGGAGTTCGGGGCTTCAGTTACGGTTGGGATGGGGCGAAGTCTCGTACCTCGTTGATTTTAAGATTGAGCTAGGCGTTGAGTTTAAGGAGGGCACAGGGTTATGATTTGTGGTTCAATAGGATTTTGAGTTGGGAACGAGGGAGAGGCTTTAAGTACTTTCACACATTCAGTTTTTGAACAGAAGTTCAGTTCAACAGACATTCTAGCGGTTTTAATTCGGAGAATGAGTTGAGCGTTAAGTAATGGGTTAAGTTTATGTTTAAGAAATCTAGTTGAAAGTTAAAATTAAGGCGTGAGCGTGGGTTAGGATTTTGTTGAGGGTTAACTTGAAGTTGAGTTGGGGTTTAGTAAAGGGAGGTTAAATTTATTTGGTTTGAGTTCCGTTGTAAATAATTCCGTTGTTTAATTGTTTTTAGATGCTAATAAATAAATTCACCTAAAACTGTTTTTACACGTTTCTATTTACACGAATTTGTAGACCTTTTTTTTTGTTTAGAGTACTTTCCTCTGTAACAAATACAACTTCGTTTCACTACGTGTTTTCTCAATTACACTTGTGTTCTCATTTGTTAGCATGTAGTTTTACTGTTTAGTTTGGGAATTATGAGGGGGGGGGGGGGAGTATTTAATTTAGTACATTTGAGTTTTGTTTATGTTATTAGTAGTTTTTGGCCACGTTATTTTGAGTGATGACTTGAGTTCAGGGTTGAGAGAGGGTTTATTTGGTGTTTTAGTTAGGGGTTCGATTGAGTTGAATTGAGTTGAATTTTAATACGTAAGTAATTTTTCGGACTGCGTTTGGATTAAGGTGAGATTATATTTTATTGAAATGGGAGTTGAGTCTGTATTGAGCTCGGGTAAAGTTACAGATTGAGTTGGAAGTGGAAATTTAGGATCAGGTTAAGAGTTAAGTTGGAGATTGAGTTTGCGGTTCTGTTGAAAATCCATTTAAAGTTGAATTGGTTGGGTTGGGGGCTGAATTTTTGATTGCGTTGGGATTAAATTTGAGGTTTATAGTTGGAACATGAGTTGGAGTTTGAATTGGAGATTTAGTAACCGAGTAAGGAGTTCAGTTGGGATTGATTTGAAAGTTGAAGTGCAGATTATGTACCGAAGTTCTTATCTGCTAAAATACTAAGTTTATCCGAATTTTCTTTGTATAGAAGGTCTTAGGCAATATTTGGAATAGTGAAATATAAGCAGCACGAAAAAATGTATAAAAACCAATTTACACATATGGTATATTCCCATAGTTGAATTTGCAGAGCTGAATTAAATCAATAATTTCAATCCCTGCTTATGTTACAGACGATTCTTTATATATCTGTTCATCGCTATACACAGATTATCATAATCAAAATCATTTATGTCAACTTTTAGACACCATATCATAATATTATATACATATTTTATTCAATAATACATCGAATGAATCAATTTTTCTTCTGTTGCCTTTATTTGAGTTAAACATTAAACACACACACACACACATATCGTATATACATACAATGTGAATATATGTATGTGTGTGTGTGTGTGTGTGTGTGTGTGTGTGTGTTTGCACGCCTGATTATATATATTATTAAATTCACCACATTTTTGATTTATCCAGCAAAAAAATAAATATTTTTTTTATTTCGTGGAAGGAGCAACAACTACTGTACAATAAAAGTGTTGCTAGAGTTGTGTCTTCGATATTGATTTGTAGAAAATGCTTTGCTTTAAAAAATTTCCGCAATATTATGAAAATACAATTTACCATAAATTAATTTGATGGTCGACTCTAGCTCGAAATTTAGGTCAGATTTTCATTAAATCCCACACACCATATCGCTAAGCAACGTCGTCCACCCCTTTGGAAATCTATAATACTTTTTATACACAAACACCCGCACGCAAAAAAATCCATTAATAATAATTTTTAAAGACTTCTGAATTAGGATAAATTATGAAATTTTTAGTACGCCTTTTATGTTGTTGTTGTTGTTCGTGTTATTGATATACAAATATTCTTCTTTGTATTTTTGTATCTGTTCTCCTACATCTAATTTTGAAAAATTATTTTCATCATAACCTTTTCATTTGCAAAAAAATATAAACGGAATTTAGGAATTTAGCCCAAATTTTTGGTTTACACGACAGAAAAGACAATACAAAAACAAAAATTTTAACACCACAATACAAAATGAAAATCATATTTTATGATTTTGATTAATCATAGTTTTCTTTTTTTTTGTTTTTAAAATTTTTTGTCTTGTGATAAGAATAATACAACACGTGTGTGTGTGTATAGCTAGGAAGTAAGGTGTACACAGTTGTTTCGTTTTGGTTACTTTTAAAACGAGAGTTATCTAAAGAAAAAAGGGATGCGGATGGGATTAGCTTTGATTTAGGAGTAATTTTTGTTTTTGGTTATTTGCAAAGTTAATTTGTAAAAATATTAAAATTCATTAATCATTTGTGAAACCCTTTTGTGTATACACTTCCAGAGAAAAAGTATTATAGATTTGTTTTTTGGATTTTTATTTTTTTATTTAATAAACGAAGTATGGTGACTACAGCATAGATGTTCAATTGAATTGAGAAAAGGACCTACTTTCAGGTAAACAAATATCTAAAAACAAAAAACATTTTAGATTTTAATTAATTATGTTCAATGAATGACAAGGGTAAGAAGTAGAGTTTTGTTTTAATTTCTAAAGTTATTGAGGCGAATAGCATTAAAGAAGCTCTTAACCGGTTGCTCGTATAGCGATATATAGGCGATCCAAAACTTAAGATCCAACAAAACAAAAAAGACGAAGATTCCTTTATAACCTATACAGCTACTATATGAGCCAATCTCTGAGATTTGTGCTATTTGGTATAATAAAGAACAACGTCCTTGTTAAAAGCCATGTCAATTTTTCCGTTTACCGCAAGATATTTTTTGTAAAACTCGTTCTCGGCCGCACGTTTTCGAACAAGTTGCTTTTTAATCACAGTGAGAAATTATTATGTCGCAGATATAATTTCCCATAAAAAAAATAATGCTTGTCCAAAAAAAATGGTTTCCAAATTACAAGACACGTTAAACAATCTTTCGCCTGGCTGAATTTATTATTCCTTATTTTATTTTTTTGTAGCTTAGGCGACCTGATGATTCGCTGATTCAGTGTCCCCCGTGTTGATTCGCTGTTTTTTTTTTTTTTATTAATATTCACCGTGTATATCCGTAATATTTGTTTTTTTTATTAATGATGTTTACTGTACAAAATTCAAGAAGGTTATGTCTCTTCTCTTTTAATATTAATTTTTTTTACAACTTTTAATAAATTTGACCTAGTGTCCTCTAAACATTAAAAAAAAATATTTTTTTTTTGACAAATTTTATGTAATAAAATTATTGATAGCAAAGTGCCATCTAAAATCGGAAATTTGAATTATTATCTTAGCTTTTTAGTACACTATTGTTCTAAGGGTACTACTAATTTATTACTTTGTTTTGTTAGTGATTTTAACCATCTGTCAAAATCGTGAATAAACAAATAAATTTTGGATGCATCAATAAAAATGTAAGTTACAAATTATATAATGCAAATTAAATCTAATGAATCTCATCTTTTCAGATAGCAAATATAGAAATGAAACAAAAAAAATTATATAATGAAAGCCAGTTAAGCTGTATTGGAATCGTAATCAGATAAGTATAAAGCGTTATAATTATTTAATAAAAAAATTGATTCTTTGTGTTTCTTATCTTTTTTCAGGAGCCGTCGCAAACATACTCCGCCCCGTTAACGAATTTTTCGTTAACCTAATGGTAATTTACATAGTTTGGATACTGGTCTCGTTAATGTTGATGACGACGTCTTCAAGGAAGCTACTCTAACGAAACCTTCCGCATCTGGAAAAACCTTGATTATTCGCCCATACGACCACTTGCATGAAGGCAGGTTTTCATCTTTAATAATTACGATGTCCCCTTCTTGTAGGTTGTTACTCGTCTGTTGCCATTTGTAGCGCTGCTGTAATGTATTTAGGTAATCATTCCTATACCTTTTCCAGAATGATTGTATTCTGGATTGAATCATCTTCCATCTTGAAGCTAATGAAACACCTGTTGACTCCTCTTCCGGTACCGCACCTGTCGCGGACCCGATCAAAAAATGGAATGGCGTTAATACATCGTAACTAGCGTCGTCGTTGATGACTGCGTACATCGGCCTGGAATTCAGGATACTCTCGATTTGTGCGAGCAAGGTGGCCATCTCTTCAAATGTGAGATTAATGTTTCTGGTCGCCTTTGATAGATGCGCCTTTACTGACTTTATGGCAGACTCCCACAGACCGCCGAAGTGTGGAGAGGATGGTGGTATAAAATGCCATGAAACTTCAGAATCCCTTAAATAATCTGAAATTATAGAATTATGGTGAATATTTTTTATCAGATCAACGGCTTCAGCCAGTATTCGTTTCGCCCCGACAAAATTTCTTCCATTATCTGTGTAGACGTTTTTTGGTACACCTCGTCTGGCTGCAAACCTCTTCATGGATGCTATGAAACTTTCGCTTGTTAAGTCACTCACTGGTTCGATGTATACCGCTTTGGTCGCCATACATACAAACAAGCATATGTATCCTTTTACGAGTTTTGCCCCTCTACCTCGTTTAGTTAAAAGGGATATCGGCCCAGCGAAGTCGATACCACAGTTGCTGAACGGACGCGCTGGTGTCACTCGTACGCTTGGTAAATGCCCCATTAATTGTTCTGTTGTTTTAGCCGAATGTCTGATACATTCTACGCATTTCTTGAGCTCGTTCCTAATCTTGCTACGCCCCTTGACTATCCAGTATTTGTGTCTTATTAGACTGTTAACCAACGTCGGTCCTGCATGTAAATATCGCTCATGATAAACCCCTATCAGCAGTTGAGTAAAACGATGATCAGCAGGAATAATAGCAGGATGTTTGAATTCGATGTCTCCCGCAGCATTCTTCAAACGTCCCCCAACTCGCAATATCCCACTTTCATCTAGGAACGGTGTCAACGATAATAATTTAGAACCATTGTCCACTCGTTTCGATCGTTTCAGACTTGTCATATCGTCGTTGTATGCATCTGCTTGTACGTGGCGTAATAGAATTTTTCTGACGTTCACTATTTCATGGCTGGATAGTTGTTTTACTTGTCGCATGTCTCGATCCTTTTCTCTGGTGTTTTCAATGAAACGCAATACATAAGCCAAAACTCGTTCAATTTTGTAGAGGCTGGAGCGATTCTGGAGCAGTTCCGTCAAACAATTTTCATCGACGTTAGTGTGAAACGCAGCAGCATTCATTTTCGTTTTCTTTTCTTCTCTATTGACTTCTTCTTTTCCAGATTCGAATGCATTCCGATTAGCAGGCCAAGCTCTCGATTCCAACTTTAGCCATTCAGGCGCGGACCACCACAGCTTATACTCCACAAGCTGGCTAGGATAAATTCCTCGACTGGCATGATCTGCTGGATTGTCAGAACTCTGAACGTAATCCCAACAATTTCTGGGTAGCCTTGTTTGTATTTCGTTTGTTCTGTTCGCGACGAATGTCTTCCATTTCGATGGGTGGGCCGATAACCAAGCGAGCACTACTTGGGAATCAGTCCATGCGAAACACTTCGCTTCTTTTTTGACTATACATTTTACTGAATCCATCAACTTGGCTAATAAGAGGGCCCCACAGAGCTCTAGTCGCGGTAGAGATATTAGCTTTGTGGGTGCGACTTTCGTTTTAGAAGTCACTAGATGTACAATTATTTCGCCGTTTTCATCTCTCGACCTGCTGTATATGACTGCCCCATATGCCTTTTCACTCGCGTCGCAAAACCCGTGTAACTCCATCTTGTCGTCGTGGACGTGAACGAATCTGGGAATTTTTATTTTCTCAAAGTGTTGAAATTCCGATCTAGTTTTTGTGTATATGGCGACTAAATCTGAAGGAAGTGGGTCATCCCAATCGAGTTTCAAATACCACAGTCTTTGAAAAATGATTTTTAGTATGATTATGGATGGAGATACCCAGCCCAAAGGATCAAATATTTTGCACGTCTCGGACAGCAATTTTCGTTTTGTTATGACTTGCTCATCTCCATGTTGCACCTTGAAACTGAACATATCTTTGTTAGGAAGCCACTGAATTCCCAACACCTCTATTCCTTCTGAATCTACAAAATTTCTATCCGTGTTCACCTTTTCGTCGTCACTCAATTCCGGCAAGTTCGACCTCCATTTTCGAAGCTTAAAACCACCACTCCTCATGATTTTCTCTAGATTTTCCTTTAGCTCGCGTGCCTCGTTGATTGTTCACAACCGGATATAAAATCATCCACGTAGAAATGATTGGTCATGCGATTGGCCATATCTGGAAACTTATTTTTATGCTCGTTCGCTAATTGCCGCAGGGTTCTAATCGCCAGAAATGCCGAGCTTGCTAGTCCGAAGGTCACTCTAGTAAGCTGATAGTGCTTTATTTTTTCTTTATCATCTCTCCATAAGAGCCTTTGATAATTTATATCTTTCTCGGATACCTCGATCTGCCGATACATTTTTTCAATGTCGGCCGTTAACGCGATGCGATAAGTTCGGAATCTTAATATCGCGTCCCATAATGTAGGCTGAATCGTTGGTCCTATCAATAGTTTATCATTGATTGACCCTCCTGATGCGGATTTACACGAACCGTCGAACACAATTCGGATTTTGGTTGTATCGCTGGATTCTTTTATGACGGGGTGGTGGGGTAAATAAAACATTTTCTCATCGGGCACGTTTAGCTGTTCTTGCGGTATCTCTTTCATGTGGCCTAATGACAAATATTCATCCATTTGTTTAGAATATTCCATTTTTAGTTTGTCGTCGGTAGCCAGCTTCCTTTCCAGCGACTGAAGTCTTTTTAATGCCGTATTCAATGTGTTTCCAATTTTAGGAGAACCATCCTTGAAGGGAAGTCGGACTACATACCTTCCATTGGCATTCCTTTTTGTAGTATTACGATAAATATCCTCACACGCCTGTTCTTCCTGTGACAATGTGGTATCAGTGGCAATCTCCTCTATCTCCAAAAAACGTCTGAGGGATGCGTCGATGTCCATAGCCACATGGAAATTAAAAACGGAAAAATTTGCAGTACTGGCGCGCGTTACTTCTCCACAATGCTCAATATTGCCCGACACAACCCAGCCAAAGATCGTATTCTGTAAAATACATGACTTGTCTGCGAACCTGATCTGGCCATCTTGAATGACGTCAAAGAATTTATCCGCACCTAACAGCAAATCTATCGGGGCCGGATGATTAAAGTCATCATCTGCTAATTCAATACCATGAAAAATTCTGCTGTCGACGTCTACACCCGCCTTCGGGAGCCTTGCTGGTAGCGCCCTTACAATTAACGGTTCTATCTCTAAACTCTCGTTTCCGTGATACTTGGAGTGCACCTTGATCTTGGTTTTCCCTCGCGAGACTAGGCTTCCCGGCGTTAATCCTGTGATGCTTACATTTGATTTACTCCTTGGTAGTTGCAGTTTTTGCACCATTGATTCGGTTAGAAAAGAGGACTGAGAGCCAGAGTCCAGCAGTGTGCGACACCTTTGTTTATACCCGTACGCATCTTCGATTAATATCACTGCGGTTGGCAATAATGCGATGTAATTGTTCGTGGAATCTTTATTTATTAGGGCGTTACAGTTAGTGGATGTCTCGGTAACCTCTTTATTAGCATTCTCGCTTTGTGTTAATGGAGGTCTGACATCCATATGAATGGAAGAGTGATGCTTTCGTTTGCATTGGTCACATCTGAATTTTTACTGACAAACGACCGATTGATGACTAGACGATAAGCAATTAAAGCACAATTTCTTATCGACTATAAAATCCTTTCTTTTATTTGGATTCAACTTTAGATAGCCTTCACATCTGGCCAAATAATGTTCTCCTTCACACATGAGACATTTGATGTTGGCTGGTCGCGAATACATGGCGCTGATTGTCTTCTGCCTAACTGTTTTTATTGGTTTTATTTCGAGACTTTCCAATACGTCGCTTCGCAAATTAAGAAATTTAAAAAAACTTTCTAGAGTAGGAAAATCTGTCTTTGCTGCCTCATTAGCCCAAGCTTCTTTTGTGTTACCGTCTAATTTATTTACCACGGATCCCTGGTTTCTGCTGTAGGTCCCAATACCCTTAAACCTCTGATGACCTCGTCAGATGTATCCGTCAGGACTCGAAGACCCTTCGCCGACATTGAATGTAGTACCGGTTGTGAAATAAATTTTGTTATCAATGTATTGATCACATTTCCTTTTTTGTCGTATCGCAAACAAATTTTCTGCCAAGCCTCGTTGTAATTATTTTCTGTAATCTGTAGGTGAGACACCAAAGCAGCCGCATCTCCTCTGAGGAGCCCCTTCAAATACTGCATTTTATGAACGCCTTGAATTTTATCGTTGTTATGTATGGACGCCTCAAATAAATCTTTAAATGATGGGAACTCAGAGTATTCCCCAGTAAAAACTGGTATGTTCATCCTTGGTAATCTAACTTCACCATCGTGTCGATTTAGGCTTGAAAATTCCTTTAAGAAAGACTGTTGGTTAATAACCAGATCATCTATGGTTGAATTCAAAGGTTGGGCAGTTTGCCCTTCTTCGAACGAAGCTCGCATTTGCATAACCTTCGATTTCAATTCGAAATAATTTGATTCAATTTGATCGACTAGCTGGAGGTTCTCTTCAGTAAAATCTCCCTTCGCCATCCTTTCTATTTTAACAAATTCGACCCATTCTTCTGATAGCAGGGATAGACACATGTTCGCGAATGGCAAACCTTTGTCAGGCTGCGTAATATCGACATTATTCAATTTATTTTCTACGTTTGCAATACGTTTGATTATCCGATTTAAGGCACGTTTTTCCGCCATTTTTGTGTTTCAAAAAAAAAAAAAATGAATCCCAAACACGACCTTGATATTCTTAACTGTTTATTACACGGTACAAATATTTTTCACTAATTTATCGTTGTGGCGTGGGTTAACAAAAAAAAAATTAATAGATCACATAAAATCTCTCCACACGTTATATAATTATTCAATTGTACTTCGATTTTATTCACATTGATTTTGAGACTTAAACTTATAATTTAGTAGATTGTCTTACTCACGGTTTTTTGTGGTTATGTTTTACCATGAGGTTCCGCTTTTCCTTAATATTTGTCCGGTAACGTGAAAATGATGCACGAAATTATGCTGATTCGCAGTATTTAACCAATGCGACGTCCACACGATGTTTCACAATTCGCTAATTACTCCGGTAATCCGGCTCGAAGGACCATGTCAATTTTTCCGTTTACCGCAAGATATTTTTTGTAAAACTCGTTCTCGGCCGCACGTTTTCGAACAAGTTGCTTTTTAATCACAGTGAGAAATTATTATGTCGCAGATATAATTTCCCATAAAAAAAATAATGCTTGTCCAAAAAAAATGGTTTCCAAATTACAAGACACGTTAAACAATCTTTCGCCTGGCTGAATTTATTATTCCTTATTTTATTTTTTTGTAGCTTAGGCGACCTGATGATTCGCTGATTCAGTGTCCCCCGTGTTGATTCGCTGTTTTTTTTTTTTTTATTAATATTCACCGTGTATATCCGTAATATTTGTTTTTTTTATTAATGATGTTTACTGTACAAAATTCAAGAAGGTTATGTCTCTTCTCTTTTAATATTAATTTTTTTTACAACTTTTAATAAATTTGACCTAGTGTCCTCTAAACATTAAAAAAAAATATTTTTTTTTTGACAAATTTTATGTAATAAAATTATTGATAGCAAAGTGCCATCTAAAATCGGAAATTTGAATTATTATCTTAGCTTTTTAGTACACTATTGTTCTAAGGGTACTACTAATTTATTACTTTGTTTTGTTAGTGATTTTAACCATCTGTCAAAATCGTGAATAAACAAATAAATTTTGGATGCATCAATAAAAATGTAAGTTACCAATTATATAATGCAAATTAAATCTAATGAATCTCATCTTTTCAGATAGCAAATATAGAAATGAAACAAAAAAAATTATATAATGAAAGCCAGTTAAGCTGTATTGGAATCGTAATCAGATAAGTATAAAGCGTTATAATTATTTAATAAAAAAATTGATTCTTTGTGTTTCTTATTTTTTTTCAGGAGCCGTCGCAAACAAGCCAAATTCGTCGATTTGTTAATTTTCAAAATTTTTTTTCAAGAACTCATATCAAAATATCAAAGTGGTGCTAAGTTCTTTGATTTGTGGAAAAGAATATTGGAAATGAATGTTTGAAAATATTTTAGGCTTGTTTTATTTGAATAACTTTATTTTTATTAAATACAGTGTAAAAAGAAGTACACTCACATCAATATATGTCCTAAACTTAATTTTTCTGTAATCTCTATTTTGTCCAAAAATTTCACAATGTATACTCGCATAAATTTGTGTCCAAAAAAGAGTCCAAAAACTTCACACCGGTAGGCTATACTACTATACTTCTAACTGTAGCTTCCAATTAGCTATAGTTCCTAAAGAAGTACAATCAACTACTAGTGCGGACATGGAAACAATTTACTTGGACCTCAAGCCACAAATTTCTGTACTTACTCATGGTCTTCGGCCATCATCGTTGGACAATTTACCAGTTAATGTGGAACAATCTACAAAACTTTCTTCATCGCTGAAGTTACGGAAAATTCAAATCCCAATTTTCAATTGGAATTATGCAAAATGGATGGAGTTTCATGAATCATTTATGAGCTTGGTACATAATCAGGAAAATGTGGACAACATCACTAAGTTTCAGTACTTACGTTCCTCACTGGATAAGATTCCGTATCGCAGAATTAAATCATTGGAATTAACAGCTGCTAATTACATAATCGCTTTGAAGCTTCTGTCAGTTATTAGAATAAAAAAATCATTTGCCAGAACCATATTCGATCATTGTTCTGCCTTAAGGCGATTGACCTAAATACTCATTTGCGCACATTTGAAAGTCTCCAGCGTTCAATAAAACAATAGGACAAAGAAATTGTGACAATGATAAATAGTAAACTGAATACCGAATCGAATGATAACCTTGGACGAATTGATGATTTTCCTCAATAATCGAGTCCACCCTCTGGAAAGCAAACCATCAATGCCATCCTCGTTTAAAGTTCCACTAATTTCTCGTTAAATGAAACAATCTTCCTATATTTGAAGAAGATCCCAATATAAATGCACCGTCTGCTCAATTATGAGACACTTTATATTCAGATGTACCCAATTCCTGTCACTGTTAAATGCTGTCTGTTGCTAGGAAGCCCTCAAGCGCAACATTTGCATAAATTGTCTTAAAAATGATCATACTACAGCGGAATGTAACTCCAATGATTTATGCAAACATTGTAACTCCAAGCATCATACACTGCTTCAGCAAGGTGCAATTTCTGCAAATAAAGATGCACCATCAACTTTACCCGTAGCAACTTTAAACGTAAGGGTTCAATCCGAACCACTTCAAGTAACCAAGCCAACATTCCAAACTAAACGGTTAAGGTCTTGGACAAATCCAACGTATGAGTAACCTGCCAGCACTCCTTAATTAAGCTTCACAGCTTGACTTTATTACCGACTTATTTGCTTTACGGTTGGGTTTAAAGAAATCAGACATTCGTACTCCAATAACATGAATAGAAGGCTTGTGCCACGAAGACAAATGTGATACTCCAGTCGTGTCATTCTTTATATAACACGACTGTGGACGCTCATGTTCTACTAAGCATTACGGGTATGCAGCCCGCGACTATGAAAATCGATGATTGGTCAATACTGTGAATATCTCCCTACCTGATCGACATTTTAATATTTCGCAAAAAAATGTGTACGCACATAGGCGCGGAACTATATCTGGAACTGCTGTCAATTGGCCAAATCAAAGTAACTGTTCATCTACCGTATCTCCAGACTACAGGGCTTGGGTGGGTAGTATCTGGCAAATTTACTGCAACAATGAAACTCCAATTTTTATTGTAACATGGCTGCAAACGTTGAAGTTGATTTTAATTCACAGCCCGATCAATATTTTAAGCAAAAAGTTATTAAATCTCAAGATCAACTAAGATGCACGTTCCAAGAAGAAAAGTGCCACACCAGGAAGATTTCGCGTATGGCTAGCATTCTCTTCACCAGTCAAATCATTAGGCGAATCAAAACTAAAGGCTAAGCGCCGATTCTTGAGTCTGGAAAAAACTCTTGATCGTGATTCTAGTTTAAAATTACCGTACGTTTAATTTACGGTCACACCAATGCGCTTTAAAACCGAACATCGACGCCCACGACATCTGTCATGTCTTTAAATAACATACTTATGGTTGGGCATGTTACCCAAAAATAATCTCATCAGATTTCGATACCCAAAACATGTCTTCTGTATCGATGTATCCAAGATGTACTGCCAAATTCAAATTGACGACAACGATACTCAGTTCCAATAAACCTTTTTGGTGGAATAATTCAGCAAACCCACTACAAATTTATAGACTCTACTGTCACATATGGAACGGTGACCGCTCCATTTATTTGCAGCAGTTATTATTAACTAGATCTACATAGATACAATACCTAAAGCAAAATCACTAAACACAGCTGGAATGAGGCTTCACAAATTGTGTGCAAATCATTCCTTAATATTACAGGACATACCAGACGCCGATCGTGAGATAACACTCATATTCAATGAACGCGAACCGGTGAAGGCATTAGGCATATATTGGGAACCGCTCTTTGATGAATTTTGGTTTCACGTCAACCTTGCACAAATAAAAACAATAACAAAACGCACCGTTCCACACTTAGCCTCATTGCACCAGTAATTTTGACCGGCAAAATATGTCTTCAACAACTATGGCATTTACGAATCAGGTGGGAT
The DNA here is from genome assembly GCA_958295665.1 of Tipula vernalis. Taxonomy (NCBI): domain Eukaryota; kingdom Metazoa; phylum Arthropoda; class Insecta; order Diptera; family Tipulidae; genus Tipula; species Tipula vernalis. The sequence goes on along the minus strand of OY282560.1, from coordinate 323,776,722 downwards.
GGATCACTTCCTCAGCAACTACATACCCAATGGTTTCACTAAACCACTAAAAAAATAAAGAAAACAAACTTTGGACATAATTTCCACAGCATCAAATATTTCTTTTATTGTTTTCTTACAACAAAAAAGTTAACTCGGGTCCCTTTACACCTACAGATGCAACGAGATACACCATTTTAACGTTACGGTTGTTATGTATGGTTGTTGTTTATGACTGTTCTCTATAGTTCCGATTTTATGCTGTGTCTGGGTTTTGAAGCCAATTATAGATGAATCATAACAACAACATACAACAGATATGTTTTGTCTAATCAAACGAAGTATTTGATGTATGGGTGTGATACCGTTTAACATTTAATTTGCCGTAATATGGATTTTCATTCAAGTATTTCGTGTGTGATTTCTTATACTTAGGCGATAGAATGTGATGATTGTTTTATCATCTGACGCAAAGTTAATTTTTGTGTATTATTCGTGCTACTGGTTATTTATTCGTAACTATCTAGCATAAGTGTTAATTGTAGCTAGATAGTTTGAATTGGTGGACAAGAATTTTGTTGTTAGTTGCAGAAAGGCGGGTATTAGCAGCGTAGTTAGCAAGCTACTAAGGCGTACGCCCTGTTTCACTTACTTACCTGCTTTGCCCTGCAGGAATTAGCCCGTTATGCTATATACCTCCGGTGCCTTGGTGTTAGTTGTTGATAATACTTACAATTTTTTTGGTTCCTCTTTGCAGTTTATAAAGGCTGAATATAAGATTCTTTACACTTAAATTTTTTGTATTTAAGTTTTACAGTATCTCAAACTTATTGGCTTATAGATTATATATTATACTTATGATTATTTATTTGCTATCTTTTCGTTGGATTAATTCGATTTTTTTACTTTTGTTTATTTGTAATAGATTATTTGAATTATTCTTAATCTGAATTTTATGGATTAATCGAATGGCGATTTGAAACCAACTTTACAGAATGACGTTAACAGAATTGATTTAAATCAAATTTTGTAGTTCTTATATACTAATTTTTACTTATCACTTACAACAACAATATGTATGGATAGACCGGGGCAGATTGTTACACTTTTTGCTTATATGTGTATATTGCTGAAAGCATATGGGTTTATTACTTTTGGTGAATTGGAACAGGTAATATAGAACTTCACCTACATTATAATTATCAGTTTAAATCGTTATAATTTATAAAAATATTATAAATTTAAGTTTTAAAAAAAGTCTACACTTGTAAGAACTTACCCCGTCCTGGGGCAAGTTGTTACACGTAGTGGGGTAAGTAGTTACATTTGATCCTAAAATACTTACTCTAACAATATTAGAGTAAATAGAAAGAAAATTACTAATAATTAAACATCAATCAGATAAGACAAACGCTTTGTATTTATTATTTATTTGTCATAAAATATAATTTTACTTATATTAAATATAATTGCTTCTATATTTATAAAATAAAAGGAACTTTGGAATTCAGTCTTCGTTAACAAAAGGTTAATTTATATAAACAAACTTATGGCTTATTTTTAAATTAAATCAGGTAATTCATATTCACAGCTTATGGTATAATCTAATAATAATTAAGTTAAGTTTTAAGTGCATTTGTAGCATTTGTATGGCGTTATTTTCCCTGCGCAATTAGAATGTGCCCAATACTTGCATTTAATGCACTGCACCCATTCTTCGCCGGATTTACTTTCACCATAAGGATCCACACAAACTATACAAAACCACTCCGTATCTTCGTTCAATCGTTTTGTGGCTCTTTGCCTTTTTGAGATTTGATCAATTACAATCTCAGTTGCATTATCTTTGTTGGGTGTAGCCGTCAAAATTGCGGCACTTCGCTTTTTCCTACCTCTCTTCATTGATTTGGCTCCTGCTTTCGGATATGGTCTAATCAGTTCTGGAACAAATTCCAGAGTGCTACTGTCTATTGACGAGGTTGAAGGGATTGGCTCATTCGTGATTATTGCCATCGAAATTTCTTTGGCAGTGATATTCGGTTCAATTTCAACAATTATTGTAGGTTCGAATTAGTTCAAGTGTAACTGAATAAAACAAAATAAATAAATTATAAAAATTGTGCCGTTTTGAAAATAGTGTTGGTCTTGGTACCGTAGGTAAGTATACCTGTTCTTCATGAATATCAGAAAATAATTGAAGTGTTGGACTGTTTTGATTTTCGATAGGAACTGGAGTTGGATGAATCATTAACATAGGAAGCACTATCTCTTGATCAAAAGTATTAATCGTTACATTTGAGTGTGATTCAGTAGAGTTGGGTCCAGGTTCGGGACGATCCGTGACAGTCGATGCCAAAAACTCTTGATCAGAAAATATTTCCCGATTCATTGGTTCTATTCCTGTAACTTTAAACCCATTCATAATATTGTTTGGCGTGAGTGCTTTGGGAAGGGCTTCAGTTACCAATGGTGGGATGTTGTATATCGTCATAGATTTTCCGGGGTTTTTTCGCATCCACGCATCTTGAGCACTTGACAAATATTTTTTAAAGGGACCATATACGCTTCGATCCAATGGTTGCATTTTATGTGAACAATGAGGCGGGAATGACAACATAACAATTCCGTTATCTTTAGCCAACTTTATAGTATTAATGGCCAAATGTGACTCGTGGTTATCGAGGAGCAGTAAGACCGGTCGATCCAGAGAAGGCTGAACATGGTGAATAAAATGCTTCATAAATTGGAAGAACTCTTCCGTTGTCATCCAGCCTGACTTATTTCCTGAACCTATAGATCCACTTGGAGCATCGCGGATAAAGTGATGTTTATATCGCTTTCGTGGAAAAATGAATTGCGGTGGAATAAAGGAACCGGTAGCATTTACTGCAACACATACTGTTACCAACTGTTTTATTTCTGCCGAAGTTAGCTCTCCAACCTGCTTTCTTCCCTTTTCAGCTATAATTTTGCACAATTTCTGTACAGTTGTGACAACGGTTTCGTCAACATTCCAAATATCGCAAGCAGCAAATTTAAACTTGTTCTTTACTGTATCTAGTAAATCGAAATAGGCGTTGACACGAATGCGATTGAAACCCATTACACGGCCAATACTGGTTGCTTCTGGAATCCGAATAGATAAATCAGGATGTTTATTTAGAAAAATTGACAACCAATCTGATCCTGCCTGCTTATTTAACAACCAAGATTCTGGAATATTTTTATTTAAGGAAATCGCACACCGATAAGCTACCTTTCTCAGTTCTATAGGCGTCAAGTCGAAATATATCTTGGATGCGTGCTTTATATATTTCACCAGTTTATTTCCTTCTTCATCACTGAACACTGAATTTTTTGCGTATCCATACCTCAGTGCTTCCACTGGAACTTCCGCTGCATTTGTGTGTCGTGCTTTTTTAACATAGCGCCATAATGTTTGATGAGAAATCCCCATTTCTTTAGCAACGGACCGAACGCTAAGATTTTGCTTGATAACCCGATCTACAGCAACTTTCATGGTATTTTCTGTCTTTGTAACTCGATTGGTTTTCTTTGTGTACTTCCTCATGATGTTAAAACTGCTTGATAACTGATCAATCATCAAATAAATTGGAATAATTATTTATTTTTAAGGTTCGGTAATAATAATTTTATACGGGGCCCACCCCGCCGTCACACGTGTAACAATGCGCCCCAACGTGGATTTTGTAATAAAAAACACTTTTTTGCACGTTCATTACGATTAACAATGAAATAAATTATTTAAACATACACAAAAATAACTAAAGCGTGCGTTTACAGTTAGTTACGTTCAAAATTATAGTTAAACGAGTTACAAAACAAAAAAAAGTACAGTCGCAATTTTTTACTTACCATACGTCAAAATAAACTTTGCTCTCTACTACTTTTAGAACACGTCCGATCACACCGAATTCTTGTACACGACGGAATATTTACATAACGAGCAAATTACTGTGTTGTACCAAATCGATATTATCTTTGGTTTACGAGTAAATCGCTCTGTAACAACCTGCCCCGTGTAACAATTTGCCCCGGTCTACCCTACTATATTAATACAACAACAACATATAGGGCATCGATTTACAATAATCTTGCCGAATTTCATTTTCTTGGAATTTTAATATATCGATACGCTGCATTTCATAATTTTATAATAATTTTGGGTTACTTTATTGCTTATGATTTCAATTTGCGTTACTACATATACTTTTCATGCATTTCTTTTATTTACCGACCACATGTGTCCGCATAACATAATTACTTTTCTTTCTCTTTATGTAGATTTCGGTGATTTCCTTTATAGGTCATAAATTAATATTTTTCTACTTATTTGAACCTGCTACGATTTTCATGAATTTACAATTTTACGCATTATTATATTTTCTACAATAATTTATGTTTATATAGGTCAATGTTTATTATTGTCTGTTACTAATGTTTTGTTATTCCCGTACTGTCACGACATACTCTACTATCTTGACATATGTTACTATCGTGCTATCTATGAAGTGGAGATGTTGTTTCACAACACGGTGCACAAAATCTAAGGTTGTTCCACTGCACAAAAACCACGATACCTCAATTGGAACTATACTCTGCCGTGCTATTGGTTCAACTAGTTTAGTGGATACTGCCAATCATATCAATTAAGCCATTTCAAATCATTTATAGGACAGACCCAACTTTATTGACGAAATGGAAAATCTTTAACATGGTAAACTTATATTGCTAACCGTGTGATAGAGATTTAACAATCAAGTTTCACATCACAATGGAGATACGTAGATTCCACAAATAACGCTTCATATGAATTATCCAGAGGATTAACACCTACTAATTTCTCAACACCATTAATGTACTGGTTCAATTGTCCTCCATTTCTTTTAAACTGCATTAACCTACATTATAGCGTTTACAACGCTGCAAACCAAGAACGAGAACATCTTTAAAAGTAATATCCGTTCCCTTATTTCCCTTTTTAAACAAGGCACAAGTTTTTCGTGTCGGTGGTCCACTCTATGGTTCACAATTCCTTTCACTTCAAATTTTTTCCATGTTCTCCTTCCAAAAAATCATCCTTTCACTTTAACGGACTGCTTGTGTCAGCCCAACATTAATTTTCCCTATTAAACGGACCATCTGAAGCACGAAAAATTTTTGAGGACAAACATATACCAAAGAATTATGCTCCCTTTCACGCGACAACGATGGGTCGAAAGTCACGAACTTTCAAGGCCGGGAGTATGAAGACGCCACAACTTCATCCCGAGATATATTTGTCAAGATTTTTGGATTTCGAGCCGTAGAAAATTAATAACAGAATTATATATTTTATATTGACCTGAGAAGCAAAACACCTTAGAAAAAGGTATTAAACGTAACTCTTGTCTTAACAATTTGAATTGTTTACCATGTTTGCCGTCCTGGAGTGCCTCCCAGCATTGCTCTCGATCTTTTTCACGGTGTAACCCCTGATGATTTGATGTTAGTAATCAAATATTTTGTATCCTTGAATTTAATTTTCATTAATATTTTTAACTTAGCTTTATCTAACCTAAAGACGCTGATTTAAACATCATTTAAAATTTCCTCAGGTTGATATGGTAAAGCAAAAAGTACCAGGAAAATTAAATGAGGTTTGGCATGTTTAACAACTTTCCCTTTAGTGTGTTTAAAGTACATAGAAAATCATGAAGACTTTGTTTGGATATTTTTGCCGTTTATATTTGAAATTTGCCGCTTAATTTGTGCTTGAGAAATTTCTCAAAACCAAATTGCTCTGCTTTCATTCCATGTCAGGTTTAATCTTATTTATAAAAAGGATTGTTTTCCAAGCTCAAAATTTCGTCCGACATCTGTCTTATCCGGACAGTTTGGCCCACCAAAAAAGTGTACGGACGATGCGATTCAAACGACTGCTTTTTTTGATAAATTGGGAGGTCCCAGTGAATTTTACTCTAAATCGGCTAACCGGAAGTGGCCACTTTCTTGGTCCAGAAAATTTATTTTGCAAATATCTTAAAAATTAAAAGGTTTACAAAAAACTACTTAATACAAAATGTTTCCTAAAATTAAAAAAAAATTCCCAAAATTATCTGTTCGTAAAAGAAAGTCGTGTGTCCATTTTATTTTCCAAATAATCAATTTTATTTTGACTTTCACTGATCAACGCTTTTAAAATAGAGTTTTCGGTCACAGTATTGTGTCAATCAATCGTTTTTGGATGCACTTCGGTTCCCAGATGTTTTTTTCCAAACGATAAAATTTAACACAATATGTGCAGGGGGTAAGGGGCGCCGGTTTAGATGGTCTTATTATACTAGCCCAAATGCCAACCTCACCTGCACGTGGTACTTCCTGCTAATTAACTAACGATGCTCTGGCGACCGAGATACGGCGGAATAACTGACTACCGAGAACATAGCAAATGATGTTCTCTTCAATGACCCACTACCAACTTGTACTGGTTAGGTTGGTAGTTGATACATAACCAGTTTTAAAGCAATGAGTTCAACGCAAAAAGGAAACAATACCCCAGGTGGTAAACCAACTACCCAATTGGCTAATCCACCCTCTTACGAGGCTGGCTCAATGGATTCTGGGGTGAGCCAATCATTGCTTAACCCATTCGAAAGAAGTTCAATGTTGTTAAGATCACAAAACAATCATACTAACTCTGCAAATCAGCAGAAAGACGAAAACGCTGAACTCTGTCGAAAACTCAGTGAAGTAGAGGTACTTCTAACCCTATTAAGAAGCGAAATTGAAAAGCTGAAAAAAGAAAATGAAGAATTGAAGAAGCCCACACCAATGGAGAATTCTAAAAACCCGCTAACTTGCTATAATGAAACAAGTACTCACACTAGTTATAACAATGAGTTCCATACTGATAAAGAGGATCTCATGAAAGAAACAGATTGGGTACTGAAAAGGAAGAAAAGACCTACCAAAAAACGAAAAGCAGAATTCTCGCCTGAAGTTGGAGATCATTCGCAAGCTAATGTATTAGTAACTGGTGATACTAATACCAAACCAACTCACCAGCAACAGCAACAAAAGGTTGTACCGAAAGAAAAGGCTCCTCTGCCAATTAATGTAATCGGCATAACAGAATTTGCAAGTATACAATCTATAATGAAATCAGTGACAGCTAAGGAATATAGAGTAGTGTCACTAAACAATAACGTGTGGAAAATCAATACACCAGATTCCGACACATATAGAGCTCTAGCAACAAAGCTCAATGCGGAAGGTAAAGAATGGTTCACATACGAAGATAAAAACGAATGCGCAATTAAGGTTATGGCCAGAGGCCTTCATCCAACATGTAAGAAGAAGGACATAATTGAGGACCTAAAGGCAAGAGATCTGCAAATAGAAGATGCAGTAAACATCCTAAAACGAGAGAGAGATGAGAACAATTAAGTCAAAAAAAGAGGGCTTCCACTCTTCATGCTTACGTTTAACAAAAAGGAGAAAGTTGAAAACATCTTCAACATCAAAGCAATTCTCAATATGAGGGTTAAAATAGAACCGCTTAAGAAAAACACGAGGATAATACCTCAATGCAAAAAATGTTAAGGTTTCAATCACACGCAAAAATATTGCAGACGGGAGCCAAGATGCGTAAAATGTGCTAGAAAACACAACGCGAAAGAGTGTACAGAAAGTAGAAACACCCCTGCAAAATGTATAAACTGTAAAGGGCATCATCCTGCAAATTATAGAGGCTGTGAAGTAGCCAAAGAACTTCAAAGACTAAGAAACAAAACGCATCAGTTTCCTCAAAACCCTAGGGTTACCAGAGAAGAGAAACCAACTAAAACCCCAGCGGAGCCAAAACCACCAGGTATTGGTACAAAGCGGAAAAGTTATTCACAAATTGTACAGCAATCATCTAATGCTACGAATGATAATCCCCTTGAAAGGATTTGTCGAAGCATAGAAGCCATAAATATAAGGCTAGCAAAGCAAGAACGTGGTCTAGAAGCTTTATATAAGCGTCTAGATATGCATCAAACCTTGAACGAGGCAACAGCCCTCATATACTAAAATGAGCAGATCATTAAGAATTGTCACCTGGAACGCGAACGGACTAGCGCAACATGTTCCAGAGCTAGAAATTTTTCTAAATTTAGAAAAAATAGATATCTGCCTTATATTGGAGAGCCATTTGACAAAAACATCATTTATTAAAATACGTGATTATAAATGTTACCATGCTGTTCACCCAGGAGGAAAACCCAGAGGAGGATCAACAGTAATAGTGAAAAAGAGTCTCAAACACTATGAAGAACCTAGTATAGAAGAGGAAAGTATGCAAGTTAAAACCATAAAAGTTGAAACTAACAATAAAAATGAATACAGTATTTCCTCTATCTACTACCCTCCACGCTATAATCTAAACAAAGAAGATTATAATAGACTCTTTAGATCACTAGGATCCAATTTTATTATTGGTGGTGACTTTAATGCAAAAAACACCTATTGGGGATCAAGACTTACCACCCATAAAGGAAAAGAGCTATTCGAAGCCGGACGAATAAATAACTGCGAGTTCCACTCTGGAGGTAAACCAATATACTGGCCTGCTGATATAAATAAAATACCAGATCTCATTGATTTTTATGTAACGAAAGGGATCTTCGAGGATTACATGTGCATCGAAAACAGCGAAGGGGTATATTTCGATCATACACCTGTTATCATGACACTCAGCACAATGATAATTAATAAGGATAACCTGCCTAAATTAACAAATAATAGAACTAACTGGGACCTATTCCAAGAACTAATTGAAATGCAAACAAATCTACGAGTGCCGATTAAAACACCGGTACAGTTGGAAGAGGAACTAGAGGTATTTAACAGTACTATTCAACAAGCAGCATGGGAAAGTTATCCTGCTAGTCACACCGAATCCCGTAGGAATCAAAATTATCCTATTGAGGTCAGGGAGTTAGTTAGAGAGAAACGGAAGGCAAGAAAAACCTGGCAAAGGACACGCGCCCCGGAAAACAAAAAAATCCTCAATTTTCTATGCAATAAACTAAAACAACTTATAAAAGAAATTAAGAATGAAACTATCAACAAGTACTTAAATGGTCTCATTGAACATAAAGATACTGATTACTCTCTTTGGAAAGCAACAAAGGGATTAAAAAGAACTAAAATGCATATGCCACCTATTAAAAATGGGGAAGGAACCTGGGCCAAAAGTGAAAACTATTTTATTTGCAGCTCACTTGGAAGACACCTATCAACCGTTACCTAGGCAAACAGCAGATGAAAACATAATAACAATTAGCAAAATTGATGAATATAATATTTGATGTGTAACATTACAGGAATTAAAAAATGAGATCAAGTGTAATTTGAACGCAAAAAAAGCTCCAGGATATGATTTAATTACTGGACAAGTCGTAAAAGCCATTCCCGAGAAGGGACTACGAAAATTGGTTCAAATTATCAATGCTGTTTTCAGACTAAAATATGTCCCACGACAATGGAAGGTTGCTGAAGTAATTATGATCCCCAAACCAGGCAAACCAGCGATCGATAAAAAGTCGTACAGACCGATTTCACTACTTCCTGTAATTTCAAAATTATTTGAAAAATTACTGCTTAAGAGACTCAAGCCAATAATAGAAGAGAGAAATTTGATTCCACCACACCAATTTGGATTTAGAGAAAATCACTCTACGATAGAACAAGTTTACAGAATAACGGATATAATCGAAGACTCACTTGAGAATAAGAAGATATGCTCCAGCATCTTCTTAGATGTAGCACAAGCTTTCGACAAAGTTTGGCACCAAGGACTTGAATTTAAATTGCATCGAGATCTACCTAAGCAATTCTATCAAATTCTTAAATCTTTTATCGCAGACCGACATTTCCGTGTAAAATATAACCAAGAGTACTCTGAACTAAAGAGAATATCAGCAGGCATACCACAGGGTAGCGTACTGGGCCCTATATTGTACATCCTGTACACCAGAGATATGCCAAATATAGAAGGTGCCACCATAGCAACATTTGCAGACGATACAGCTATTCTGGCGACTGGAAAGTGTATATCAGAAGCAACGACCAAACTTCAAAAAGCAACCGACACAGTGAGTAGTTGGACAAAGAAATGGCGCATTAGCCTAAACGAAGCAAAGTCAGTTCACGTAAACTTTACAAACCAGAAAGTTAACTGGATTCCAGTGAAACTTAATTCAAGGCCGGTTCCAAATGCAAATACAGCCAAATACCTCGGCATGACTCTCGATTGCAAGCTTAGATGGAAAGAGCATGTTAAAAAGAAAAAAGAAGAATTGAACATTAAATATAGGAAAATGTAATGGCTAATAGGTAGAAACTCTGAGCTTATAATACATAACAAATTGCTATTATATCAGCAAATACTTAAACCAGTATGGACATACTGTATTCAACTTTGGGGTTGTACCAAGAAGACAAATGTACAAATGATTCAACGTTTTCAAAACAAAGTGCTGCGTGGCATTGTAAACGCACCATGGTACATTAAAAATGATAACCTCCATAGGGACTTAAACATGGAATATGTATGTAAGTGAAGAAATACAAAATCATGCGAAGAAACACATTCAGCGGATATCTCGGCACCAAAATGCAGACATACGAAGTTTGTTGGATACCACCAATGCAGTAAGAAGACTTCAAAGACAGAAACCTTTGGAATTGAGCAGTTGTATTTAATTCGGATAGAGAAAAATAATTACTATGTAAATTCAAACGGGAGTAACCATTGGGCTACTGCCCGTCAAATGTGAATCTTCATTTAAGAAAGATAAATTACTAAATGATTTGTAAATCAGTTGTAATATTAAATAAAGGGGGGAAAAAAAAAAAACAATATGAGCAAGGCCAGATATTCCCAATAAACCTTTAATTTTAAAAAGTTTCAAAACTAAAAACAATACAAACTGAAGCTACTGGAAAAAAGCAGTTCTGAACAAAATGTCTCTATTAGACCAAATTCAACCTAATAAGTTAAATAGTTGCAAGAAAATAATAAACTCTCATATAATCGTTATTATTATTACGAACAAACAAAAGAATAATAATAATAATACTTAGTAACAAAAAAAAAAAAAACAGAAAACTTTTCAGTTAACTAACCAATTCAAAAATATTCTCTATAAATTAAAGTTTTGTAATACAAATAAAAGTTTGACGCTAAAACTTTACCTCTCTCTGCACAGACTAACAAAATAAAAATTGTCCCAGAAATTTAAGATCGGAGGAAAAGTTTTAGGCCAAAGCATTAAAAACAAACAAAAGCTAACCAACTTTTTTTTTTTAGTTATTATTTTAGGAAGGCCAATTATGTGTCTGTGTGTGTATATAGTTTTAAGTATTTTATAATGTTATTTTAGAATACTGTATATGTTCCACATCCCACATAGTAGGTAGGTAGTTTATGCCAGACAAGTTCTTTGAAAAACATATACATATATGTCTAATGATTGAAAGTTGAGAATTTATTATGGAAAATAATAAAGGGAAATGTAAATATGAGATGGAAAATTTAAAATAAAGCCGAAAAGCTTTCATTATTCTTGTGAGCTTTTCGAAATGAAAAAGTTTGCATTTTTTATCTTTTTTCTTTTAGAACTAAAATTTTTAATTAAAGTTTACAAATTGCATAAGCATATTAGCCATATCAGTAATATGTTTATGTATTTGTGTTGCCTCTATACAGAAGTATTTGCTAATTGATTTCATACAAATAAAAGCCTAAAAAATAAGAAAAGCCTCTAATTGATTTCATACAAATAAATTTTAGACATTCCGTCGGTTTCAAGAAAATTTTTTATTATTTATTATAGCCAACAAAAGTAAAACCAAAAAAATTTTCACTTGGCTTACATTTACACCAATCGCTATTATTCATTGTTACAGAAACCTATTGATCCAAAAAAAAAACAAAAAATATACAAATAAAATGTAAAATACGACAAAACTACGGAATTCAATAAGAAATTATTAACAATAAAAAAAAGGTTGCCATTACTTTTCTGATTATGAAAGGATACTTAAGCATTTTAAATATTTACATTGTAACAAAAAAAATAAAAATAAATAACTTTAATTCCATTAAAACAAAAGGGTTCAATAATTTTTGTTTTGTTTGTGTGTGCTTATTTTATTGTATATTATTTATTTATTTACATATTTTAATTTTAAATCTTACTTAAATAATTTTTTTGTGTACTCTTGATGTTCTTGTTTTAAATTAAATTTTATTTATTGGAAATAAAATTCACAAACATTTAAATTAAACAAAAATATTTTGCTTTTAAATTCTTGAGTTTGTTGGAAGGCCTGGGGTTCTCTGGAGTTTTATGTTAATTTTTATTAAAATCAATAGTTGTTTATTATTTTTTTGTTTTTAAATTCTATTTGCTCAATATAAGTTTTTTTTTTTCATTGAACCAAAAGCAGGATAGACTGGAGGAACTAGATGGCATGGTTCGACTTGATTCCAAATAAACAGGATGAAATAGATTGGATTAATGGCCGAATAGTCTTAATTGATTTAATGGTCTGGATGGACTGGATGTTCTTAGTAGGTTGGGTGGACAAAGGGACTGAATAAATTGATGGACTTGGAGAGCTGATCTTATAGGATAGTCTGGGTAACCTTGATGGTATGAAACGGGTGGATTGATAAAGAGGATAACCTAGTACTTTTTATAAAAATCAAAGAAACCACACTGGTTTTATAAATTATTTGAAGCCGATACTGAAACATAATTAAATCGTAGTTTGGTTTAAGCTTTTTAAACTAGAAAGCTCACTAAGTTATTATTTTTAACACTATATACGATATGACATAAGTATTTCATTATTTAATAGATTAGAAAACACGGTATCATTAAGGATTTTGACAATAACAAAATCTCAGACTGGGTTAATTAAATATTTGATAACGAATTATTTAAAATGTTACAGAATTTGATTTATGCTTTTTCTAACCCAGAGAGCTCATAAAACTCTGTACAATATTCTAAAACTAGCATCCGTTCCAATAAAAGAATCTGACAATGCAGTTCACGCTTGGTTTATCACTTTTCGAATGATGGTCATTGGGATGAAATATGAAAACCGACGCATCTCGCTGACAATTGGCTCATTTTGAAGTGTTTCTGTCTTCCAAAGTATTTCTGTTATTTCGGATGGTAATTTAAACCAATTTATTTTATAAGCAGATAATAAATCTGTAGTTGCGATATTTTCGATTCGTGTTTAAATAAAAATCTTTTAGAATATTATTTTGTTGGGTTTAAACGTAATTTTCCTTTAGCTCCTTAGAATTGAAAAGTTAGTTGAGTTGAGAATGGAAATAACTTTTGGTTTCCAAATTTCGTCAGCAGCGAGCAATTCAAAACAGATTTTTGTTAGTATTAAAGTTAAATTTTTTTTTTTTTCGTTTTAATCTCAGTGGACCGTTTGGTCGGTGTATACATTTTTGACATATTTAATGTAAGGGTTGACAAATATATTTTAAATTATGTGATTATTTTATTTTATAACTATGGTTTATGAAATAAAATTGTGTCTAATTTAATCAAACGAATAAGATTTTCCCACATAACTTTCAAATATTACATAGTTATTTCTCATTGTACTACATTTTGATGATATTTCCATATAAAATTACTTTAAGGTGCAATTCGTTAACAAATATTAACTTGATTACTAATACTTCATTGTTATCAAAATCGACCAGAATAAAATCATTTTGCCGGTAAATAGTATTCTAATAATTAATTTTTTTGGTTACAAACATAAAGAATATAAAGGACTGAAACCTGATAAGGTGATCAGAACTTGGTTCAATCACGAAATAAACCTCTTAAGTTATTTTTCAGCTCAACATCCAGCTCAATTTACAACTCATCCCCTTTCTCAATCGCAATACAACACTAAATGCAATCACCAAAATAACAGCCAACCCAGCCATCAACTTAATAACCCAAACAAGCCTTAATCAACTTTTAAATCACTCCCTTAAATCGAAATCAACCATTAAAATATGATCTCAACTCAATCTAACCTCGCCCTAAACTATAAACTCAACTTCAAATTAATCCCTAACCGAACTTCTCTCTCAAATCCAACTCATTTTCAATTCAAAACCTACTCATCACACCACAAATGCAAAGTACAATCATACGGGTATACGTACTGCCGTACCATCATAACATTAAACAATCATTCCATCATACCATTATTTCATTATACCATCATGACGCTGTATAATATTAGACAATCATAAAATCAAATCATCATACCATTGTAACGCCAAACCATCATACCATGATGTATATCTTACCTTCAATCCACCACACATTCTTACCATCATACAATCATATCATCGTAACATCGTACCATAATCTAACCGTAATACCATTAGAGATTCCATTACACCCTCATACTATCACACCATAATTCTACAATATATACCATCAAACCATCGTATGTTGTATCATAAATACAATACAATCATGCCATTTCACCATAATTCAATAATACAAATCCATCATACCACTATATCATCAAAACGTCACACAATCACACTATCATATATAGCATATCTTATCAAGATACCATTATGTCATCGTACCATCATACCATCATACCATTATACCATCGTACCATCTTACCATCATACCATCATACCAGCATACCATCATTCCATCATATCGGCATAACTTCTTAACATCATACTAAGATTATTATAACATCATTTCACTAAACCATCGTACCACCATACCACTAAACCCTCATACCATCAAAACATTATATCATCCGTCGTGCCAGCATACCAACATACCATCACATTATATTCCAGAACTTCATCCAAAAATCATTTTGGAATCCAACTTCCAACGCAAACGTCAAATTCAATCATAATCGGTTGAAAAATAGACAAGTTCCCCTTATACTTGGCCATAATACAGAATTTCATCCAAAAATCATTTTAGAATGCCATTTTCATCGCGGATTTTAAATTTCACTAAAATTGTTAAGAAATAGATAAGTTCCATCCTAATTGACCATTCATATAATTTGCCAAAATTTCAATTTGAAAAGTAAAAGGTTCAATTTGAGGTTTGCGTTATTAAAGGTTACCTTTCCTAAGTTTTAAACAATATTTGTGTACAATTTGGTTCAAATCGGTCAAGTCGTGTGGATTTGTCTAAATATCATACACATTTGGATATTAAGCATTAAATTCGGAATTGTGGAGTATTCTTCGTAATTCTTATCAAACATCAAAAAGTCTTATCAAGCATTGATTCAACTGGATCCATTATCAAAATTCAACATTTTCCATGGCATCACTAGTAGTTATTATTAGCATCTATCAATAGTTTTGGTCATTTTTGACAGGATTTCAATACTTTGGTCGTTTTAGACCGAAGTAACTATCCTGGCAAGTTATTTTCAACGGCCGGATGGGATATGAACCACTAAAATTGCGGAATCGCTGAAACTTCTGATCGAGACTCATTTTCCTCGTTGTTCCGAATCTGTACCTAGCACATCAGTAGGTAAAAGGGCAAGTAGCATCATAGGCCAAATTATTAGTAGAAAAATGATCTTGTGGGCGAAAAACAATTTTAAACTATGTAAGTCGCCTGGACTCGATGGTATTATCCCTGCGTTATTAGTTAAATTGGATTTTGGATGGTTAGACGCTAATTGACTTTCTTCTTCAAAAGCTTTTTCTATCGCTTCATTAATTTGGTTTTAAGGTTTGACCAACAATTTGATAGAACTATGGTAAATTCCTTCTTGGAAAGCCCTTAGTCCAATTTTATAATATTAATTTTAAATTGCTTTTGACGAAGCTTTACACTCTCTAGCGATACTAGAATTAGCGAGCAAGGGTTCCCCTATTAGAAAATGGCGTCGTTATAAAAAGTTCGTTTACATTCGTCGATGTCACCTGATTGACTTCATAGCGGTCTTAAATTAAAAACAGCTTATAGTTAGCATAATAGAGTGTAATACTCTTCGAAGATAAGTATATTGTCAAACCAATGCATCGTCGTTAGTGATTCTTGGTTGATTTGACTTCGCTTCGTATATACCACCCGTATTATAACATAATAACATGAATTTCCATTTTGTGTAGTGTGCCAGTAGGTGGTTATTTACCTGGTCATTATGTCCCTGAAATTGAAATTGCCTGAACAACTCTCACAGTTCTCAATTGGCCCTATTAAAGTTGCTACCATTATTGCTGTATATAGTTGCGGGATAGCCTCTCCTAGCAGTAAATCTTCTAAAGGCTGCAATAAATGACTCGATAAATTCAAGATACACGGCCTTGATTGCTAAGCAGACAAATATTGCTATATACGGCTTTTGCACCTTTGCATTTCTTATAAACAAGGTTTTTATCATTACAGGACCAGAATAGTCGACCCCCACATTCCTAAATGCACGCCTTTGGACTACTACTCTTGGAGGAAGAGAATTACCCCATCAATTGTTTGGCTGCTTTCTCCCTTAGCATGAGGTATTTTACATATTTGTGTACTAATTTTTTGACTCATTTTCTCTGGCAGCTCGTTCAAGTTCGCCTGGAGTGATGGCTGAAATCTTTGCTTGTTGTTTATGCATTGCTTTTCATTCGTTAGTTGGTTATGAATCTAAAAATATACGAAAAAATTGTAAACAGTTTTTGCCAGAATGAGAATTTGCTTGAAATGATGGCAATGTAGTCTTCAATTATGCCGGCTGCGAACAAACGGGCTAGATAGAACCGTCTTGTTTTAGAAATTCGGGACCATTAAATCTTTAGCGTGATCTGCAGGATTCTCCTTTGAGCTTAAATTTGTTCACTGACATTGTGGTAGAATAATATGGATGTCGGCAGTTCTATTACTGATGAATGACTTCCATTTCCTAGATGGACTTCAAAGCCATTGAAGAGCCGTGGTCAAACCAGTCCAAGCAAAAATCTCGCCATCTGATAGACACAACTTTACTACGGTTTGAACGTACCCTGGTTAAAAGAACCGCGCCACATAGTTCTAATCGTGGTATGTAGAGTTGTTTTATGGGATCTTATATGAACCACTGCGGCATAAGTGCCTTCCGATGCATCGCTGAATCCATGAATTTGAATTTAGTTTTCATGCACAATTCCTAAACGAACTTCCCAGATTAATCCATTTGGCTGTCATGTCAGAAGGTAAAGGATCGTTCCAGGATAATTTCAACAACCATACACTATGAAATAAGATTTTTTTTATAATTACTGATGGTGTAAATAAACCGAGTGGGTCGAATAACATCGAGGGCTCTAATATTAGTTGACGCTTAGTTAGTGTATGTGTTTGTGTTAGATCAATATTGTAGGAAAAACAGTCACATGGCTTTTAGAAATTCCTTAGAGTTCGATTTCTCTATATGACATTCACTCGCTACAAGTAAATCGTTAACCCCTGACATTACGTAATCTATATAAAAGTCGTTTATTACTATTTTAGCCGATAGTGGGAAAATTTGATTTGTTATTTAAGGCTTACTGCTGTAACGATCCGATAGTCTGGAATTGTGAAGACGCTTGGAACCGATAATGTTTGATTGGTTCTGATGTAGATTTTCGCCATATACTATCCTTTGTCATTCTCGGTACTATACACAACAAACACTACTTGTTTCCAAGGTATATTGTTGTAGTTTACTGTTATATTAAAATTGCCGCTGCATTACCATCAATCGTGTTATTACTGATTGTTTGGACTTGCCAAGATTAGGTGTATTAAGTTTAAATGGCAAGCTTACCATATATCTGCCATCCTTAGTTCTCGAAGTCACATTTTAGACCCCTTTTTTCTTTTTGAGAAGATCATCAATGTTGGTGGTCGCAATAATGGATATTGAATATTGATTGTTGTATCCTTTGAGCGTCTCAACTTTATTTCCACAGATGATCCAGCCAAATATGGTATACTAGGCTATTATACGGTCATTTCGTTTTATCTTTTCAGGTAGCAATGTCTCGAAGAATTCGCCTGCTTCAAGAATCATGTCAACTAGTGATGCTTTTGCGAGTTCCGGATCAGCTAATGGTAAGTTGATAATATTTTTTAGTATTCGTCCTTATTTGTAGAATATTCTGGCGCATGTGTGGTTAAACTCTGGAGAGTTAATTCTTGACATTCTATAGTTTTAAGATGATTAAATCTAGATTTGATATTTAACTAGACATTGCCGCTCGTATATCCTGCTCCGGCACCTGCAAGTCAAGTGGAGTTTCTGTGCTAAGCTTTCGGTGATTGAAGTGACTTGCGATCCTAAATCTAGCAGAGCTCGGCATAGTTGCGAAACTTCAAGTTTGTCTTTAACTAAAATTATTGCCGGTGGAAATAATGATGAACTATGATTTCCCAAGTTTGTGGACGTAATAATTTGCTAAGTGACAACGGAAATAGCTTACATCACAAGATCTCACTTGATAATCTTTATTTTGCTGTGAGATCGCGAGTGCATTTACGTGGAACAAAGTGTGGTGCTTTTGTGAAAAATTTTGGTATCGTTGTTGTGAAAAGCAGTTGTTGGACGAATGTTTTCCCCCTAAACAATTTTAACACAATCAATTCTCAGCTGTATATCCTCTTCTTGAGTGAACGTCCATTGGTTAAAATATGGGACACTTAAATAAGTTAATTTGTGATTACCGGCACACTGAATGCATTTGGGGTTCAATTTCAATTCAGTTTCTACAGGTGCTTTGTGAATTCTGACTCTTGATGAATTTCGAACAAATTTGAGCTTTGCGCTACGGACTTGCATCTGGGACATCTCCAATGAATCCGCATCATGTCGTTAAAAATTCTATAAATTCATCTTCGGTAGGAAATTCCTTATTGATGACGTGCTCGGCACATATTCCTTTTGTCTCTGAATCCATCTTTTGGAGAACTACAAAGAGGTTTTATTAATTTTAGGTAGCATTTTCTGAGCAATTACACTGTAATTACATTGTATAAACAGCAACAAATCCGCTTAATCTACATTAGTTTGTACCATAGATCAGTAAAAGAGGAAAAATTATATAAAAAATATGAAGAGATAAAAATAAAATAAAACTAAAACTAAAACTAAGTCTTCGGATTTATAACTAATTATAAGTAACTGTAAACCAATAATTACATACAGCTATAGATTAGTAAGATAATTCACGCATTCCTGTCCAAACGTGTTAAACATTTAATATGTGTTGGAATAGTATTCCATAGCCCAACCTCTCCTTATAAATGACCCTTTCATATAATTAGTACGAGTGTTTGGCGATATTATGTTTTGTGTCCGTAATGACTGAGCAATTACAAGCTTATCATATAGATATCGAGGTTGACGAGTTGTAATAATTTTGTACATAAAAACTAGAATTCTAAGATCAAAATAATTATCCAAACAGCATCCAAAAATCTTATTATAGTAAGGTGTCAATCGATCTCTGCGTTTTAATCCAAAAATGTATCTTAGGCATGAATTATACACTCTTTTAATTTTGGTAAATAAGCAAAAACTTAATTCGGAAAACACTACATCACAATAAAACAGATTACTAAGAATTAGAGATCTAGCTAACAGCATCCTGACCTTGATTGGACTAAATGCAGAGTTACGCCAAAGCATTCGCAGCCCATTGAACATTTTCTGCATAATAGAATTCACATGCAGATTCCAATCCAAGTGTTTATCTAAGGTCACAACCAAAATCCTAACTGATTCATTAAAAGGAATATTGTCATTACCAACTGTAACACAAGTTAAGTCCAAGTCATAAGTAAAAGGATTACGCTTCTGGGAAAATCATAATCACCTAGGACTTTTTCGAATTTAATAACAATTGATTCTCCGCCGACCACTCAATAATATTATTAATATCCGTGTTCATATATGCAATTACCTCATTAGTAGCTACCATTCTATCAGAATTATCAATCTCAATTTCACTAAAAATTTGGAGATCATCCGCAAACAAATTATAGTGAGAGTTTCGAATAGAACTTTCAATATCGTTTATATACATTGCAAATATTAAGGGCCCCATAATAGATCCCTGGGGGACACCAGTAGGCAGAAGCAAATAACTAGATTTAACTCCATTAACTTCAACAAATTGAAAGCGATCAGTTAAATAAGATAACATTAATTCCGACGCATTAGATGAAAAACTGAAGCAGTTTCTCAATTTATAACAAAATTTAACGAATGATATACAGTTAAAAGCTTTACTGAAATCAAGTAGACATAGCAGGAGATAATTGCCCCTGTCCAAGCAGCTCCTAACAAATTTCATCAAATCCACTAACACCGTTGCAGTACTATGTCTTCCCTAAACCCTGACTGCTGAGAAGATAATAAATTACTTGTATTAAGGTATTGTTTAATCTGATCAGAAATAATTCTTTCGAACACTTTTGAAAGAACTGAGAGTTGAGCAATAGGTCTCACATCGGACACTAATGCAGGCTCTTTAACTTTAGGTAGCCCAATAACTTAACTAACTTTCCACACTTTAGAATAATATTTATGTTCCACAATACTATAAAACAAATACGTTAAATGAGGTACAATCACAGGAGCTATAATTTTTAAAAATCTTAGTGGTAAATTGTCAGCACTTATTGCATTAGAGGGTAGAGAGCCTATTGTCTTAAGAACATCGTCATCAGACATAATATTAAAATTGATACAATTAGAGTTATTAAAAGAGGTCCCAGTCTCCGAATGCTGCATCAGATTCATTATTGGCACTTTAACAAACTCCTCAATAAGTTCATAAGGAGAAAATTTAGAAACAACCTCAGCTGAATCCTTGGTTTTAAACCTATATTTGTCCAAATTCCTTTACAATAATTTAGTGCCAAGTTTGGGATTCAACTTATCACGCAAAAAGTTTCTTTTAGCCGATCTCACCATCTTATTAAGTTCTTTTTCATAACATTTATAGGTTCGTTTGTCTTCCTCACAACGAGATCATTTCCATACATTTTTAGCCATATCAATAAGTTGTTTTTTATTTTTAATAGCATAGCTGAACCATGGGATAGGCTTGAGTTTTTTCTTAATAATTTTAAAAGGAGCATACTGATGCAGCCATGCCGAGATTTTATCAAATAAAAACTTAAACTTCCCATCAATTGTATCAATTCTACTCAATTAAGTTCAATGAACATTAAGTATATCACAATGAAGGCTGGGAACATCCATATTATCTTAGTTGCGCACAAACTTAATCTCATCATTGAATTAAACCGGTATGTTAAAGTCAATTTATATAAGATCATGATCAGTGAATGGTGACTGATGAAACTTAGATGTTTCTAATTGGGTGTTAGAAACAATGTAATTCAGAAGTCTTTCAGTAGTATCACAAACTCTTGTTGGTTGAGTTTGCGTTGTATGCAAATTAAGTGAATCAAAGATATTTCTTAATTCACGGCTTTCAACCCTGTCTAAAAAATAAATATTAAGGTCACCCACCAAAATAACCATATCAAAATCCACAACTAAATTAGACAACAGCTCACTCAATTCATTAAGAGGAAGGTCCCGAACATGCATATAAGCAACACAAACAACTATATTTAAAGAATTAATACTAAATTCAATTGTTAGATACTCTAAAGTCTCAGAAGAACCCTATGAATGTATCTTCACATGATAATATTTTAAAAAGTCACTACGTACATAGAACGCAACTCCACCACCTCCTCTTCTCACTCTATCATTCCTGAGCAACTTATACCCATCTTTTTCAACACTTTTAAAACTATGCGATGATTTAAGATTTGATTCAGACACTGTAATAATATGATGGGAAATGTGCTTAAATTCCATTCTCAATTTATCAATATTCGCCGAAACACTACGCGCAATAATATGATATACTTTTAAGCAATTTATCGCTAACGGGGAAATGCTAGGTAAACTATTAAAAAAGCTCATAATCAACCACAATGACAAGCCAGGATACAATGCATGAGAAAATAATAGGCAAAAAAAAATAAGGAAAAAAAAATATATATATAAGATAAACTATAAAATCTAAAGACTGTAAAACTATCAACTACTACATTTAAGATTAACTTAATAACTAAATTCAAAAGTTTACAATACATATTTAATAACTAAACTCAATAAGGCTTAGAACAAAATTTATGCTAATCATGCACTAAATGTACTCAAAGATAAGGTTATAAGAACAATATATAAACTAATCATGCACATATTGTGCAAGATATGTATTAACCAATAACTCAATGTTCAACTGAATCAACCATCTAAACCATTATTTTTTAAATTGAACCAATTCTTCTGCAGATCGCACAATTTTCGGTCTATCATTAGCTACCGCAATAATAGCCACCATACCTCTTCTTATAACCACATTTGATACCGTTCCCGCTGTTTTCATCAACTTCGCTTTAACTAGAATGTCATTGGCTTCCTTAGACAGATATTCATTTATGTGTATCCTCGATTTTGGAAATTTGTCATCAATACATTTTATCCATAATGGTTTATTCTTTAAGTATTTAAGATAAGTAGACATAAAATGATCCCTCTTCAAATGCTTGAAGAAGCTAACCTTTATAACTGACGGACCTCCACCATTCTTTCTATGTATCCTAAAAACATTCTTAATATCGTCAGCATCAAAGTTATGTACACCCACCTCAACAGCAATATTTGTCAAAAATAGGTGATCATATATGTTGCCCGTATCTGGAATACCGTAAAGCATCAACACCCTTTGATTTTTCCGTTCATCCCGCCTTATATAAAGCTCGAATTGCTTCTCAAGAAAAACAATCCTTTCCACCAAATTCGATGTTTCAGATGACAAACTCGTCTTCACATCAGCTATGGCATTATCGCAGTAACTCGTAATTTTCGGCCACATCGCATTCAATTGCTTTGACACCCAATCCTCAATATCATCCTTATTCCCTAGTTTATATTTCTTAACCTCAGCATCTTTAGCTTTGATCAAGCCAGACGTGGACAAAACCATTTAGCTTTTGATTTAAGATGTTCAAATTACACATCCGTTTTAACATCGACACATTCCGAATGAAACCACTTCAAACAGCCATTACAATTCAGCCAATTTTGCCTATGCACAGAAGACTACGCTCAACTTCTTTTTTATTACAAACTGCACATTTCTCGCCCATAGTTAATTTAGGTTATGTTATATTTTAAGTATTAAAATTAAAATTTTAGTTCAATCTACCTTTACTTATAGATTAATTAATTAGTTATTATAAGCTTCCACAACTTATTTTATAGCAAAAAATGTATTAAAACATTAAATTTATTAATTTAATACAGACCAAATAAAATTTGCACATGTATACAACCAATGTCAAACACAATGGTGATATTGATTAATGGGAGCCAATCTCCCTTATCTGATTTTTCTCCAAGAATATGCAAATCTCAAATAAGGTGACGAAGCCATTTAGCAGAGCTTGGCTGCAATGTCCGTTGATCCAGGAATTGCGTATAGCTAGTATTTACTATTTCTAACAGCGCTTCGCTAAATTTGCCGTTAAGCAATTTTTCAATACCTTGAATGTCTTTTCATTTATCGGTCACCAAGGATATGTC
This sequence comes from Tipula vernalis, assembly GCA_958295665.1. Lineage (NCBI taxonomy): Eukaryota > Metazoa > Arthropoda > Insecta > Diptera > Tipulidae > Tipula > Tipula vernalis. Next base: position 323,753,031 of record OY282560.1, on the reverse strand, counting down.
TGATTTACAGAAATCAAATCTTGTTCTGTACATTATAATGTTTTCAATAGAAAGCGATACCGTTTTGATATTTTAACTTAAAGCAACAATTGTAATATTTTTAAATAAAACGCAAGATTTTACTTTTCTGGATTAAACAATAAAATTGAAGCGATAACAAAATGCTTCGTTTTGTTACAAAGTGATTTTCATGATTTCGTCTACCACGTAGATGCGCTTGTCGAAATCTTATGATTTAGCTTATTCAAAACGTTAGGAAATATTAATTACTAAATATTATTTCCGAGCAACATAATTGGAATAAATTTTATTATTAAATGTGCATTTATGTCCGAATCCCAAATAGGGATTAAATGCAAACAAATAATTGAAACCAACATATTCTTTAGTGAAATTAACAAAATTCTTTTTGAATTCAACAAAATTTTATATGGACCGCAGATATGTGTAAGTAAAGAAATCTCATAATCATATCTCAAAAATGAAATTTACAAAATAGACAAGTATGCGTTTCTTGCTCCAGAAGATTAATTCTCTTATTCAATTCCTAATCAAAAATCAAAAATGAATGAACCCAAATCAGGTTCCTTATTTCCAGTACAACATCAAATATTGCACTGATTTTTGAAATCATACAAACATCAATCATACTGACTTCGTCAATAAATACAATACAAATATTACGAAAAGTAGATCGATACATTTGTAAATGTTGATAAATGAAGCCCGAGCCTCTTTTCGAAATTGTAATTTTAAATACTGTGTGAACGATCCGTCCGCCAATAGCTACCGCAGCTTAACCAGTGGATGCACAAGATATGTAGGTATTATATATAGCATTATGCTGCTGTGAAAATCAATTGTATGTTTTTATAAATGTTTTTAATGTAAACGTGCCACAACCAGCAGGACCACTAAAAAATATTTTTATTGGACCACTATCCGAATCATGGAAACGATAAATCGCCTGTAAAATAAATTCGCATTGTTCTTTATCTGTAAGTCGAATCATAGAACAATAATCAACGATCCACGCGATCATATCATAATCAACATACCGTTTTATTTTTATATCATCGACAATATCGGACTTTAAGACTTCTTCTCGACAAATTTTTATGGTTGCCACAATATCGAGATTATAACTATATTTTTGCTATAATTTTACCAACTATTCACCAATTATCATAGTCTTTATTGACATCATAGTCAATCCAACGAACGATTTTAGCTTAATTTCTTATTTAATATTCACACTCAGACGTTTCGCCCAAAGTGATACAAAATCAATCAAAGATACAGTATCTACATTTTCTGGTCGTTTTCATACTTTTCTATAATTGTATCTTACCATATCTCACCTAAATCTTGATCAATCATTTCTCGATCCAATTGTTCTTGGATGTTCAATGGATATTAATATTTTAGCATTTTGTAACAATTTTTTATGTGAATTACTAATCCCACGATTTGTGTAATTTATATAATCGGCCACTTACGCGGCACACGAATATTCTTCTTGAATATACTGTAAATCGGTATTTGACCGTAAGATCGAAGGTAACCAGAGATTAAAATTATTGGTCCATATATTTTTTATATCTCGCTGAGGAAACATCATTGGTCTTGATAAACCTGCCCATGCCCTTCATTTAATATCCATTTTAACTCCAAAACTGCCCGATACTATCATACGACTCATTTTCTAGATTTTGTTTTATTTAATAAAATCTTCTCTTTAAATCTTTACGACGCCTATCATTAGCAGTAAAAGGTAGCAGTACTTCAGTGCGAACCATAGGAAAGAATGGAGCTTGAAATCTACAAATTGTAGTATTTTTTTTTTTTAACACGTAAAAGTATGTCGATGTGTCTGAGAATCTATAAATTTAGGTGATAAATGATAACACATTTTTATCAACCGACATATCTGCACCAACTTTTTCATCGAGAGCATTATTCAACCACATTAGAATATGAGCGTGTGCACTACCACGATGTTAAAATTCAATCCGTTTAAGGTAATTAACGACACAGTTATCACCAAAAGGACTATTTTTCTTCAGCTGAAGCATAGCCATCAGCACATCAAATAATTAGTTTAAATCTAAATTGCACGTAATCGGATCTTCATTTATAAGAGAAGGTCGAGCCATGGCACCATCATCACAAAATTTGTATAAAATCAGCCTTTAGAGTGTTATGTCTGGAGATGAATTGCATTGATGTGACTTGACAATAACTATCGCAGGAAAAAATTCATTACTTTTAAATTTTCCGAATTTTCCGAAATTTCCCACTGGAAACTTGAAATAAATTTTTTACCTGCGGTAGCTATTGACAAGTCACTTCGAAGCAATTCATCTCCAGACATAACACTCTAGAAACTGATTTTATACAAATTTTCTAACCATTTTTGGAAAATCGAATTTTCCGAGATTTCCCAGTGAAAACTTGAACTAAATTTGTTCCTGCGATAGCTATTGACAAGTCAAATCAATGCGATTCATCTCCAGACATAACACTCTAAAGGCTGATTTTATACAAATTTTCTGTTGATTTTTGGAAAATCGAATTTTCCAAAATTTCCCAACGAAACTTGAACTGAATTATTTTCCTGCGGTAGCTATTGATAAGTCACATCAATGCTATTCATGCTACTGATTTTATACAAATTTTATGATTATTTTTGGAAAATCGAATTTTCCGAGATTTCCCACTGGAAACTTGAAATATTTTTTTTTCCTGCGGTAGCTATTGACAAGTCACATCGAAGCAATTCATCTCCAGACATAACACTCTAGAAACTGATTTTATATAAATTTTCTAATCATTTTTGGAAAAATGAATTTTCCGAGATTTCCCAGTGGAAACTTGAACTAAATTTTTTCCTGCGATAGCTATTGACAAGTCAAATCAATGCGATTCATCTCCAGACATAACACTCTTAAGGAAAATTTTATACAAACTTTCTGTTGATTTTTGGAAATCGAATTTTCCAAGATTTCCCAGGGAAACTTGAACTAAATTATTATCCTGCGGTAGCTATTGACAAGTCACATCAGAGGCTGATTTTATACAAATTTTCTAATGATTTTTGGAAAATTGAATTTTCCAAGATTTCCCAGGGAAACTTTAATAAATTTTTTTCCTGCGATAGCTATTGACAAGTCACATCAATGCAACTCATCTCCAGACATAACACTATAGAGGTTGTTTAATACAAATTTTTAAGGATTTTTGGTAATCGGATTTTCCGAGATTTCCCAATGGAAACTTGCAATAATTTTTTTCTTGCGATAGCTATTGACAAGTCACATCAATGCAATTCATCTCTAGACATAAGACTATAGAGGCTGATTTTATAAAAATTTTCTAAATATTTTTGGAAAATCGAATTTTCGGAGATTTTCCAGTGGAAACTTGAACTAAATTTCATTCCTGCGATAGCTATTGACAAGTCATATTAATGTAATCCATCTCCAGACATAGCACTCTTAAGGCTGATTTTATTCATCCATTTCTTGCTTTCGGCTGGAAACTTTTTTAAAATTTCCGAGATTTCCCAGTGGAAACTTGAATTAATTTTTTTCCTGCGATAGCTGTTAACAAGTCACATCAATGCAATTCATCTCCAGACATAACACTTTAGAAGCTTATTACATACAAATTTTCTAATGATTTTTGTAAATCGAATTTTCCAAGATTTCCCACTGGAAACTTGAAATAAATGTTTGCTCAGCGGTAGCTATTGACAAGTCAAATCAATGCAATTTATCTTCAGACATAACACTCTAGAGGCTGATTTAATACAAATTTTCTGATATTTTTTGGAAATCGAATTTTCCGAGATTTCCCACGGGAAACTTAAACTAATTTTTTTCCTGCGGTAGCTATTGACAAGTCACATCAATGCAATTTATCTCCAGACATAACACTCCAAAGGCTGATTTTATACAAATTTTTTTATGATTTTTAGTAAATCGAATTTTCCGAGTTTTCCCACGGGAAACTTAAACTGAATTTTTTTTTGCAATAGCTATTGACAAGTCACATCGATGCAATTCATACAAATGTTCCAATGATTTTTGGAAAATCGAATTTTCCAAGATTCCCCAGGGAAACTTGAAATAATTTTTTTCCTGCGATAGCTATTGACAAGTTACATCAATGCAACTCATCTCCAGACATAACACTATAGAGGCTGGTTTTATACAAATTTTCTTATGATATTTGGAAAATCGAATTTTCCGAGATTTCCTAGTGGGAACTTTAACTAAATTTCTTTTCTGCGATAGCTATTGACAAGTTACATCAATGCAACTCACCTCCAGACATAACACTCTATATTTACAATATATTGTTTATTTTTGGCTGGAATGTTAATCCATGTTATCGACTTTTTACTTTCGGTTGGAAACTTTCGGCTCATTTTAACAAGGTGTCGAATACAATCCTTAACTTGCCCGAATTCGCAAAATCTTTATTACCATGTATAATATATGCTGTGGGGTTTTACCTCGACGATTTCATCGATGAATTTCAGATGTGACCATCATGAAAGGTGTAACATTTATGTACAACTGCTTTTTAGACACGAGGATATCCCAAATAAATTTTAGAAAATGATAACTCTTCAGCATGTTGATCATACATTAGACTTAGTGGCTTTTATTTTTGGGCCCGAAGCCAAATTTAAATATTTATCTTCGCTAAAGTATGACCATAATCCTGTAGATAATTTGGATATTCAGGATATTTAAATCCATTAGAACTCGATAATAAATTGTTGAATTTTATGCTTATCAAACGATGATTTACATTTACTACACGCCATCATATTCTTTACACATTGTAAAGGAAATTCTTTCTGAATTAAAACTTAGCTCTCTTTTTAAAATCAATATTCCGTTTTTTTCAAGCCGCCCAATAGAAACATTCAACTGCTCACGTTTTCTCTTACTATAATTAGCTTGTCGTTGGGCGGAACTAAGAGAACCCACCTCAAACTAATCTTAAATTTATAAAAAATTAACTTTTTAATTCAAATGGTTTTTTTAAATTTTTATTTACGTGTAATACGTAGCAAATTCTTACACAAACTAACAAAACAAAACAAAGTATTATTTTTATATAAAAATGTAACGCTTTTTTGTAAAAACATTTTCTTTGGATCTTTAGTTACCTATAAATTAAAGTATGATTTGACTATATACCATGTGAGTTTCAAAGGTAGCAAAGATTTAAGAATAAATCTATACTCCGACCTTTAATATACCTTGAGTCTTGTTAATCTCTCCACCAAAAAATTAATGGGGAATACTTGCAATTTTTTGTTGACCATAAACGTTTGACACGAATCCGATACAAATTTTTGAGAGAGTTAATTTGTGAAATAATATTAATTAGCACATATGTAATTCCCCACACATATTATCAAACACATATAGCCACATCTAAAAGCTTTTAAAATTATGTAACACAATATATCTTTATAAATAAAACTTTGTAGACGTTACAATATTATTCCTTCCAGCGCACAACGCAACCATAAACCAAAAAATTAATTTAAAAAAATTAAAATTAAAAACACGAATGTCTTAATTACAAAAATCTTATCGCACCCGACACAATTTTGTGTTTTTGTTTTTTATTTGTCTGTACCGCACGAGACTCATATATGACACATAATTATAAGTTATAAGAAGTGGTACACTAAATTTCAATTAACAACATTTTATTAACAAAATGAAAATTATGATGTTTTGAGATAATTACTTGGTATAAAAAACAAAAAAAATTAAAAAACGCATTTAAACTCCAATATGAAGCAACAAAAATTAAAAAAAATTAAATTTTTATTTCGCATGGTGGAATTTAATAAGTTCACTGAAATGGAAAATATAAGTTAAAATATTTTTATTTTTTTTTTGTAACTATAATTAATGGTAACTACATTAAATAATATTTATTTTTTTTATATTTTTAAAGCCAACCATGGTTGATGGTGCAATTTTATGAAAGCCACAAAAGAATAAAAATATTTAATAAAAGTGTCATCGTACAAAAAACAAACAAAAAAATAGTTTACGGTTTCTTCTGATTACGAGCTTTTGCAGTAGCATCAAACAATGAAACATACATACATACATACACAAACAATGTATAAGACATATAAATTATAAGATTATAAACTTGTCTCTTCAGTTTGATAGATATGTACGTATTTGTGCTTTTTGTATAAGCGCACACAAAACATCTAAAATTGATATCAAACACAAATTTTCATTTTTATAAAATATTTGTCATTTTCATACTTGTCTATATACAAAACATAAATACTTTACCATTTAAAGGATCTGATAATAAAAACAATAATTTTTTCGTCTATTAGACGTCGAGACATCATCAATTATATAATTTATTAGATGATTGAATATAAATGATAAGCAAAAAATAAAAAAAAATAAAATATTTACTCGTACACCTACCTCTCTTGTATACCTTTCGAGAGCTTTGTGAAGTTTGTTCACATTTTAGACAATCATAATGGAGAAATCAATATTGAAGGATATTGATTGAACATCAAGATTGTTTATATTTGAAAATTTATACGAATATAATTTAATAAATTTTGTTTGAAATTGATTGTTATAAATTTGAAGATTGTATGATTTGAATACATAAATTTTTTACTAAAAAATCGTATTTTTGTTGTTTAAAATGTGGTACGAGTATTTTACGATAACGATGTTAATAATCTTTATATAGAATACTACATGAATTGCAAGTGGACTAATGGGTTAATTATGACACAAATGCCGATGGATTGGTCATTTACATTACTTCAGTTTATAATATTTCTTGATTGTGATTGCTGTTAGCTTAGTCTGCACAAATTTCGCAAAAATTTCAAGTTTCAGTTGGGCAATGCGAAAATTTTACTGATGAGTTTCCAAAACTTTTCAATTCCAGATGAATAAGCGAATTACGTCTGTAAGACGAAAACTAATTACATTCTGTCAGAAGATTAATTAAGAGAATTTACATGTTACAATATATAGCATGTCATAAACAGATGCCAGCATCACCCAAAGCACCAATGATACTATATCTCCATTATTTTTGCGGATCATTAGGGGCTTAAACTTTGTTAGATACGACACCGCTCTAAACAAAAATTGGTTAATTTAAAATCCAATGGATCTGATCCTAGAGATTTTGCTATTTGGCCCCATACATAATAAGTAACAAGAGGCTATCTCAGCATTAAAAACTACCTTTTTAATTTTTGCGGATCGTCAAGGGCTTACAACTTCGTTTGATTTGAATGACATGGTTCAGGAGTACGAAAGGAATGATGCAAGAGATGTACTTCGAATGTTTCAAATGAATCTGTGGAGAAAATGGGAGAGTGAATTTAACGAGAAAAGTCTAACGAAAGGAATGAAGTACAGCGTGCTCCGTGGTACTCCTTTGAGAATTCCGTTCTTTAAGGAGCTCAAAGGAGATACGCGAATGTTGCGAACGGTTGAGAGAATCAGGCTGAACCATGGAAATTGGAAGGAATGCTTGTGGAAACGTCATTTGAGTGAGGACAAAGATTGTGAGTTGTGTGGAAGTGTGGAGGATGTTGAACATCTCATATTGGACTGTCCCAGATATAGCCAATACAGATCTAAGTTCAACATCCTTCGGAATGCAAGAAATCTAAGTGATTTAATGAATGAGGGTGATTTTTTGGCTTACAAGGAAATGTATGAATTTATTAGGATGAGTGGAATAACAATTTAATACGAGATAATTAATAGCCGACGGAATATGTGCAGGAAGTAAAATTCTGTTTAAAATTCTATTTGTAAAATTAAGTTATGAAGAAAAATATGTAACAAGGAATTTATAAATTTGGATTTTTTGGCAATATGGCTCTATTTCATATAGGAGCCAAGCCTAATTAAAAAAAAAAAAAAAAAAAAAAAACTTCGTTTGATACAATATGGTTGCAAACAATAAATTAAATGAACAAATCTTAGGATCTGATCCTAGCAATTTGCCAGTTCGCCAGATACATAACGAAGTAAATATTAGCTATATTAGCGGATCTTCAGGGGCTTATAATATTGTTTGACACTATTTTGCCAATTTTGTGGATCGTCTAGGGCCTATAACGGCGTTTGACACCATATCGTTCTAAACAATAATTGGTTAAAAAAAAATACTGAAATAGATTTAATTTTTGTTTTTTAAGCTTTTCTAAACTAAAAAGCCCACAAAGCTCGATAAGATATGCTAGAATTAAGCTGATCTTTTTGCTACCATCAAGGATGGCGCGAAAAATGACGTTCAACCTATAAAATCGCATGTATTTTGTTAAGATTTCACAACAACACGGTATTATCAATGATTTTGACAACAACAAAATTTCACACTGTTTTTTTTTTTTTTATTAGGCTTGGCTCCTACATAGAATAGAGCCAAATTGCCAAAAATAATAATTCAATCTTACTCTGTAATTTTTATTCTTTAGAAAAGAACTAGATTACTCCCTATAGACATATTCTGCCGGCTCATCCTTATTTCGCATTAAATCTTAACCCCACTCATCTTAGTAAATTCATATATTTCCTTATAAGCCAAACCTCCCTTATTCAATAAATAACTTAGATTTCTTGCATTTCGAAGGATGCTAAAGTTAGATCTGCGTTGGTTGTATCTGGGATACGCCAATATAAACCTTGTTAAAGTTAGCCGAAAGTTTTCAGCCGAAAGTGAAAAGTCGATAATGCAGATTATGTTATTGACATTCCAGCCGAAAATAAATCAGTCTCTAGAGTGTTATATTTGTAAATGAATTGCATTGATGTGACATGTCAGTAGCTATCGCAGGAAAAAAATTCAGTTTAAGTTTCCCATGGAAAATTTCGGAAAATTCGATTTTCCAAAAATCATTTTAAAATTTGTATAAAATCAGTTTGTAGAGTGTTACGCCTTTAGATGAATTGCATTGACGTAATTTGTCAACAGCTATCGCAGGAAAAAAATTCAGTTCAAGTTTTCCGTGAAAAATCTCGGAAAATTCGATTTTCCGAAAATTATTAGAAAATTTGTATAAAATCAGCCTCTAGAGTGTTATGTCTGGAGATGGATTGCATTGATGTGATTTACCAATAGCTATCGCAGAAAAAAAATTCAGTTCAAGTTTCGCGTGGGAGAGGAATTCTCTCAAGGGAATTCCTTTCAGTTTCCATGGTTCAGCCTGATTATCTCAACCGTTCGCAATATTCGCGTATCTCTTTTGAGCTCCGTATAAAAAGGAGTCCTCAAAGGAGTACCACTGTACTTCATTCCTTTCGTTAGACTTTTCTCGTTAAATTCTTTCTCCCATTTTCTCCACAGATTCTTCTGAAACACTGGTTTCATAAAATAATTAATGCAAAATTTGAATTTTTACGAAATTCTTGAAAATGAAACGGTAATATTTAAAGTATTATTGAAGTTAATTGAATCATGATTGGTTTAAGTTTTTCTATACTAAAAAGCTCATTAAGCCCTGTACAATATTCTAGAATCAAAGTGATATTATTGGTAACACCAAACATGATACGAAAAATCACTTTTCATCTCTAACATCGGAAGAATTTGATTATTTAGTAGATTTGACAATAACATGGTATCATTAAGGATTTTGACAACAACAAAATTTCACATTGGTTTTATTAAATATTTAATGTAAAATGGGTATTTTTAATTAATGCAGAAATTATTTAAAGTATTGTTGAAGATAATTAAATCGTCAATTGGTTTAAGCTTTTTCTAAACAAAAAAGCTCATAAAGCCCTGTGAACAAAATTCTAGAACTAAAGTTTTTTTTTATTTTTTTATTTAAAATTTTATTACAACTGATTTACAATCGGTCATTCTTATTTTCGTATGTGTACCATTTGTTTCCTTGTTCATTTAGCTTGTTTGCCAATATTCTATAGGTATCGGAGTCTGGCCTATTTTTTTATTAGTTTTTAACGTCCAGGCGTATTGTACGGTCTCCCTTCTTCATCAGTATGGTACTATTGTTCTTTATTATTGTTTATAAACGCCAGAGGCTTCTCCGGAACCTTTGTTTAAAGAGCCTTTGACAGCTCCTCGTTTTGAATATTGAGCTTCAAAACTTCGCCTCGTAGCTGGGTAGTAAAACTATGTATTTCGTTCAATTTTTTTCAACGATCTTGAATTATTTTTCCATTATCGGCTTGGGAGGAGTAGCCAACTAAGGATGGTGGTGAGTTAGCAAGTTAAGGCCTCGTTCCAAACTTGTTTTCTGGTAGCAATGAGTGGCCCACTCCAGGATCTATTGAGCGAGACCAATTTTACCGATGCTCCCTTAGAACCAAAATGATATTGTTTGTTAACACAAAGTATGATACGTAAAATCCCTAAAATCTCAAGTATTTGCTTATATAATAGGTTTGACAACGACACGGTATCATAAAGGATTTTGACAACAACAAAATTTCGCAATGGTTTCATTAAATATATTTTGTAAAATAGTTATATTTAAAAAAAGCTTGAAGTTGAAACAGAAATATTTAAAGAGTTACGGAACATAGTTAATCATCGTTTGAATTAAGCTTTTTCTAAACTAAATTCTTAACATAAGATAAGATAAGATAAGATTTATACAACGCAGGGCAGCTGTTAAGCTGGTTACCTATAACATACTTCATGCTAAGTATGCCCATGTCAAATGATCACAGATTTATTCGAGCAACGCGGCAACTGAGTTACTTGAGCACATGCAACTACTGCTGCTTCATTCGATTATCACCTAATTATTCGACGAAATCTGTTACATAAGACACGATTCGGTGTCCGAACTGACTAGGAATCCTGAACCTGCGAGGGTCTCTAATACTACTGGATAAGGATTTATTAAATGTTTTAACTTATAGAAGAACCTACTTGAGCGAACTGTCGTATATCCACATTACAGCTCGGTGTTTTGTTCTCACAAGTGCACCATAACCCTTTAAAAGACCCTTGTTAGTAAAGAATTATTATATTATTAAAGTTAGTTGGTTAGTTGGGACACTTCTATTGTCAATCTTCCTTCCACTCACCATAAAGATGAGGAGGGTACTTCGCCCAAATAATTGCTTCTGATTATTTGTTACATCCTTTTTCTGGTTTTCGCCTTTAGAATCAATGAAATCCACAAACATTCTTATGACCCCGAACACTTACCCCATGATCATCATCCTTAAACCCTGTTTCAGTTACATGTTAAGTTTTGTTCTAATTTTGAGAAAATCCTTATCCATTCTACTATATTTTTAAATTTTATTCGTTAACATAAAGATTGCAAGTAATAATACTTACTTTCTTTGCGTCTGTAGCCGGCTTCGCTTTACTTACTCAGATTTCTCTAATCCATTGATATTTATTTAGTTATAAAATTGGCTAACAAAATCTAATCGCGAGAAATTTACGTAATCAAGGCTTATCAGTGGATTAGGACCAAGGAAAACTACAGAAAACCTTGATCAAGAGAGTATTACAATATTAAGTATACCACCTATAACGTTAAAAACTAATATAGATTAAAAATAATTAATTCTTCAATCATGCAAAGATTAGCATTAAAATCTCCCTCCAATTCATCCCTTGGTTCGGATCTGCAATCTATTTCAACAATGTCAGAAACATCTACTCAGATCATTCTCTCCATAATCCTAATAAATAAAATCTACCAAAATTTAAATTTTCATTAATTCACTCATAAATAGATTAAAATAAAATAATAATTTATATTAAACAAAATCAGAATAATAATATAAAATTCATCAATATGATAATAATCCATTCAGTTTTGGCTGCTCCGATGATCTCGGTTAACATCTAAAACCCCGTCATTCTCACTTGACCAATCCAGACTCGATGAATCCCCTGAAGATGCATCTATCAAATCGTAAATCATTTCCGCTTTTTCTTTTAGCTTCTTTTTGTCTCTTGCGAGCAATTGCCATTCTTCATCAGATACGTTATATTTACTAAAGTCTCTTCTTAGCGATGTATTCCATGTGAAGCATGGACGTCCAATTTTCTTATTATCATGTGTATACCTTATCACCGAATTTAACATATTGCCTCTGTTTCTTCTTAAGACATGACCCCAATAGCAAATGCGATAAACTGTTACCCTCTTTGTAATTATTCTTCCTGATAGTGCCTCTCTTACACTTTTTCTGGACGGTCTGACGGATGAAAATTTTAACATTTCTGAAAGAATTCTTCTTTCATAACGTTTAATCTTTAATCTATTAGCTTTTGTTAATGTTGCTGCTTTTAAACAGTACGTTAATAGTGGAGCTATGATGGCTTTATACATTTTTATGGCAGTCTCCGAAGGTATTTTATTTTTTCTAATAAATAACGATAAACTTTTGCTCACTCCTAATGCCTTACTACATCTCACTTTCACCGTCTCCTTTCTACTAAGACCGCTCGTAATATGCGTACCAAAATATTTTATAGTTTTTTTTACCTTGATCCACTTTCCTCCTATATTCAATTCTCGAACATCCTGATAATCTTCTAAGGGAGATCTTATAAGAATCTCCGATTTACTATCGTTTATTGTAAGACCTACCGATTCCAATAACGACACGATCTCCTCTACAATATTTGACAGTTGTGACATATTAGTGTGCAATATTGTTATGTCATCAGCATAGGCTAGTAATAACGGCAACACAATGTCCTCATGCTGGTTCAATTCAACATATGGTAGCAGTTCTGCTAACGTTTGTAACACATTATCCAGAAAGATATTAAACAGGTGGGGTGACAGTGGACAACCTTGTTTCATTCCAATATTTTTATCTATCATTTGCGTTCTTTTCTGGTACCACATTACAGATGTTTTCTCCCAAAGACATGTTTTTACAATCCTGTTGATTAAGTGGTGCGGTATATTTCCAAATTTAAGCATACTGGTGACAGATGCCAAATCAACGCTATCAAAAGCCCGACTTATGTCCAAAGACAATACGAAAAGCGTTCTTCCATGTCGCCATTCCTCTTCCATCACTCTTCTTACCACAAACATGTGATCGTCTGTTGATCTATTTTTTAGGAAAGCCGCTTGATATGAACCCAATGTTACCGAGTATTTTAATATTCTATTAAGCAATATCTTGGCATAAATTATGTATTCTACATCGGTGATTGTGATTCTTCTGAAATCAGATAATGTTCTAACCCAGGAATCTTCTTCAGTGGTATTTGAACTGTTTCCATCCACTCATCTGGATTAGAGTTAGCGAGCCAGATTAACTGTAAGACCCTTACTAACAGATTCCACCCTTCCTCAGGCAAAGAGACTATTAGTTGTAAAGGTATCTGGTCTAACCCAGCTGCCGTTCCTGCCTTCATTCCCTTTACAATATCCAAGATTTCCTCTGCACTTGGCGGCTCCTCCATCGGCCAATAGTCATTTTCTTTTATTAGTGGTACTTGGGTACCTCGAGAGTTTTGTAACTCTCGTTCCCACTGCGCTATAGAAATAAAACCGGACGAATTCTGGCTGCTGTCTCGTTTGAATTGTTTCAGAAAATGAAATGTTCTTTTCATTCTTTCCTGGGGTTTATATTGACCGATCTCTGTAAAAAATTGTTGACACTGCTCCAATCTTGCTCTAATATATTGCTGGTTAAGAGTTTGTCTTTTTTGAACCACCACACTTCTGTCTATTTTATTTCTTCTCATCAAATAAGTGGCATGTCGAAGGTTTGCTAAACATTTTCTTCTTCTCGGAGTAAGTGTAAGTGGTTTTTTTAAGTGACAATTGGCAGCAGTGCGCATAGCGTTAACTAATAATCGCCAGAGTGCTTCAGATGGTAACCCTTTTGTATCAACTTGAGATATCTCAAATTTCACCACTTCTTGGTACTTGTTTAGGTATACTTTGTCTTTAAGTTGTTCTAAGGACCATTGTTTTGCCGACGTATTTGCTGCTAGTTCATGTGTATTGCCCATTCTATCCGTTATCTCCTCTTGCCTTAAAGTCATTCCTTTCCTCACATCTTTCCAAACTGAACATAAGATTAGTTTATGATCTGATAGTGGCGACCATTTCCCACGTAATTTTCCAATTTTTAAAGAAGATCTCGTTTTCATTAGGATGTGATCTAATTGTGATGTAGTGTGCTTGTTATGCCATGTCACCAAACAAGATCTTCTGCCCCAAGAAGTGCAATTCATCAAAAAATGCTGATTTATAAAATCAATCATTAATTGTCCAATTTGGTTAGACTCTGCATGATACAAATTTGGTTCGAGTAGTTTGTGTTCATCTAAGCTCAATTGATCCTTTCCAATATGTGCATTGAAGTCCCCCACAATCAACAACTCCTTGTTTCTCGACATTTTATTAAGTAAATTGGAAAGCTTTGTGAAATATGAATGGGCCCTTTTTGCATTTAGTCCTGGTGGAATATGAACGCATATTACAATGAATTGCTTACTCTCGTTAAGGCATACCGTTGCATAACACATACGCTCCGATATTCCAAAAAATCTTATAATTCGTATGTTGCTGTTCCGTCTAACTAATAATGCAACCCCATTTCTGTTTGATATTCTTCTACTTGTAGTGGTTATTTCTTTCCTATTTCCACTCAAAAACCATCTATAATTGGTGCTTAAAAATTCAGAAGCTACTATATTTGTTTCTTGTATAGCCACAATATCTAACTCATTCTCAATCTACAATCTGTCTAATTCTTTTCTTTTTTTAAGGTTTGCACAGCCTCTAACATTCATTGTGCCCAATCTAATCTTCTTGGGGATGTTATTTAATGTGACATCCATTCGTCCATAAGTCTAAAATTGCTTGAACCTGTGTACACGTTCCTGTATTTGTCAATGATTGGTAAAGTTTGTAATGGCATTTCTCCAATATTTTTTAATGAATTTATTACTGTACTATAGTGATTATTACTATAGTATAGTCTTAATAACCAATTATAGTCGTCCCCAAATATGATCGGCATATTATAATCCTGAAATATTTCAATTCTTACCTGATACTTTCCCGATACAACCAATAAAGTTTCCTCTCCTAACCAAACCCCATCTTCAGCAATGTGCGCTATGTAAGCCAGAATCATTTCGTCCTCCGTTCCCTGAATACTTAGCACTTCTTGCGCCGACGAAAGTAAACTGAGATTATACCTCGGCGTACCGCGGTTCTCATATAGATAATCGATTACTTCCATCCGCATTATTTTTGACATATGAGCACATTCTTTTGAAAAGGAATGTACTCCATAAAGCTGGTTTGCAATTGCCGTTAACAAGCAATTTCCATTTCCTGGAATTTCAATTATTCTAAGATCCACCTGTTGCTCCATGCCGTCTTGCATTGGAAAAATAACTTACTTCTAGGTAAAAGTAAATTCGAAATTAGTGAAATTACACAACCTTATTGGAACCACTAATAATTGTTTTAATAATGTTAATTGAATAACTAACACTCCAGGGATAGTTTTGCATGCAGTATTGGCTTTTCAGTACCCAATTTAATTTATTCGTTTTATATTTTATACGATTGTATTTAAAATATATATAAAACCACACACCTTCTTTCTTTAGTTTATTAAATAATAAATTCAATAAATTTATTGTTAAATAACCACCAACAATAAATTTTAATTATGCAATGACTTGTTACAAGTAATCATTTTCATGTGTTTTTAAACGTCAGTATATATATTGTATGGAATGGAACCAAAACATCCACTATATGTATATTCTATTTCATCCTCAAATTACGAAATGAAATAGTAAGAGAAAGTATGAACATTAAATACTAAATAGTAAATATTTCCTTTTCTCCTTGTTTTCGAAAGAGAAAAACCAAACCAATTAACTACAAACATATGTTGATCCCATTCCGTCTACCTTCATGTATATCTTGCTGTATGTATGTATATCATGCTGTGTGCATTAATGACAATATACGTAATAGGAAAACATATGAGGCAACCATATCAAAAGAACCAACGAAAACTATTCTCTCCCCTGTTTTGTTAGTACATTACATCACAACAACCAACAAAACCAAGCACATTCTTTTCAGAATCCATGTAAAGAGCGAACTAGACAACCATACAAACATATTGTTGGCCCAAAGAACAATATAGTTGTCTCATGAATACAAATCATCATCCAAATCAACAAGTATTCCTATAAAATTTCTCTATAGTTGTCTATGTATTGTTTCTCTACATGATATGAAATATTTCAGTCAACTGACTTGTTTGAATTTTGCAATTGTGTATACCTTCAAAACGTATTTCTCTATATACATTTTTGCCAGTTTTGGAAACACACAAATGGCATATGCAATTTAAGTAAGACATAGAGAGAAAAAACAGCATCAGACAAAACAGTGGAATCGCACTACAATACTTAAGCACAAACACACTTAAAGAAAATTTATATCTACATAGGATCTCTCACTCACATAGTCGGCCACATATTTAATTTATCTGGATTTGTTTTCGT
The DNA here is from genome assembly GCA_958295665.1 of Tipula vernalis. NCBI lineage: Eukaryota > Metazoa > Arthropoda > Insecta > Diptera > Tipulidae > Tipula > Tipula vernalis. The sequence goes on along the minus strand of OY282560.1, from coordinate 323,736,468 downwards.
TAAATATACACACAACACACTAATAGCAAACAAGATCCAAATACAATAAAAGATACACACCTCCAACTTCATATTAAAATTATGTATATGTACAAAAAACATATAAATCTGTTCCTTTATTACTTTGAGAGAATTGTACACAAAATAAATATAAAAACATTCGTTAGTATTAGTGAAAGTGAAAATCCAATAAGCACGAAAATTAACTGCGCAACTTAAACTGCGTCAATTTAATTCAATCCCAACTCAAAGATCTGCTATATTTATATTTAGAAATTGTGTACAATTACACCCACATTCAAATAAAAATCATGCTATTATTTAAAAAATCAATAATTTTGATCTCTTTTACTATAAATTCAAAACATTGCCTGTTAAATGTATCCCGGTGGATTACATTTCCAAATTAATATTAACTACACTCATTTTATTATTATTTATAATATTTAATTAAATTAAATTAAATTTTAATTTTTCACTAACACAAAATATAAAACAAAAACATAACACAAAAACTTAAACAAAAGTAATTAAATAAAATTAAATTATAATAATTTGCAAAGAGGAAGACGAAAATACGTCTATCCTCTTTGAGCATCAACGACTCACTCTAAGCTTTTTCTAAACTAAATTCTTATTAATTTAGTGTTAGTTCTCGTACATTTCAACCCGTGTTTTTTATATTTTTTTTTTTTTTTTTTGTTTAGTCGAAGGTAGTTTTTTTGTAAATTTTGTGAAGATTAAGTGTAGGTAACATTCAAAGAAAGTTTGTGTGATTCAACAGTATTAAATCGTCGAAGAACCACTGCTAAAAACTGATTGACGCAAACAGAAATTAACGAGAACGTTTCTTTAAATTAATTAACGGTTCGCCTTGAAAAGAAGCCAATATAAACCAATTGTTATAAACTATAACAATTTGACATATTAAAAAGCTGTTACAGGATTTAAGCGAAAGTGAGAAGTCCAACCCAAGACTTGCGGGGTTTACGTGTCCCCGACAATCAGGCCGAATCTTATGATCTGTAGATGATTTTCATTATGATTATTCATCAAACAATGACAAGCCCATTGCGCTGGATTATTTTAAAATAGTAAGTCTAGAATAGCTTTATTCAAAATGGATTGCTGCAAAAACAGTTATTTTAACAAGGTTTGCTTCAAAATGTGTTGAAAAAAATAGAATCCCTTCGCAAGGGTTGATCCAAAAAGAGTACCTTTCAAAAGTGCTCCTCCAAAAAGTGTTGCAAAAAGGGGTCCTTCAAATGGCTCTTCCTGTATTGTTTCTCCAGAATGGATCCTCTAAAAACCGTTTTACAAGGGCTCCTCTAAAAATGTGGTGGACAAAAAAGGATTCCTCTGAAAAAAAGTTCATGCAGTCAAAAAAAGTGTTGCGCTGTTTCTAATGGTGAATTTCACCACATATAACAGAAACCTGGTGCAAGGTGCAGTCCACTTTTGTGTAGCTGTATTCTTGGTACTTGACTCAAGAAATTTAAACTAGCAACGTAAAGCTGTAATTTAGTAACGTGACAAAAACATACCTTAACCAAAATATCAAGCTGGTGTGGTATGCGTTAATTCTGCTGAAATTTGATAGCCAAAAACGCGGAACAAAATAGGAAACACATCAATAAATAATTAAACAAACTTTTTATTGGTTTTGGGCCCTTTATTTAAATTTATTTTATAGCTTTAGCTTTCGAATCCTATTCGGCGGATTCATTCTCAAAAGCAAAATGTATTTTTTATTATTTCAAAAATTGTTTTATTCGTGCATACAACCAAAAACCGTGGCAATCACAAATTCTTTTTTTTTTTAAACCAACTTTTAATGGAAGCGCACTGCCATACAATTTTTGAAAACAAATTATATACTAAGGCATTTGCACGTAAAAAAGGTTGTACATTTGAATAAAAATAAATTTGATGAGCCAAAACCAAATTAGATGAACAAATCATATGAGATTCCAATATACGCGTAATCTTGCAAAAATTTGTTTATAAATTTTGTTATCAAAAGAAAATTCCGAATTGTTGAAAATGATATCTTAAGCGGTAAGAAACTGGGAATATGATGGTTGCCAGAAGGCTAATATTTTGTATTTAAAATAAAATTATTTAAACTTTTAATTTATAAAATTTTTTATTATAATTTTTTAATTTTAAATATGACGCTCACGAGCTTGCCAAAAATATACTGACTCATTATTTCAATAGATAAATTTATTTTATATACACAATAAAATATGTTTAATTTATTTAATACAATCGATAACTACGAAATCATATTTTAAATAACAATTGAAAATATGATTTTACATCAACACAGGTATCGTCGCAGCTAGCTGGATGCGCGTCATACAATATTGCAATACAAATGTCGTTCGGAAATACATTTGATGATTTCCATGCACAGACATAAATAATAAATTGAAAATTAGTAGATTCAAGCGTTTGATTATAATATACCAAAACAATTTATTTGGTTGCAGCTACAATACTCCCTCCGTAGCGATAGCGTCAATATACCGATGAACTCTTAAAAAATTAAAATGTTCTAATATTACGTTGTCTTACAAAATCTAACATGGTTATAGCTTTGATTTGGAGGCTCTTTGTGAAGTGATTCCGTAACGTAAGCTGGTTTAAGTCGGTCAATTGAGACAGAAATATTTTTGCCATTTTTCTCTATAACAAAAGTTGTACGAAGTCTTTTTAACACCTTATATGAACCTTCATATGGAGCGGTCAAACCAATTTTAACTTTATCCGCGCGGACAAAAACATTGTTGCAGTCCGTCAAATCTTTATGAATGAAAATGTTGTCCTGAGTAGGGCTTCGAGTATTTTTAGGAACGATGTTGCGCATCAACTCTTTAAGTTTGCCGACCGGTGACGTAGGATCAGTTGATGTCGCGGGCTCGCAATGCATTAATAGATCTCCAGGGACCTTAGGTGTCTGTTGAATAAATGGGAATTCAGAACTTCAATTCAAGGTATTTTCGCGAGCATACAGAGAGGCTTTCAACTGATGATGAAAACGTTCCACTATTTCGTTGGCCTTGGGATTGTAGCTTGACGTACTTATTCTGTATGAACCAAGTACTTTCCTAAATTCCTGAAATAGATTGCTCTGAAACTGACTGCCTTGGTCAGTCGTTATCTTCAGTGGTAATCCAAAACGCGGGATGTACTGGTCCACGAAAGCGTGTATTACCGTAGATGTCTTCATGTCGATCAAAGGTATTGCTTCTGGCCAGCGAGTAAAATAGTCAATTATGGTAAGAATAAATTTGAAACCATTAGAAGGAGGTAATGGACCAACTAAGTCTGCATATCGACTGTAATTCAATCAAACGACCCAAGCGACAAAATTTCAAAATCCGGATTTTGTTGGTAAATTTTTCCCCTTTCTCTCTTCTTCCGATAACTATAGTCAGAACAAAAATAAAAAAATCATAAACATCGTTTTTTACCGTTTTTCTAAACGTCAAATGGCACAAGTTTGCTCTTTCGTTAATTTTCATCTATGCAACCGGCATAACGCATAAAATTTCATACGAATTGGTTGTGATTAGCGGTCATATATTATTAAATTAAAACAGTGCATTTAAAGTAATCCGTAAGTATTTTTAATTTACGTTAATAAATAATAATAGAGGAACTATAATAAATTTGAATTTCGACTAGTTTTGTGTAATTTATAATAGAAATAACTTAATAAAAATTTGTATTTTTCAATCACTTGTGCCATTTATAATAAAACTTATTAAGAGCACAAGCGACATCCTATACTATGGGAAAATAACGTTTTTAAATTGTTGTTTATCTCAACCAACGTTAAAAGTTGATCATTTTTTTTTTATTTAAGTGAGGTTAAAGATATGTTTGAATAGTTTCCTAATGGTTTAAGTTATTTTTCTATAGTGGGTGTTCTAGTTTGCAAAATAATTTATCTGACAAATGGCGCTTGTGCCAGGCCGATTTTAGTAATTTTAAAAAGTGCTTTGTTTTATTTGATTGTAAGTTTCCCTATTATTTCATTTTAATTAATGGCTAATACTTTATTTAGAATTTAGAAAGTATGAAATTTAATTTATTGCTTCACACAAGAAATATAAACAATAAATATATGAGCTATCAGTTAAACAATTAGAGTAATATTTTTACTTTATTCATGACTTGTGCCATTTGGTGTTTCTTTTCGAAAATGGCGTCTCGCGGTAAAAGATTCATAGATTTGGTGCGTAAAGCACAAGAAAATAATACCGAAAAAATAGAAAATAGAACTAAAGCTACGTCAGCTGTATTATTTGTAACCATACACAGCGATGGCACACATAAACAAGAAGTTCTTGATGTACAGGTAATTTAACTCTTATAAACGTATAACGATATACATAATAAATTATTACTTGCTTTCAGACTTCGGCAGATCCAAGTCCAAGAGAAGTATGTGGAACTAAATTGGTATTAGCTACCCAAGAAACATCGAATCCCAGTATTAATCATAATGTGAACCCAGGTGCAATAATGCCTCTGGATTTGAATGAGGGGAATAACGTATATACGAGTATACTTCCACAAAGTTTAAACGAAGATGGTCCTTTGATTTTTGAAGCAGATTATTTTAGTAATTCGCAGGTAATTTTTATTTATGTCTAGCTAATTACAAAATATTTCTTTTATACAGATTACGTAATACGATTTCTCCACTTTCAGACACCTAGAAATGGAGAAACTGAAACCGACAAAACAGAAAGTCCCCTTGAAAATGGAACAGAAATATTACTTTTGACCATAAATAGCGATGGCATACAAGAACAAGAAGTTCTTCATGTACAGGTAAATTTAATCCTTATTCTAACATCGAAATAATTTAGGTATACATTTTCATTTGTTTTAATTAAAACGTATACCTAGCGGAATCTCCTTAGGCAATATGGTAAACTTGCCTTTAATTAAAAGCTACTAGTTAATCACAATTTTTTCCGCTTCTAGAGCTGTAACGATCCAAAAGAATTTGAAATATGTGAAACTGACTTGGTGTCAAACCCCAAAGTAGATGTTAATGAATATCCCGTATCAAAAAGTTCTATAGATGAGGAAATCCTTGCTGATTTGTGTCTACCAAGGTTAAACGAAGAGCGCCCTTTGATAAAAGAATTCGAGTATTCCAGTAATTCGGATGAAATTAATAATCAAAATACTGTCGGTACATCCAGTCGTAAGAGAAAGAAAGATAAAAGTAACCCGAACACCTTTAAAAGAATTCACGGTCTTGAATACGAAACAAAAAACGGGGAGTCCGTTGCCAAAAAAAAATGAAACCTAATCCATGTTTAAAACGAAAACATTGCACTAATGAATGTAATTCCATCACTGAGGACGTTCGGACTTATTTATTTAAACAGTTTTGGAGTATTCCTGGGTTGCAAGAAAAACATAAATATATTAATAATTGCATTAGCGTGGGGCCTGTTCAAAGGAAACGAAATAAGATATCAAATTTCCGGAAGATAACAAATACCTACAAGCTTTTTTTGCCAGGTGAGGAATTTGGTAAACCTGTTTGTAAGCAATTTCTGATGAGTACTCTATCAATTACAATTCGCTTTATCAGAACAGTCATAGCGAAATATAAAGATCTTAGTAAATTGAATTTACGACCTGTCGAGAAAAGATCTTATCGGAAATTATCTCCAGATATGCGTATGGCTATTGATACATTTATACAGAGATTGCCAACGGTACCATCGCATTATTGCCGCGGTTCGAGTTCTCGTAAATACTTGCCATCTGACCTAAAGTCTCTGGCAAATCTTTACACAATGTATAAAAACAAGCAAATAGAACAAAGCAATGATTATATCGAATATGACGCATTTATTAAAATATTTCGGCGCGAATATAATATTGGTATCCACAAACCAAAAAAGGATAAATGTGAAAAATGCGAGAGATGGAAACATACCTTACAAGACGAAAAGGATGAAAAAATACGACACGAATATGACCTTCACTTGAAACAAAACGAAAACGTAAAGAAAAAAATCCTTCAAGATCAAAAAAATGCGGAGAGCGATTCATCATTACTTGTTGCAAATTTTGATTTGCAGAAGGTTTTAAATACTCCAATGGGTGACAATATGCTAATGGGATATTATAGAAAATTTGCTACATACAACTTCACGATTTACGAAACATATACCAAAACTGGAACGTGCTATTTATGGAGTGAAAATCACGGCAAAAGGGGGGCAAATGAAATTTGCAGCAATTTGTATAAATTGCTTAAACAAGTGGATAGCAGGGCAAATATTAAAACAATTTCTTTTTACTGTGATAACTGCCCGGGTCAAAATAAGAATCGCCAGATGATTGGGTTTTTGAAATATTTTTCAAAAATTGCAATGAATATAAATAAAATTATACTTACGTTTTTGGTTAGTGGTCACACGTACATGCCTGTGGACTCGATGCATGCAGTAATCGAAAAATCGATTAAAAATAAAACAGTTTGGTCGTTTCGGGAATGGTCAACTATTATAAGAAATGCACGGAAAAAACCGAAACCGTATGATGTCGTTTGCCAAAATTTTTTTGATTTCTACGAGTGGAATGGAATTGTGCCAAAAAATAGTAAAATATTTACTGTTGATAAACCACGTCAAGAAATAAAATTTAAAGATATCCATCAAATCATTTTAACGAGGGATTGTATGAAAATCATAAAAAATGATAACACCGAACATGAGGTGACTTTCCAAACGATCATTAGTGAACCTAAAATTGTTTATAATGGCGAATTACCAATTAATGAAAAAAAATTTAAAGACTTAAAGCAAATGTGTGATAAAAAAATCATTCCAAATGAATATACTATGGACTACCTAAATTTAAAGACTAATGAGGCTGTGGCTGATGTCTTATCAGAAACTGACGATGAAGACGAAGTACGACATTAACAATTTAAAATATTGTACTATTTAACGGCTGGTAGAACAAATTGCCAACAATTTGAGTGGTTATTTTTTTTTTTAATTTTTTATTTTTTTTGTAATTTTTATATTTTTATTTGTTACACTTAATTTTTATTCGTGAAATATTTTACAATATTATAATAAATTGACTGAATTTAAAATAACTTATTTTATTTTTTCAATTCAAATAGTGCAAAATACACCTAATGGCATAAGTGTACGAATATTTAAATCCGTGTAACACAAATGGCATAGGTGCGATACAAGCGACACTATCATAACAGAAGGAAAGTACAAAGGGCACAATCAAATGGCATAAGAGCCAGCTTTCTCCAAAAAAGCTAGAAATATTTATTTTCTTTATAATTCGTAAACGAGATAAATTTAGGTGAAGGTAAGTTTTCAAAATGATTTTTATAGCACTTAACATAAGGAAAAAGATATTTTCTGCTCCAGTTTCCAGGCAAATAGGTTTAACTTAGTATTTCGCTCCTGGTACACAATTTACGTTTTGTCGCTTGTGCCATTTGATTGAATTACAGTCGATATATATTCTCGAATCTGGCGGCAGTTAACCTAAATCTACCGATTTCAGATCGAGTGTGTCTATGTATCTTAGCTCTTTGACAAGGAATACACGTTTTTGCCCATTTTTCCATATCCACATTCATCTTTGGCCAAAAATACTTGCTCGATACTAATTAACGACTAGCACGGACACTGGGGTGTGATAAGCTATGAAATTGGTCAAATATAGCCCTACGCATTTGTTCAGGAATATAAGGGCGAATAACTCCCATCGAAGTTTCCGATCAAATATTCCGTTTCGAAACAGTATCGTATATTTGTTCAATTTTCCATTTGTTATCACTTTTGAGACTTTTAGATATCATAAGCCATTCGAAATTTCTTCACCTGCTTTAAGTTTTTTATGTGGTCATGCACAGGAGCAAGTAATTCTGCTAAATGTAGAAGGTAAAAATTTACCATACCTACGAATTTTTGAACCTGTCGTACAGAAGTGGGTAACGGAAAATCTCTTATTGCTTCAATTCGTTTACTAGACGGTTTTACGGTTAAGATGGCTTTTGTAATTTCGTGGCCGAGAAATTCGATTCGATTTGTGCCAAATTTACACTTCGAGGGCTTTATATTAATACCGTACTCTGATAATCGGTTAAACAAAATTTTTAAATGTAATTTGTGCTCTTCGTGCGAGCGGCTAGCCACCAAAATATCGTCGATATACCCAAACACAAAATCAAGTCCCTTGGTGACTTCATTTAAAAATCTCTGGAATCGTAATCCATAAAGCATCCTAACAAACTCAAAGGGACCCAATGGAACTGTAATTGCTGTTTTATATGTATATCTTTCGTCGCTACGGGTATTTGGTGGTAGGCTCGCACTAAGTCTATTTTAGAAAATATAGAACAATCGCGTAGATTCATAGAAAAACTGTAAATATGGGGTAAAGTGTAACGATCTGGTACGGTTACCGCATTGAATCTCCTATATTGCCCACAAGGGCGCCAATCGTTAATATCCCGCTTCGGTGCCATGTGTAAAGGTGAGGAAACGGAACATAGACATATGTTCGAACTCAAAACGTGCTATTTTATGTCGTTCGTTGTCTAGCCGTGACCTTCAGTGATAATTTTGTGGACGATTTTGTGTTTTACCGGTACATCATACCTAGGTTCCTGAGTTAAAGTAGGAAACTGGCTGAGAAGTTTACCGTAATCCCCATTTATTGTATGCAATCGCGGTGTAAATGAATCGTCATTTTTAGTAATAGTATTCACAGTTAAAATTATTTTATTAGCTTATAGTATTCTATTCTTTAAATGTATAGTTAGACCGAATTTGCATAAAAAATCGACACCTAATATCGGCTTTGTTACATTCTTTACTACAAACGGAAGCGTGAATTCTCAACCGTGTACCAAAAGTTTTTATTAGGGTGCCGTTCGATGCAAAAAGTTGTGGTTGTTTATCAGGGTGCAAATCGTTAAAGTAATTTGGAGTAATAACTGATACATCGGCTCCGGTTTCTACTAAAAAAATTTATTTAGTATTTAAACATTTAACAACAAATCGACGATTTGCTAGAGTCCCACCGTTCGTCGCGTTTACGATGGGATAATTGGGTTTCCTGAATTACTTGCCGAGTTGGAATTTGTTTTCCAGGTGCAATTACTTTGGCATTTAGTAGGTTAATTTCGATACTTGTAGTGATACCAATAAAGATATTTACCTGAATCCCTACATTTTGAACGAGAATTGTTGCTTTTATTTCGGGATTTATTTTCGACCAAATCGTGAAAGCAATTCGTTTAGTTTGCACTAAATTTTGAACTAAAAAGTTGTCAGTGTCTGCGTTACATTTATTTGATCGGCTTGTAGCGTTAATATTAGAAGTTGATGGTGACGTAATTTGCCAAATTTTATCAGCTAATTCGCATAATTCAGAAATGGTATCTGATCCTCGAACTATGACGACAGCTTTGATAGCATCCATGTCAACGTTTTAACCATAATATTTTTAATAATTTTTCATTTACTGCACCGGATGAACCAGCAATTTGTTCTAAATTTCCTTAAAATTCGGATGGAGATTTATCACCTATTAGAGTAGTATCGATTAATTTTTCCACGCGTTGTGTTTCGGACAAGTTTTACGTTTGACTAAAGATTTACGAAGAAATTTATGTTTTTCAGAATCTGTAGGTTAAGATATTATATCTGATATTGAAGCAATTACATCAAATAGTAAACACTCCACCGTGTTTAAGTATCGTTTGTTGTCGTTTGTAATTTTTTCGCTTTAAAAACAGCTTCCATTTGGCTAAACCACAAGTCGGGCATGTGAGCCCAATAAGGCGGATAAGCCACCTGGACATCCACTCCTTCTATTTCGGGTTTATTTTCCGAATCAGACATTTTTTTTACTAATAAGTTCTATACCGTACGAAATAATTTTTTGGACAGGAAACACAAAGAAACAAAAATGTACTGTCTTTGGAATTAACCATAATATGTGTGTGTATGCAAATATAAATGTAAAATGCCTTACCGGTTTATTGTATGTGGGTATACGATTAAATTATTGGTTTCAATATGCAACAAATGATTTCATATCTCCAGCTGCTTTAACTTCTATGCCATTTCGGTTTACAATTATTAAAACACTAAAAAAAAATTTAAGAAAATTATAATTTATTTATTAATTAGAAAAAGAATAAGTAAATATAATTTAAAAAAAATATTATAATAATAAAGTAATAAACTAATTCCTGACCTTAATGTCAAGAAAATCTGTTGTTGAGGTATATACTGCAATTGATGTTCTGTTGCTTCCGCTATGTATTAATCTTTAATACATTAATTAACTCGATAGCTGCGACCGTCACTGCTACTAAGTTTCAGCTGGCTGTTGATATCCATGAAATTATCACCAATGATTCAGCGTAGAATTCCTTGCAATAATATTGTATAATCCCGTTCAATATTTTTAATATAGACCATAATGCGACGAATAATATAAAATTCTGATCGCTTCGTACGAAGTTCTTGGTTGTAAGTACGAGGAAAATTATTTTTGAAAAAATAAAAAATTCTTTTTTCTTTTGAGAATAAATCCGAATAGGATTCGAAAGATATAGCTTTAAAATAAATTTAAATAAAGAGCTCAAAACCAATAAAAAGTTGGTTTATTTATTTAGATATTGGCTCAATAAAAATAAATATATTTAAAACATTTTTAAATGCTACTACGAATAAAATACAGAAAGAAATCTCCAGTAGCGGTCGTAACACTTAACAGTTTGTCGTTTTTTTTAAATTAAAAATTATTCAAGTATGTAAAGAATATTACCAAGATATTAGTTAAACACCAGTATATACGGCACACTTAAAAAAAATTTATTTAGAATTATAGAGTTATCAAAACAAGGGTACAGAACAAAACTTAAATTTCCAATAGTTATTCCCAATAGTGGGGTCACACCTCTGTCGGTCGAGGAGGAACAAGCAGTGCTTAGAATATAAAGTTCCCTATGTAAATTTTAAGGATTTTGCAGCGGAAATCTAGAGTTGACCTTAAGTTTAAGCTTGAAATATTATTTCAAGGTTATTTCAAGGTCAACTCTAATTTTTTATATGAATTTTTGACCCCGCATTCTGAAAGAGCTTTAAATTAAGTGAATGTGTTTTTTCGCTACTAGATTTGTCTGAAGAATATTCATTCACAGATTTGAAATAGTTACAAACCGTTCCAAAAAGGGGTTATCCAAAAAATATTAGTGCTCCTCTAAAAAGTGCTTTTTAAAAACGGGCTCCTCTAAAAGGGGTTCTTTCAAAAACGATTCATCCATGATGTTTATTTTCATAAACGAAAATGTCTTAATAATTCCTCAACATCCCAATCAACATCCCGATTTTCTACAGCATTATATGGTTCAGTTATAATTTTATATACAATCAGTTATAATTTTAAAACGGTTTCTGCAAATCGTGGTCCTACTCTAAAAACGTTTGACCTTCAATCACTGACCTATTTCTTCAATTTAATCGTTATACTTGTTTCTGGGGGGGGTTTCTGGGGGTATACTAAGTTTTTCAAAAGAATTAGATTTTTCAGTTTTGTTTTATTGGCTGGTTAGTCACAACTTTCATGGTTGATGCATATATAGACATGTTAGGTAATATTTATTTAATATACGGAGCTTTTAACAGACAAAATTCTAAAAAATAATTTTACGAAAAACTCTTTTTACATTACATTCACATTCGAAGCCGATTTTCAATTATAAAAAAACCTCCAAAAATACACAAAACCCGATAACAATAAAACAGCCGTGGTTAGTGGCCAAACTAAATTGTTATACCCCGAAAATTTAATTAATATTTCGATTAATAAAATTAGTCTGCCGCACGGAGCGCTAAACCACATATAGGTACTTGTAGTTACATTAACTTATTAAATTTATACAAAACGGTAAAAATGTTAAGTTTAGACAAAAGAAAAGATACTAGCATAACAAAAAAAAATCCGTCTCATTATACAACAATAAATTTTTGTTAACACAGTAACAAGAACCAACCAAAGAAAAAAAAAAGGTCAAATGCCCAAAAAAATTTATTTAAATCATTACAACATTTTTGTTTTTGTATGGTTTCAGGTTTTTCCTAATATTTTTATATATGTGTGTATGGCTGTGTGTATGTGTTTGTAAAAGCCTTCTCTAAAAAGAATTTATTTTTATTGTTGTTGGAACATTTAAACTAATTTGCATTTTATTATTATGCTCATTTTTGTGCTTTTTTCTATTATCATCTTTTGGTCTGTTTCTTTTCTCTGTAGATTCTATTAAATAAATTGAGCAATTTAAGTGTACTTTATAAGATGAATGAAGATGCAAATTACTTTTAACGATATACCTTTAAATGTGTATATATGAGAGATGTGTATCGATGGAAATGGGAAAAAAGGTAAATAATTTTATTTTAATTAGATCATTAGTGGAGAGGTGATTCCTTTTATTGTAAAACACAAAGATTTGATGTATTGATGTTTTATGGAGAAAATGAATGCTTCCTCTTCTCCGTTAACCTAAAATCTTTAACAATATAATAATAATCTTGATAGCAGAGGATTGTACATATACACAGCTGTATACATAATAAAGTGGAAAATAATACGAATACTCATTAAATTCATCATCAGTAATCAAATTTATGCAAAGTATCATTTCCATAAATTAACGATTATTTTTCACTCTTGTACTTGAAAAGGTATAGGTACAGCAAAGGAGTGTTAAAAACACACACATTCAAAACACCATATCAAAAAATGAATAATAAAATGTCCCTCAATGACAATCTTAATTTTTTTTTTTTTTATGTTCTCAAGATCCTAGGTGTTTTTTCTTACATGAGTTTGCCTTTTATCTTGTATTTTATTGTTTTTCCTCTTTTTTATGCACACACATCTTTTGGTTTTTTTTTCTTTTTGCACGAAACGAAAATGAAATACTTAACTATCATTTTTATGCTATTTTTGCTTTCAATCCAGGTTCTTCTGGTGAGTCGTGTGTGTGTGTGTGTGTGTTTTTTCGCTCTTCCACTTCAACATTTTCAAGTTGACGAGAAAATCTCAAGAGCTTATGAGTTTCCTTTTTCTTGTTATTCTTTCACATTTTTTTTCTTTTTTTGCTTTGTACTCTCTCAGTGGCAAAAAAGTTGAAAACAATTTTTTTTTTGCTCTGCAGAAAATAGGAGTGACATGCATATAACAAACAATCGGTTTCAATGTGTAATTTAGGAATAATGTTGGTTAATAATTTTCAGGTTATTGTATATGTAGTTAATTTCATCCTAAACGTGATGAATATAAATAAAACGCAATTTGATCTAGCAATTAGATATTTCGATTGGGTTAAGCCTGCTCTATAAAAAACATAACAAAAAAAAATGTCGGGTGTGAGTATATTTGAATAATGGGCTGTATTTTGGTTCCGAACTCATATGGGGATTTAATTATTTATTTGGTGATAATGGAAAGGGGACTAAAATTATTCATTTGACAACAGTAAAGCGTAGGTTATTGAGGCAATAATTATATTATATTGTTTAACTGCCTGTTTTCAATACTTGAGTCTCGGAACGAATGTTTTCTATAAATTTAGGTCTGTACGAGGATCAAGTAAGTTAGCCCAGCAATTATAAGTGAATTTGTGATTTATTGTATACGAATTATCGTGCATTTGAAATGTAATAACAACAATACAATTCGACATGGCCGAACTAATTGCTTAGAAGAAGCAGGAATCTGTTAACAAAGGAAAGTTAACCATCACCCTAAATAGTGTTAAAAAATCCAGTGATATGTCCATCGAAGAGTGCAAAGCGAAGTTACACCGAATTGAGAAACTGATGGATGAATTTACGGTGATTGAGAATAATATATTTTCTGTTTACTATAAAACTATTACCGAGCTCAACAAGTTGATTCGCAAAATCAGAGTTGATACTGGTAATACGAGTTTTGATAACGAGTTAAATACAACGCATTCAGGAGCAGACGTCAGATTACCGAAACTGAATATACCAGCATTCTCAGGCGACTATACGGAGTGGCAGTTATTTTATGACTTGTATGTCTCATCTATATACGACTCAACGTCCCTCTCACCTATTCAAAAATTTCAATATTTGAAGGGAGTACTTCGAGGCGAAGCAACGAGCATCTTGCGCCATTTCAGCATAACTGAAGCAAACCACATCGAAGCTCTTCAGAAGCTTAGGCAGCGCTACGACAAAAAGCGATACACCATGAATGCTTTCATTCGATCATTCATCAAACAACCATCGATTAATACAGCTAACAACAGCAATATTAAGAGACTGCTTGATACTTCCGGTGAAGTTCTCCAAGGATTAAAGGTGATGCGGCCACATGGTGAAGACCTAGATCTATGGCTCCTGTACCTACTTGTGAATAAATTAGACGATGAATCCAAAAGTTTATGGGCTCAAGAGACGGTAACTAATGATTTTCCAGCAATCAAGGGTTTATTTGAATTTCTACTTCGCCGTAGTGATGCATTAGAATCAGGGCGGTGCTCAAATAAACGTAGAGTAACTTCTACAAATAAGCCACAACCCATCAAGGATCATATAGCTACACAGGATACTAAATGCCCTATTTGTTAGTCAGATGAACCATTATTTATATATCATTGTCCAGAATTCAATGGAATGAACGTTCAAAAACGACCTGGGCTGATTCAGAGCACCAAACGATGCCTAAACTGTTTGAGTGATAAGCATGCCGTTTTTAAATGCCTGTCCAACCGACCCTGTCCATAATGCAAAGGTAACCCCCCCCACCCTTCTCCATTTAGCAGAGGAATAAGCGGCTTAATAAAAGAGAGCAAAGAAGAACTTTTCATTAGTACCTAAAATTCTTCTCTTACGCATCACTGCCGACTAAATACAATACAATCAATTTTGCCAACTGCTCTAGTACAAGTTATTTGTTCCATTGGTCAAACTATGCCGTGCCGCGCAGTATTAGATTCGGGGTCGCAAACTAACTTCATGACAGAGTCTTGCTTGCAACGCATCAAAGGACTAGGATAAGTTGGAGCAGGTGTTACAAAAGAGGCTGCCACTATTCGAGTTGAAACTCTGTCCGGCTTAGTCTTAACAATAAACGTCCTTATTTTGAAAAACATCACAAAACTGCCCCAAATAAATATCAACCCTTTCAGCCTTAAGAATTGGAAAACATTACCTCTGGCAGATCCTGATTTCTACAAAGCCAACGAAATAGACGTACTCATAGACATTGATCATTTTTTTAATGTATTAATCGAAGGTCAGATTAAGAGTGATTAAATCGAACCGGTACTGCAAAATACAGTATTTGGTTCAATTGTGGCAGGTACCCATGTTCAACAAAATCCAAACAAATATGATTCCATATTCGAGTCAATTCCAAGTGATGTCTCACATCTGTCGCCAGATGAAGAATTGTGTGAGGCAACACTTTCACGGAAAACCTACAAAGAACCTCGGACGGGAGGTTCCAAGTCCGATTGCCTTTAAAAAATCCACTATCGAATTAGTCAAGTCGCTTACCATGGCAATCCAGAGAATAAACAAAGACGACAAATTTTATAACCGTTATAAAGAATTTATGAATCAATATTTGGCTCTCGGTCATATGGAAGAAATCCCTCAACTATCAGTATAAGAAGCAAGCTTCTTTTTATAACACTATACCATGAAAGATCGCTCAAGCACTAAAATACGAGTGGTGTTTAACGGGTCTGCAAAAACGACCTCTGGCGAGTCACTTAATGATTGTTTAGCAGTGGGACCTACGAGAAAACCGTTACATTTTTTCTACCGACATTGAGCAAATGTATCGGCAAGTTTGTGTGCATGAGGATTATACAAAATTTCAGCAAATCGTATGAAGAGAAGGTCCAACTCATCCCATCAGACATCTCAAATTAACCACCGTCACTTACGGATTAGCCTCAGCTCCATATTTAGCAAAACGATGTGTGAAACAAATTGCTCAAACAATACTTAGCTCTTGGGAAGATCCACTTCCAGAGAAAAAGATAGATGAATGGCGGCGAATCCGATCTGCATTACCAGACATACAGGAAATCAAAATCCCTTGGTCAAGGGATCGCATCCAATCGCATATCACAAATTATATCGTCATTCAATCGAACACATTGGCGACCTGTACCATCGGCAGACCTGATTGGTTACACGGCAATTTTAAGGCAAAACTATTAGGTAACTGGCTTCTCTACGAAATCCGGAGTATCTAAGAATTCACCGGGAACCTTGATATTAAGATCATACACGAGTTCTGTTGGTGTGCGGTTGTGATCTCCTTAAACAAGGTTCGAATACGCAATAAAACTGTTGGAAGGCTAAAACTCCAAGAGGATGTATTGCGTCGAGGTGTAACTTCGAATTTACCAAATTCTGCTCGAATTTACCAAATTCTGAAATTCTGATTTTGTGCAGCGGTGAACTTTGGTTTTTTGATATGTGCTACAAGACTCGCCCAGTTGTTTGTATCAGCATTCGTTTTTGGCCTTAAGTATAGGGTGGGCCATCTGTTAGTCCTTTTTAAATTTGTAAACAAAACACACATTTTAGGATGAAAAGTCAAAATTTTTTATTGATAATGAAAGGTGGTTCTATACCATTTATATATGAAAAACAATATCATTCATTTGCCCAGCGCGGGTTCGTCTACAGTCCCGCATCCGATCATCAACATTTTTGATGACTCTTCCAATAAAATTGGATCAATGAGCTTAATTTCAGCTCGAATGTTATTTTATGGCTGTTGATAATTGTATGTGGATGATAAGAATAAACCTTACCTTTTAAATAACCCCACAAAAAGTAACCTAGTGGTGTTATCCGGGCTTCTTTGTAGCCAACTAACTTTACAATTTCTTGAAATTATACGATCAGCAAATTTTGTTTACAATAAATGGGATGTTGCACAATTTGGGTGGCATGTCGCTCCGTCTTGTTGAAACCAAAGGTCGTTGACACGGAATTCATTCAATTTGGGTCACCAAAAGCCAAGCCAAAAACCAGTTAACATGTTGTCGACATTGTTAACATGACGACAACGTACCCCATTCACTGTAAGGGCATTTTCCTGTTCATTTTCAAAGAAAAATTACCCAATGATGCCATCAGCCCATAAACCACACCAAGAATTGCACGCTCAGCACGTCGTCCATGTCGACCAAAACTCTTACGTAATTTACGAAATGTTGTTGTTTTTGAAGTATTATTTTCATAATATATTTGGACAATCTGAATGCTGTTGTTGAGTTGCTAGCGACTCTATGATGATAAATGACATATTTTTGATTTTTCATATGTTAAAGAATTTTTTAGAACAGATAACATTAAGTACTAAAATTCATTGGTTCAAAAAAGGACCAACAAATGGCCCACTAAAGGTCAAGGTGGAGATCAAGGTTAAGGTTAAAGACAAGGCAAAAAGTAAGGGTCAAGGTCAAGATCCAGAACAAAGATCAATGATAAGCTAAGCTGGGTTTCGAAACACTTTCTTAGTAAGACACAAGTAAATATTCGCCATTTTGAATTTCGTTTAGTACAACCCAACCTATAACGTTTCTACAATCAGTCATCAATTCGAGTAAAGCTATTTGGCTCCATGTCAGAAACTATTACAATGTAATGCGACAGGACAACATATTTACTAAATAAGGTTCAATTTTTTTACACCACCTGTAACCCCTCACAATTTTTTAATTGCGCACAATTACTCAATGAGCTACCCGTTTTATGCAAAAAAAAAAAAGAATAACAAACGATTATTACGATTAGCACAATATTTTTTTTGCTTCCCTCCCCTCCCCTCTCCCTTACTATTTCTGACGTGTTGACAAATACAAATTCCCAGATAATTTTAATCGCGCAGATATAGGCGGCGGTATAAGATATCCCCTGATTTGAGGGTTTCCAGTACAGTTCTGGAAAATAATAAATCTTGGATAAACAGTCGTATCTGTAATGAAAGGCTTGGTGTTACGTTTTAGATTGGCTTTTATTCAATTCAGTTCAGTGTATCGACATTACTGTATAACAATATTAAGTATAACAATATTACTGTATAACAGTTGGAACACTAGTTCCAATGCTAAGCACAAGATGTCGCTTGTGACATCTCCCTTTTCTTATATAATATTATAAAGATTAAAATGAATAAAACTTATAATGAATATAATTTAAAATGATTAACTTAATCAAAATTCAAATGATTTCATACTATTCCTCCTTTTTTTTTTTTTTATATACGTTATTTCGTTATACTAACTATATATGTAATATAATATTTATGATTAGTTTTAATACTAAGCCATGACTGAACTCAAAGGTCCAACCTTTGTGGTGCTTTACTAACTCTTCCCGATCTAGTTACGGTTTCACTGATACCTTTATTCGACCTCTCACTATTTATAACCTGTTTCTCATCACCAGTGCTTTTAACCGTATCTTGTGAACTGTCTTCTATATGTATGAATTTATCTCCACGTTTGATTGGTTCTATCAACCTGGTTTTGCGAAGATGATGAGAGTTACGTCTGTATCGACTTCCATCATCGGACTGCACTATCACCGATCTTGGAGCTCGCAGCTTTTCCTTTACTGCCCCTGTAATCCAATTTCTAGGACCCATTTGAATACAAACTTTCTCATTGAGTATTGGATCTTGCCGAACCTTCGTGTTTTTATCAGCATAATTTTTTTGTTTGTTTCTTAGATTTGTTAAATGTTCCTTCACCCCTTGGATTATTTTAGGTTCCAGAAGCTGCTTGCCAATTGGAAGGTTTGTTCTTGTCAATCTGCTCATTAGCCTTTGATTGGGAGACTCTATGCAATTATCTCTAGGTGTATTACGCATATTTTGTAGTGCAAGATAGAAATCCGTATTGTCTTTTACGCATTTTTTCATCATTAGTTTAGCTGTCTGAACTGCTCGTTCTGGAAAACCATTTGCTCTTAGAAACTGAGGACTCCATGTCTTGTGCTCAAAATTCCACTTTTTGCTGAATTCCAAAAATTCTCTAGCCGAATATTGAGAACCATTATCACTTTCCAGTATTCTAGGTGTACCATGGGTAGCAAATATTTTCTTTAATATTTGTATTACCTCGGCTGACATCATGTTATTAAGTTTCTCTATTTCGAAGAAACCGGAGTAACTATCCACCATCACTAAATACGTTTCACCATTTAAGTCAAACAGGTCTGTTGCCACTATTTCAAATGGTAGACTTGGAACTTCTTTACTCATAATAGGTTCTTTGATATTACTTTTTTGTGTTTGCTGACACACTGCACATTGTTCTATGAAGTCAATCGTATCCTGTGTTAACCCTTTCCAGTAGAATAATTGACGAGCTCTTTTCATCGTTGATTGTATACCATGATGACCTGTATGCACAGCAGCTAACGTCTTTTTTATTCGTGCCTTAGGCACTATTATTTTTTCCCCTTTAAATAAGATATCATCGTATACTGCCAGTTCCTCTTTAAAATTTGCAAAATGTTCAATATCTCTTGGTATTACTGAATTATTCTCAGGCCAGCCTTTCAAGATATAACTTTTCAATGTCTGAAGGTTTTTTTCGTTTTCTATTTCTGCCCTCAAATTTTCTATTGCATTGTCCGACATTGGGACAATTACACTAATTTCCAGATCTTCTTGTTCCGTTTGCTTTGGATTATCACAATCACGACTTAAAGCATCTGTTAATGGTATATCTCTCCCTTTTTTGTATATTATTTGAGGTGAATATGGCAGTATATCAAACAAAATTCTTTGAAGCCGAGCAATAGCAGACTGAATTGGCTTTTTGAATATCGATTCCAAAGGTTTATGATCTGTCCCAATAATCAATTCTTCCCCATGTATATACTCATGAAATTTTTTAACTGAGAGACGTATTGCTGTAGCTTACTTTTCTATTTGTGGGTAGTTTTGTTCACACTCACTTAATGATCTTGATGCATATGCGACCGGGTGCTAATCCTGAATCAATACCGCCCCGACTGCATTTTTACTGGCATCCACTGATAATGTCACATCCTTGTTAACGTCATAATATTTCAAAACTGGTGCTGTTATTATTAAATTTTTTATTTTCTCAAAAGCTTGATCTTGCTCTACTTCCCATACAAATTCTTTGTTTTTCTTGATCAATTTTATTAGCGGTTCTGTTATTTCCGAACAGTTTGGAATAAACTTAGCTACATAAGTGATCATTCCCAGCATACATTGAATCTGTTTCACTGTAGTAGGCTTACGTAATGTTGAAATAGTTGCAATTTTTTCTGAATCTATCTCCAGTCCTCTATTTGATACTATGTGACCCAAAAACTTAACATATGATTTGTTAAATAGACATTTGTCTCTCTTTAATTTGATTCCAGCTTTTTCTATTCTATCAATTACTCGCTGAGTATACGTAACCAACTCATCTCTCGTAGAAGCATGAACTAGTATGTCATCCGTTGAGCACTCAACATTTCTACATCCCTCTAGTAGCTTATTCATCATCTGCTGGAACACTTCAGGTGCTGGTGCCAAACCAAATGGTAACCTTTTAATCTTAATATCCTCAAAAAACTCGTCTCTTTTACTGTATTCATCACATTTACTGTATTCTTTCTAAAATTGTTTCTTTTACATGCAATAATGATTAAATTTTACACAATTCAAGCATTTTTCACCAAATGCCGGACATTGTGTTTTACTTGGCATGTGTTTTCTCTTACAATATTGACACTCAATTAATTTATTTTTATTTAAACTTTGAGAACTACTACTAACATTTTTATTTTTGTACTCACTCAAGTTATTTTCATTGTTGGACCTATTTTTGCCTATTATGTCTACCAATTGTTCCTTGTTCGATGACATTGTCGACATTTGTCGTGTTGCAATTTCATTAGATCTGCATATACTTATTGCTTTTTCCAGCGTTAAGTTCTCATCTGACAGCAATCTGTCCCTGATTTTCTGCGAATGCACCCCAATTACAACCTTGTCAATTAGTAGTTCATCCTCTAATTGTCCAAATTTGCATTTAATTATATGTGCTCTACTGCTCATCAAAAATTCCTCAAACGTTTGATTTATTTTTGCACTATTATGTTAAATACATAACGTTCAAATGTTATATTTGATTTTGGATTGAAATATGTTTTGAACTTTTCTTTCAATACACTGCATTTTTTGTCTTCATCTTTGATTTGGAACGTCGCAAATTGCACGATCTCCGATTTTTTCTCTAACTCTGTGGCTGCTGCATAGAATTCAAATTGATCCAACCACGAATCATAATCTGTGCCACTTGGAAGCACTATTATTGGCTTTGGTGCTTTAATGCCTTCCATTTTATTACTACACGCCGTAAATCACAAAATAAAATCACTCAAAGCATGGCATTCATCCTTGGGTTTTTCTCAATAATTTTTTGCGTACAATTATCTTTTGAATTAATGCCCCTCCAGCACCCTTATTCTGTAAAAAATAAGATAATGTGTAAACGTGAAAACAGGTAAACTTTGTGATTTTTTACTAAAATTACATTAAATTTTTTTTCGATTCTCTTTTCGTTCACTGTTTATCACGTGTAAACATTATCTTATTTTTTATAGAATAAGGCTACAGATCTGTTATTAGCCTTAAATTAATTATCACGTTTTTTTTTTTGATAATATTCACTTCTTAATATTTTTCACACGAATTTTAATTGGATTACTATTATTTGTATCTCCGTTTATCCTTTTAATTAATGATCATCCGCGTCTATTTTTACTTTAATATTGATTATCGCACTTTTTTATCTGATAATATTAATTTCTTATCATTTTATCACTCATTTTAATTGGACTCATTATAATTTTTCTCTTCTTAAAACTTTATCTGACACCATGTAATAAAAGGCTTGGTGTTACGTTTTAGACTGGCTTTTATTAAATTCAGATCCGTGTATCGACATTACTGTATAACAATATTAAGTATAACAATATTACTGTATAACAATTGGAACCCTAGTTCCAATGCTAAGCACAAGATATCGCTTGTGACAGTATCGGTTGTTGAAAAAACTCAATGGAGTCTACGTGTTCACGGAGAAAAAGACCCTCAAATTTGATGACATGATAATTGTAAAAAACTGCATAATCGTAGAGGGGGAGCGGTCAATATCCGATACGAGTGGAAGACGATAGCAGAGACGGAGGAAAACACTTTTTCTACCAGTGCGCAAGGTGGAAAGATTATTAGTCATTAGTGGAAAAATTTTCCTGCTGCAGCATTTCATGATTTATACATTGAAATATTCTCTAACATGGAGCTAGATAGCTTCAATTCAATTGATGACTGACTGAATGTAGAAACATTATAGGTTGCGTTGTACTAAAGCAATCCAAGATGGCGGATATTTCGTTTGTTTTTTAATGCTTAGTCTTTTACTAAAGTATTCCGGAACCTAGCTTAGCTCTTCATTAATCCTTGTTCTTGATCTTAACCTTGACCTTAGCCCTTTGATATTTGCCCTGGAACTTGACGCTGACCTTCATCTTGACTTTGATCCTGACATTGAGCTTTCATCTATGACCTTGGCCTTGATATTGACCTTTACCTTCACATTGACTTTTACCTTGATATTGACCCTTGATCTTAAGGTTGGCCAAAGCCCCCACTTACTAATGATGTAGCCTATCGATGATTGTCCGTCGCATCTTTAGCGACGAAAGATTGATTTTAACGTGTCGATATCTCACACCCAATGTACTGCTTATTGTCTGGTATTTTGATTACTTACAGGTTTACTTTTGATTTCTGACAGAAAATCGGTGCCTAAAATAGGCCGGCCTAATGCCGCGACATTAAAGAAATTTTAAAGTACCCCAAATTATAGCACTAAAAACGTATTCTGGTCCTCGGACTATTGAAAAAGAGCTTCAAGAACAAAATATTGATTGATGATCTTACATGGCTCAGAACACCAGAAACTACAAAACGAAATGTAATACCACCGGCAACATGTAAAGAAT
Organism: Tipula vernalis; assembly: GCA_958295665.1. NCBI lineage: Eukaryota > Metazoa > Arthropoda > Insecta > Diptera > Tipulidae > Tipula > Tipula vernalis. Next base: position 323,713,327 of record OY282560.1, on the reverse strand, counting down.
GTTAAATTTAAAAGTCCAAAGTATATTTTTGGTGGAAAAAAATTATATCGTTTGAAGACAAAACTTACCAAAACCAAAACCAATATTAATAACAAGAGTAAGTAAATTGATTACTTAACTAAAAATTCAAACAAGGCCAAAAAATTCAAAATTGAAAATGAAATTGAGAAAATGGAAAATGTCAGCCAAACAACAAAAGTATTTTGTTCCATGGTTCTTCGAATCAAATCAATTCGACAAATATGGGAAGGACGTGAAAGGGAAGTAGCATTAGCCCTCTACTTCAAATCATCTCAATATTATACTTATTTGAGAGACTTGGGTTTTCGTTTGCCCTCAAGGAGTTCAATCAATAATTGGGTTCCAATTGAAACTCTTTCATTTGGAATTCACTGCCGAAACTTTAATAAAATTAAATAAAAATTTAAAGTAGTAAATGATGTTATTCAAAAAGAATGCGTTTTAGTTTTTGACGAAATTTACCTCAAATCGGCTTGAGAATATAATATCCAAACCGATGAAATTGTAGACATTTGTACCAATGAAACAACCCGTTGACACGAAATTGGAAAACAAATTTGCGTTTTTATGCCTAGAGGACCCTTCTCTTCATGGAATTCAATTATAGCACATGTCTTTTCAAATTCTGGTATTAAAAGTGATTTGTTGCTTACTTCTATTTGGCGAATTTTGGAAGAATACCATGATTGTAATATATCGGTGAGAGCGTTGGTTTGTGACCAAGGATCTAATAATCGTGGATTATTTTGGAGGTTAGGTTTAACCGCCGAAAATCCATATTTTGTTCATAACGGTGTGAAAATATATGGTTTTTATTATACGCCATACCTTATTAAATCCGTAATGAATATATTATTTGAAAATGATATTAATTCAACGGAAGGGCAAGTCAAATTCGAAATAATAAGGAAAATATACGACTGAGATAGAAAAAATACAATAAAAATATGTCCGAAACTTACACTTAATCATGTGGAACCAAATAATTTTGCGAAAATGAGAGTATGTTATGCCACACAAATTCTTAGTAATTCGGTTGCCGCTGCGATTGATCTGTGTATACATACAAATAAATTTGAAACCGAAAAAATTACATCAGCACGATCTACTCAAAAATTCGTCAAACGTTTTAATGATATTTTCGATTTTTAATAAAGATGCCCAAAAATTGAGCCCTTTTCTATCACTCTAAACGCTAGATGAGGGCGCGATATTTTTAAATAGTATGAAAAATTACATAGAGAATGTCGAAATTATCATTAAACCGGGAAAACGTAAGAAAACGTTTTATGCTTTCAAAGGACTGTTGCAAAATATTCGAGCGATTCAAGAAATGTCCAAAAATCTGTTTTATCAATATAATGATCTTAACCATATAGCAACACGACGGTTAAATCAGAATATTTTGGAAAATATATTTAGCCTCGTACGAGGAAAAGGAGGATTCAATAGAAATCCATCCAGCAAGCAATTCAGTAGTGCTTTTAAGTTTATTATGAACAAACAATTAATATTACCCAAATTGACAACCAAATATGCAAACTGTTCAGTTGATGCAGAAATTGAGAATAGTGACTATTCTACTGCTATAGAAAATTTTGATGTCCTTGAAATAGAACTTAATCAAGCTATGGAACTGAACAACGATTAAATTGGTTCAGACGAGAGTTTCTTAACAGATATAAACTTAATAGAAGAAATGCAAACAGACAATGCAATAACGTATTTTATGTTAAGTAAAAAAAGTATCAATCCAGAAACAACCTGATGTTGTTATAGAAAATTATTTAAAATTAATATTTGTCAATAGGAATTATTTAATAATTCGATATTTGTTTTTTTCAAATATAATTTTGGTTTATTTAATTTTAATGAAATTTGTTTTATTTATAAAATCCTTAAATTTAAATCCAAACTCTTGCAATAACTGTAAAGCACAATCAATACAAAACACGACCATGTACCTACCATCATTTTCATCAAAATTGGTAGAGAAATAGGCAAGTTCCATTCTTAGTGGCTGTATTCAGAACTTCCTTTAAAAATCATTTTAGAAGTCTATTTCCACCAAGCAGTTCATTCAAAATCATTTTAGTCCAAATACTTTTGTTGTTTGGCTGACATTTTCCATTTTCTCAATTTCATTTTCAATTTTAAATTTTTTGGCCTTGTTTGAATTTTTAGTTAAGTAATCAATTTGCTTACTCTTGTTACTAACATTGGTTTTGGTTTTGGTAAGTTTTGTCTTCAAACGATAGAATTTTTCCCACCAAAAATATACTTTGGGCTTTTAAATTTAACATTCTTTACATGTTGCCGGTGGTATTACATTTCGTTTTGTAGTTTCTGGTGTTATGAACCATGTAAGATCATCATAATCAATATTTTGTTCTTGAAGCTCTTTTTCAATAGTCCGAGGACTAGAATACGTTTTTAGTGCTATAATTTGGGGTACTTGAATATTCGAATCATTTGACAACTGCTGTTTTGTTGTACCAGTCATTTATTTTTATTAAAATACGTTTTAACATTAGCACTTATTGAAAAACTTTTTAAACAAGGCAGTTCTGTCATTAAAACAGCATCATTAGAAATGTCATATTTATCGATGACAAACTTGATGTAACATTATTGCCCAAATCAAGCGTTGGTTTTGCGTTTCAAGTTTATCTTTTATTTAATAAGCCAAAAGATTCTCGTGCAAAATGTTTGCTACAAATAAAAAAGTACCATGTCCGGGTTGAACATCAATCAGTCTGTTCCAATTATAGAACTTCTCGGATCCGAATTCAGGGAATTTTTTATTATTATTATTGGGGGGTCATGTGGCGCACTGCCACCTAAAAGATCTATTGTGCTGGACCCTGCTTAATTATCCATCCAGTCAATATCCAGGTTCTTAATGAACTTGATAATACTGCCAGCCGGTACGTGATGCGTACTATCTGGACTTATTGCTCTCCCTTCTAGATGTTTACTACGGCATGTAGTTCCGCTAGAAAGACGGTAGCATTGGAGCCCAATGACATCGAGGGGGCTGTCTCACTCCCATATATTCCTACCCTTGCCCCCGTCTTCCATTCGATTTTACTCTTACCGAGTTGCTGGGAATTGCAAACCGCCTGTAGGTCACCCAGCTTTACTATAGGAAGGCTAAATAAAACTGGAGGATGGGTGCCGGGTATCTAGAGTCCGCATACTTTGGACTGATAAACCTAACAGCTATTCATCAATCAGAATATGCTGTTCCACCTTAGCTTAGGGTTTTTTGTCGAGGTTTTCCCCTTTAGCGCTGCATTTTAGTCGGTGCCAAATGGCCTTAGTTACCAGTGGATGTTTGAAAGAGGCACCACGTACACTTGCGAATTGGAAACAGGTTACCCCTTACATAATTGTATCCATCACGCAGCTGCCTAATACATAACCAAGGAGCTGGTAGATTAATCTACTGAACTTTGCTCCCCTCCCCCGCCCCCCCAATACACGTCAAACCACTCATTCGGGGTAGCTCAACAATTCCTAAATTGATGGTTTTTTCGAGCGATGTTTTCGATACTGTTGGAAACCGTGACCAAGTTGCTGTTGTCTACATATATTTTTCGAAAGCGTTCGGATCGGATTTCGTTCCAATAAAATGGATCGCTTCTTATCTGGCATCAAGACAATAATGTTTAAATACATATTTGGCAGAAACGATTTTGTTCAGTGTTTCCAGTTTTGTAATTGTCTATTGTATACCGACTTCTCAAAAATATATGTTATAACTAATTGCTAGACGAACTTAATATCTTTTGTGATTATCCTGCTCAGAGTAAGTTCCCCTTGACCGAGAACAAATGGAAAGTAATATCAATTTTTCGATCACGCTTTTCTAGCATAGAGGCCTTTTATTTTCTAAAGTAGACACAAATTAGCAGAGTTTATGATACTCGTGATCTTGAGGGTATTCCTTATTGGATTTCGTTAGGTGTAATGGTGAGAATTTTATGACCCTTACTTATGTCAGGTTGATATTGGAATATGCCTCAGTGATTTGGGATGCGTCTATAACACGCATTCCAAGAGAATCGAAAATATTCAACAACAATTTTTGATTTATACATCTACGTCGTTTACCTAACTAGAACCATGTTTTTGTTCGTGAGCCGTTTATAAATTGTCTCGCGTTAACACATTTACCAACTTTAGAAAGCAGACGCAATATTGCATCTGCCATGTTTGCTGGAGAAGTTTTGTAATTTAAAATCAACTGTCCTAAGCTGTTTGAGAAGTTTTATGTTAATGCTCCTTAGTGAGCTTAAAGATGTCACCCTGGTTTATCAAGGGGGTTGTTTATGGAACATATCAAGGGGGTTATTTAGGAAACTGATTAGGCCAATATAATTTTAATATTGTTTGGAAAGCGCCTATTCATTCATCATAAAATTTTTAGCTAATTCATGAATAGAATTCTTTCCGATACTCATTCAATAATGATGTACGTTATGTAATTTATAATAAAACGTTTGATTAGAAATAATTTAAATTCTTTGTAATTAGATAGTTTTAGATGAATTTCCGTATAACAGATAATTTCGTATAATTAAAAGAAACAAAAAGTTTATACGCTTGCTTTCACATCTAACGACTTTTTAGCTAAAAGTAGCAAAATAGCAATTATTACCAAACAAAAATGTAAATAATTTTGTAGATAAAAGCTTTTGTTGTTCTCGAAAGCACAATTAACATACACATAGTAAAAGTTGTACATGTTTTTTACGGAAAACTTTTTTTTTTTGTTTTTGTTTTGTATAAAACTTTGTGAAACTTTGACGTTAAAAGCTTTTTCGCGCGTTCTTTTTTATTTTATATATAGTCATACGTACATAGGAATAGTGCTTTTGTTGTGTGCTTTAAATGTGAATTATATTTCTTTGAAATATGCTCCACCATCTATGTATGTATTTAGGTACCTATGAGATTTAGATCGGTACACAAAAAAATACACAGGAATTCCAATCATTGCGCGCACATACAGAAAATTTATTTTTCATTTATAAAACATTTTCAATTAAAACTCAATCAAGCTTCAGGCTCAAAACAAATTTTTTTTTTAACCCACAACTTTTTTTATTGTTACTTCAACGCACTATTTATATACGTATTGTATTGTTGCTTAAATCCACTGAATATTTATTTATGTATTTACATACCTATCGGCTCAAGCATTTTTTTATTATTTTGCAATAAAACCAAAAAAAACATATCCTATTGCCCACGTCCATATATACGATACATATAAATAAATGTATATTTCAAGTAACTTTAACCTTTTTGAAAATGTGAATATCAATAAAAAATATAAAAAGTTTAAATATTAAATAAACTACGTGGAATTGTTAAAATTAAAAAAAAAAAATCACCTGGTTGTTATTTATACGCCAATATTCGTGAATTGAAATTTTATTTAGTCGAAGTTGATAGTGTTAAAACCGTTATATTCACATTTCCCAAGATCGCTTATTTTATGCAACACCTTTTATACTCGCTTAAAATACAAAAGGGAAAATATTTAAATTTATTACACGCGTGATGTTTCCCTAATACTCGTAAGTTCAGTTTAGTAAGAAAATGTTTTTCACCTTTTTTGAGGTCGTTGTTAAACCAATTTTTCCACATCCTTTATAGAAATAAAACCAAATTAAATTTTGAACTACAACAAACCCTGTATATAATCGGTCTGATGTATATCTATACAACAAATAATTTTAAATTCATTTTTGATTTGCCTCGAACAAAATTGATTGATATGGGTTGCTTTGCCGTATATACGAGATAAACATGTATCCACACCAAAAACTCAGACAAAATACAAAAATAACAAAAACCAAGAAAATTATATTCTAATTTTTCAATCAATGTTTATCCATAGCCTTAATCTTTCAAATCAAATGAGGCGAAAATTTGATAACAAAAAAAAATCGAAATGAAAAACTATTATACATTGCATTGTATAGTGTAACTTCAACAATTTTTTATAATCATAATGTATACGATATTATGTACCTACATAAAAATTCTAAAATGTATGTGTATGGGTTAAACGAGTACATAGATGGGGATTTATTTGTTTTAGGTGTTGGTAAAATTAACAAAAAAAAAATGATTGAGTTTATTGGATTGAAAATGATTGCTCTTGTTTGGAATGTAAATTTTCATGTAAATACTGGTTCAGGAATACACACGGATCGTGATTTCATGTATGAAAAGGATTTATTGTATAATCATGTACAAAATAAATATTATTTGATGTGATTTGGCACTAAGGGATTACAAAAACAAAAAAAAATCTAGACGAATTAAGGAATGGAAAAGAATTGATTTCAGTCGGTTTGTTATTTTTTACAAATTAGTGAATAGATTATGCGCGGGTTCAGGTAAATTGGCGGAATTCCGAACGGAATTCGTTTTTTAAGGATTTTTTTTTCTGCAAATTGTATTTATATATGTGCGACGACTATTTAGGCCTAACAATCATATAAATACAATTTCATAAATCTGTGTAAGCGAACTATGTTTTGTAATGATGAATTATGTTATTCATAGTATTTAGTTTATGACACTTTTTATTATCTGGAGGTTTGGCGTCTATTGGGAGAAGGGGGGGGGGACCAAAATTGAGTAAATTAATCTACCAGTTCCGTAACCTTCTAGTAGGGTAAGCATTACGTGAGCTGTTCTGGTCATGTAATTAGGCAGCTGTGTGATGGGTACAATTGTGTAAGGGCTAACCTGTTCACAATTCGCAAGTGTACGTGCTGCCACCTCGTGGCAACCACTCAGGGCATTTGGCATATTTTGGGCCATTTGGCACAGAATAAAGTACGGCGCTAAAGGAGAAAACCATGACAAAAAACCATACCCTATAGTAAAACGATGGATCAGGGCAAAGTATGCGGACTCTGGATACCAGGAACCCTCCAGTTTTATTAAGCCTTCCTATAGTAAAGCTGGGTGACCTACAGGCGATTTGCAATTCCCAGCAACTCGTAAAAGTAAAATCAACCAGAAGACGGGGCAGGGATAGCAATAACCAGGAGTGGGAGAGCCCTCTCGTAGTCCTTGGCTCCAATGCTACCGTTTTTCTAGCGGAACTACATGCCGTAGTAAACATCAAGAAGGGAGAGCAATAAGCCCAGATAGTATATATCACGTACCGGCTGGCAATATTATCAAGTTCATTAAGAACCTGAATATTAACTGGACGGATAATTAAGCAGGGTCCACACAATTGAACTTTTAAGTCGCAGTGCGAGGTGCCTGATCGCCCACATGGCCCTCCAATTATAATAATAATAATTATCGAATTAAATATGCTTGGATCAGTGGCGTAACTACAAATTTTGGAACCCCCCCCCCCCCTCCTGCTCCAAATTTGTCTTTGGCCCCTAAAAATGCTTCTTTTACCTATGAAGAAGTAAAGCTTTTATTTCACATAAAAATTTGCTTTATGTCGTTTTTTAACTAAAAAATTATTTCTTCCTATTATCTAGCCTCCAGCCTTGTATTGTTTAAAACTATCTGATTTCGAGAGGAGAATTTAAGAAATTGCGCAAATTTTAATGTTAACAAGTTCATGTTTAGTTCTGTTAGTGCCTGAAAAAAACTCAACTAATGCAGTGGAAGGTAGTTTCTTTACCGGTAAAACCCTTTACCATTTATCGGTAAACTTTGTGATTTTCCATTTACCTGAAGTTCTTACCAGTGATTGAAATTATTCAAAAGATTGCTTAAATTCATTATTGAGTAGAGGAATACACAAGCAATGTGATGCTCAAACCTGACACGAAAGAAATAATCTCAATAATTTCGAAATAATCTCAAAAATGTCGAATTTTCAAAGTATCTTGTATATTCTAAAATGCTCTCAAACATCAAATTATCCGTATAAACCTATGTAAAATCGAAGGAAATCCTACAGTGCCGTGTGAAATTTAAATAACCTGGAAATTCTTGAATAACCTGAACATTCTCGAACAATTTCACTAAAACGGGAAAGTCTGGATATTAATTACTAAATTCGGTAAGCCACTTAGTAAATCCAATAACATTTCGAAAAATTCCGAAATTTAGTGAAATTACCGAATTATTTGTCAAGTTACTTAATGTTACTAATCCTAAAGCAAAATACTATTAAGCAAGACAAGGCTAAGCTCAACCAATCGTAGTAGTATCGAATAACTATATTCTTCGAATAGGCTCTAAGATTCTCGAGTAACATCGAACACAAAAAATCTCGAATAAATTGACTGTTACGAAACACCAAATTACTAATTAAGCCTCGAACATTATTCATCTCATCTCCATGCTAAACTCTAAAAATCTCGTGAAATTTTAAAGTGTGATCAAAAGATGAAATCCGAGAAAAGGGCATATGAAATTGGGAAGCGACGAGAATTTTATTTCTAAGGAGTCGCATTACTTGTAGTTACTTAGAAAATAACCTTCAGTAACCATGAAGAAATTGTTAGGCCTGTCTTAAGAAAACAACCAACAGTGACAGAAATACTCTTTATTATCTAAAGATTAGACCACAGTTTCGCTAATTTGAAAATCTGGTCTAATTTAAGCTTAACCTAATATTCGAACGCTTTATAAATATCGTGGGTCCCAATAACCATAGCCTTTACCCCCCACCGCGGCTTCTAGTTACGCCACTCGCTTGGATTCAAAGCGCCAATAATAATAAAACGACGAATAAAAACCCTAGTTGGTCCATTCAGATTTGATGCTTACCCAAAAGATGACAACAAAAGTATATCAACATCAGAATTTTAACTAATTGTATTGATATCAAAGTTTCCTAGAGGCTTAATAGTTTTTGAGAAAGACCCTAATAGTTTCATAATGTTGTCGATAAACAAAAGCAATGCAAATATTCAAATTTTTAAATACACAGATCAATTTTCAAAATATCTCCACTAAGCTTACTTGTATTAAAAGCAGAACACTTGGAAGGCGGTCAAAAGTGACAAAGAAATAAAATTTATCCTTAAACTTTTAACGATACTAAGCAAAATTTTCTTATACGAATTAATTTTCCTTCCTCATATGTATCAACACATTCCTTGCCCAAAAATAATCGTAATGCTTTAGTTATGACGTGATACCTTCTTCGGTCGTGTGCAGTTACTCATCAACTTTCTGAATTACCTTTAATTTAAATGTATGGTTGCTGAGGTTTGCCGGTAGGCTTCATACCTCACGCATAATATTATCGTTAAAAAGTCTTCAGGCAGCGAGGCTTGACCTTTAACGACCTTTTATTTCGAGCCGTGGCGTAAGTACAAATTTCGGGCACCCCCTCCCCCACACCGCAAAATTTTTCTTGGGCCCCTAAAAATGTTGAATTTTGGTTGATTTCGAACAAAATACCGAAAAATCTGGATATTAATGAATAATTTCGGAAAGTCTATAAAAATCTATAAAACCTACGAAAATTTCGAAAAATTACGAAAATTCCTGTAAATATCTATCGAATTATTTGTCAAGTAATTTAATATTACTAATACTACTAAGCAAGTTAATGCTAATAATGGACCCTCAAATAATATCGAATAGGCTCTAAGATGTTCGAGTAACATCGAACTATCAAATACACCGGATAATCTCGAAAATCTCGAATACCCTGTCTGTTTCGAAACAACGAACCACCAATTAAGTCTTTTATATCAGGCAACTCATTTCCATGCTATACTCCAGTAATTTGGAGAAATTTTAAAAAGTGATGAAAATATGAAAACCGAGACAATGGGATATGAAACAGGAGAATTTGAATTTTCCTTAAATTTAAAAAGAATTTAAAAACAAACCCGGTTTATCGGGTTTACTAAAATTCAACCTTTCCAAAACAAAACTTGATTTGTAAATGGTTGTATCTGTCAGAATCTTAAGCCATTTTTATTTCTATGGAGTCTGATTACGTGTAAATACTCGAAAATTTACCGTCAGCGACCGATAAGAAATTGTTGGGCCTATATCTTAAGAAAATATTTAATAAAGCACCGCTTTTTCTTAAAAATTCCCATAAAAATATTCCGTTTTGCAAATTTGACGCTTGATAAATCTCGCAGGCTTCATTAACCGTGGACCCCCCATCCCCTCGCCTCTCCCCGGCGGCTATAGCTGCTGCGGGTATCTACTTACGCCATTGATTTCGAGTGATTTAAATGCTTGAACCAATATGGCAACAGAATGGCTCATCCGATCGTAGCAATTTTGGTGCCAACTTTTGCGTAAACAAACAGTGGTGATTAATTTAATTTAAATTAAAATAATTAATCTCCACATAAATTTTAATTTTAATTACAAACTACAAAATGACTTGTAATGATTGAGGGCACTATATCGAGAGAACGCCGCTTCTGATCGGAGCTATTTTTTTGCTAATTTGTGCGTAGAGAATCTGCGGCAGATAATTTATTGGAAACTAAAATAATTAACATCAACATAAACTACAAAATAGCGATTTATAATGAATCAGTGCAATTCTTGTATCAATTCGTGCGTACAGAAACTGTGGCAGATAATCTATATTAAATTATAATAATTAATCACAACATCTTATAAACGTTATCACGCAAAACCCCTACGGCCATGTAGATGACACAGCCCACACCGATTTTTTTTTATTTTTTTGGTCGCAGTCAAGAAAGGCCTCGTTTCATAGCATGTAGCTTCATTTATATAAATTAAGTTCTGTAAAGAAAATATTTAAATAATTTAGTTGGCAGTTTAATTTGTTCTAAGGTTTTTTCTTTAGGCAAATTTTAAATGATAAGGTTTAAAATTTAAATTGAATAATACTTTCCGCAACAGACAATAATATTGTTACCTAATCTAAATTTTAATTTATTATTACTTACGGTACAGAATTTGCTGGGTGATAGTGGTTTTCCAGAAAATTGAATTTTTTATGAGGTGTATAAATTTAATCAAGGAATCGAAACAACAATTAAAGGTTTCAAAACCAATATTAAGAGGTACCAAGAACCTAAATCAAAAATTTGATCAAAATTTGCTGAGTTAGGGTAAGATGGTTTTCTACAATGTTGTGCCGTGTAGTCTACATGAAGTAATTAATCAACTGTCTACTCGTGTAGGCAATGTATGTAAACACTTCAAAAAATGACGTCGACAATTCCTGGCAGAAAATTAGTTAAACTCTTAGTAGAGGTGTTAAAATTTGCCCCTGATCATGCTGTATTAAGTTTTAACGCAGAATGATTCAAGCAAGTGTTTGGTTAGCTCAACAGTATCTAATTTCTGAAGGAATAAATTGAGGCTAAATTTGTGGAAGCATCTTCGCTTAAGTGTAAATTTTCTTTGTTTAGAAACGTGGACGGTATTATTGCGGCAATGCCAAACTCTCAGGTTAATATTTTTAACTGCGCGAATAAAATTTACATGTTAAATTTTTCATATGAAACAACCTGATGATGTTGGAATGAAGCCATGGAAACCTCGGTGTATAATAAAATAATCGTAAGTTAAAAGCAACAAATAAAATTGTATTAAGTGTTTCTTCGTAATCCTCAGTAATGACGTCATATACTGTGTTTGATTTATTTCGTTTGTTAACTGCAAACCAAATGTTTGTTTGATTTCATGCTTTCGTAATTTATAATATCGATTCTGGTTTTATGGATGATTTCGGAACTTCAAACACGTGTGTAAATTTTCCCCATAAGTTGGGATCTCTGTTCAAAAAAAAAAACAACAAAAAAATATTATCTAGTATTATCTACATTGCCTACGTCGAACACTATTGTCTACGCTATTTCGACATCTGGGTGTATACAATTTTTAAATAGGTGTATAGTATACGGACAATACTATTTTTCCCACAAAATCGAATTTTTTATGAGAAGTCGGAACATAATCAAGTAATCTAATGCACTTTGTAACATAAAATAAAGGTCCCGAAACCTCTAAGTAAAGGTATTAACAACATAAATCGAAGCACAATTGCAGATTTTGGATTTTTTCGTTTCATAATTTGCTGAGTTATAGCTCTGGAACATCATTTAAATGCTCTATCATGCTTTGGAACATCATTTAAAGTTACTGAAACCTATATTTGTAGGTACAGCAGCAGGCTTTTAACTTTTTTGGCTCAGAATTTATTGAGTTATAGTAAAGTGATTTTAATGAAGCAATCTATATGCCCGTTGAATCAACAACTAAAGGTTCTGAAACCTAAATTTTGAGGTATCAAGAACGGCAATCGGAGAATAGTTGTAGATTTTCAATTTTTTGCCTCAAAATTTGCACAGTTGTACACAGTAAAAAATTTTCATTGAAAATTACGAGTTTTATCAAGTGGGCAAAATTTCCAAACTGTTTCATGCAAAATCACATTTAAATTGAAAAATCAATTTCCATTGAAAATTAAGGGTTATAATCCATACTCGTACTACAAGTATGGATTATAACCCTTAATACATCCAATCTCGTACTACGTTAAATGAAAAAACATATAATTTTACGTGAATTTTTCAAATTTGCGAATAAGTTCTTACATTTTTTTACATTAATAAATAAGTATTTTTACATTCCTGCAGCATTCTTACAAGTGAAAGATGATAAACTTTTACGTGAATAATGTATTAAAAGATTAGGTTATTATATAATATTCAGTTTAATTTAGGGCACCATTTATGTATTTAAATTGGAATAGTTGTTTTAATAAAACAAAAGAGTTTATGTTACCTACTTCATTATGATAACTTTATTTATAAAATATCAGTTTATTTCAGTGTACGCAACATGCATACTTTATACATATAAAAATACTTAATTCTAATACTTCTAATTTAAAAACTAGTCATTCAAAACTTTTTTTAAAAAGTTGACGACTTTGGACTTAAAATTTATTTTTTGCTTTTTGGAACGAGAACAATTTACATCTATATTAAGAAATATTTTTTGCATAGCTTCCAACGACTGTGATAACTCCATGGGATATTGTATATTAAAAGCATAGTACGCGGCAATCGAAAGAAGTACTGCAGTCTTGATACAACTACATCTGATATCAAGTTGGTGCATCTCAACATAAAAATAAATAGTTTTATTATTGTTGGGTTGATCTGTAATAGTCAAATGACTTTAATATAGTAAATATAATCATTAAATTGTAATAATATCTAATTACCGATTATAGCAAAGAATGGTGTTGACGTAGGTATTTCTATTTCGTTTACTGACGTTCCATACTGAAATAAAATCAAGAATAAATTGTTTGGTGGGTAATGTTTTAATGTAATTACTTACAGAGTATTTCTTCACCAGTGAGTCTAAATTTTCTTTAAAATGCGTAGTGATAATCTTTAATAATCTTAGGTCTTCGTCCTCTTCATTTCCAAAAGCTGAATTTTTAATTCTATTTCCAAATTCAAAAATAGCATTTTTCCGAAAATTCCATCTGCTTAAAAACAAGGTTTCCTGTAAATCCATCATTTCATAAAAATGGCAAATTAAAAAATTTTGTAATAATAAATGAGGCCAATATTCCTTTATCTCTGATATTGTGGGATTTTTGTTTAAAAATTTACGTTGCTGTGTAAACGTAGACTTACAAATTTCCATAATTTCTTTGTTTAATGCATCACTAGAAATTTCCCGACCGTAATTTTCCTTAAGCCATACTCGTTTAATGTTTCCTTCCTCATCTGATATTTGGTTGCTAGTACTAATTTTCTCAAAAAAAATTGCCACACCTTCTGACAAATTTACTTTTCTTTTTATAGATTTTGCAGGTGAGCGGTTTTGGGAAATTCTATTTAAATAATTATTGTGGTTACACATCTTAGTTGCCAAAGTTATTGGTTCTGTGCAAATAGGCTTTCCTTTTACATCAAGTATTGCCAAACTAAGCGGATATATTTGTATTAAACGAGATGCAATTGTGCGAAACACTCTTTGAGGGATATATAATGATTTTCTTCGCATATCATTCACAACGCAATGTATAAAATCGTTATGTTAGTAATCTAAAGGTTGGCCTTGGTTAAGCAGATCCAGTATTTTATCCGAAATTTGGTTCGTAGGAAATTGATAATCGGAAAATAATTTTTCAGCTTGCTTTGTGCCAATACTCTCTGATTTTCCTGAAACATCGGAACTAATGGAAGTAACTCTACCACTTAACATTAAAATAGTTGTACTAAGAGGACTTTCAGGTGCCTCAAGTTCCGATGCAGTTGTTAAATCATTTGTGGTGATCCATGTAATTATATTATTGGAGTTTTCTGAATCATTGGGAATTTTTGCATCAGATACATAGCTTACTGAATTATTGGAAGTTGACGGTGGTGGTATCCAGTTTTCAGTTTGCTCTAAAATCTGAAAAACTTCATTTTTCTGGCCAAAATGTTCTAAAACTTCCATATCCTCAACGTCGGTTCCGTCAGATTCTAGGACTAATTTAGATCCCAATAAGCCCGCAGCGTTTGCTAGAAGTGAAATAGTGGAAGATTTAGATAAATATTATAGTAAATACGAGTAGTTCAAAATTTGATTATTGTTATTAAAAGTTAATAACTTACCTTTCTTAATAAGAGATTCTATATTTTCTGTACACAAAAAAATTTTTTTTAATAGGCGTTCTCTATCCCAAATTTTAACAAATATTCGAGGCTGCGAAGACATAATACTGTTTATCTAAAATGAAATGTAATATAGATAAATTATAATTAGTGTTCCACCACAATTCAAGTCAAACGAGCATACTAGAAAAATGGTATCGCCGACTGTAATGTGACAAAAAATGTTGATCCATTTTTAAATTGAACAAAAGGAAATGGAGAGGAAAGGTTATAAAAGGAAATGAAATTTAGTGATTCGTCCATGTCAGTAACTTCAAAGAGGCCTAGCTTGTAATTGAACACCATTTTAAAAATATTTCCCAAATAAGCTACTTCAGAAACCATTTCGTCAGTTAAAATTGATTTTATTGTTAAACAAATAACATTACCATCTATATTATTGGTAATCGCCAGTGACTGACCAGCGAAATACTTTACGTTATTGTAAGTTAAACTATTTGTTTTATATACAAACGATTCTGGAACACGAATTGAAACGGTTGTAGGTTCTAACCGTATGAAATGTTTTTTTGAAATATCGTTACAAAATCGTTGCCCTACAAGAGTCGACTGCATCATTTGATGTCGTTCTGTAAACGTTTTTAACAAATTGATGTAGTTTCTCGATTTCGAAGCAATTTGTTTAAAGTATTGGTGTTTACTTTCAAATCGAAGAGTAGAAAATTTAATTAGAGGACCAAACAATTTTATCAATTCTGGATAATGTTGTAAATAATGATGTTTAGGTCTAAGTGCCACATTTGGAAAGAGCAATACCCTCAATTCTAGATATCTATTAATAAGACCATCTAAAATATGGACTTGGGCTAGGGTAACAATATGTGACGATACAATTTGCGATATTTCTACAAGATGCAATACCATTTCTAAAACATTATCATTAGTATCTTTGATCTTGTCTAGTAAAACTAAAGGTTATAATATAAGTAAATAGTAATTTTGCATGGCATGTCCAGTAAGCTTTTTATTATTATGTTTAATTTCAGGGAAACTAACATTATATTTTAAACATTTTTGTATGCGGTCTAAATTAAGATTCAGGTAATCGAATGTGAACCAATGGTTATTTACAAAATAATGAAGTGCCAAACAAATATCAAATGCTATAATACCATCATATAAATCGTGCGCTATACACGGAGGAAGACCAGGGTTGCTTACGTGGAAATATTGCAAAGTGTTAAAACATGAATTTTGCTTAATTCCATGAGCAGACTCCTGACATTTCAATAACTTAACATCATTAGTGTAAGAAACTTTAGATCTTAACTCCCTTCTTATGCGAAAATTTGCTTTAAAATCTTTTAAACTTAAATGGCAAAATCTACCAAAATATTCTGAGGAACTAAAATTTTCCAAAAATCCTCTTATTTGGTGAGCTCCTAAATTATCTGCACAAAATGCAATGATTGAACCTTTTGTATTTCCAATCTCTTCATCAAACATAATTCCGTCCGATTCTAGCTTTTTTAAATCTAATAATAACTTTTCACAAATTTTAGTCAATCCAAATGTTTTCACGTGGGATCCTGTACACAGTAAAGCTAGCATGATATTACTAATTTTTGATCTATTATGAGTATGCAAATTTCCAACAATGAAATAAATCGCTAGCACCTTGTGTTTAGATTTAGCTGATCCTAATGGGTTGCAAACCTCAAAGGCATCTGCATAAAATATAAGCTCGATCCGTTTTTGTTTATAAAAAAAGTTACTGCTTTTATATAAAAACCCATCAGTATAATCACAAAATTTTGAAAAATTAGTTTTTTGAATTGATTTGAACTGTAATAAAATTTGTGGATCTGTAAATAATTGTTTTAAAGTGTCGTTTATAGGAATATAATAGTAAAAACACGATTTGTGATAATTATTCACACCCAAGAAAATTTTGTGAGGTTTGACGTACGACTCAGATGTGAATTTTTGTTTTCGTTTATAGCTCGATAACGAAGTGTTGGAAATTAAACTAATCTGCGGAATTATAGAAGTTAAAAGTTCACTTTTTAGACCGCTTTGCGCATCATGCTTACTGAAAATATTTTCTACGGATTCAGTAATATTTGTTTCCAGTAAATTTGAGCAATGTGCTAAATTATCCGCGATTATTGTTATTATTCGCTCGGGTATATTATGATCACTCTTTAATCTAATTAGCAAATTTTCTGTTACATTTCTAATATCGACCATTTTGGATGGCCGGTCTTGGCATATAGCAGATGATGTTAGGATGTTTTCGGGTAAGCGTTTATTATTTTGGTTGGAACAAAAGTTTTGGGTTTGTAAAAGAAGATCATCTTGTTCTGCTTTATTATTGGACTTTTTGTTGAACAACAACTTTATTTTATGGAAACTATTAATATGGTTTCTAAACGTTTTTTCAATTTTAAATATTTTTACACACGCGCCAATTGGACAATTAATTTTCGGCATTTGAGAAGTACGCATATGTTTTAATAAATGTTGCAGCATTTCTTCTATTATTAAAGATTTAAATGAGCAGTTGCTTATATGACCTTCTAAGCAATTAGTATTTTGTATTAATTTTTTTCTAATTTTTCGATGGTTTCTGTAGTAGTGAGTAGAAAAACCAATAAATTTAGAGTAAACTCGATTACAATTACTAAGCATGCACCGAAACACTACATTACACTCATTTTTATGGGATCTTAGATGGGATACATATTTTTCTTCATCAGCGCATGATGTACCACAATTGTCGCAAACATACACCATGATAGATCAAACAATCTGTAACTTAATCAAAATTAATTTTTCATTATTGACACATACAAGTTGAACTCGTTTGTTATAAAACCATTCCCTTAACATGTCTCCCATTCAGGCCAATTTTGTTCTAGACATACATTCCAAATGTTTCTCGCTACGCCAATTTTGTTCTTGGCATACATTGTACATATAATATTTAACCACGAATACTGGCGTATTAGACATACAGTAAAAAATGTATCTCACTACTAAAATATTATATATTTTTTTCAATATTTTGCACATAGAATTACTTTATAAAATGTATATCTACAGCAACATTTGCGTGGATGAATTTACAATGTAAGGCCTACGTGTTAAAAAAAACACTTTAACCTCAAACAAATTTCACTTGGATGAAAAAAATCAATTAAATAGTCCACTACCATAAGCATATCGCACATATAATATTATAGAGATACATACATACCTTTAAACTTCACCTTAATACACTTAATTAATAGTAAATATCTAATTATTTTAATTTATATAATTTATTAATTAGAACTAATCCCAAAACTCGAAACACAGCTTCACTCTTTAAAAACGTTTTGCTGAATAACACAATCACGAATGAACATGATGTTTATCCTGTTATATTCGTTTTGTTATAATTACAATATTCTCACAATTCTACGTGAAATGTCGCGTTTTTAATTTAATTGTCTAACAAATTTCAACTGGCGAGTAAAAATGTAATCACATATATGTAATATTCCGGTATATTTCATCGAATTTTACATTTTGATCGAAAATTACAGAAAATCAGTAATTTTACTGAATATTTAATGTAGAATTGTTATTTTTATGCAATATTACAGCAAAAATGCTAAATTACAAGAAAAAGTTAATAAAATTTCCATTGAAAAATCAATTTTTTTTTACTGTGTAAGGTGGTATTCAAATAAATCCAATTTTCTATGAGATGTATGGAGATGGACATAATCAAGCAACTTAAATCCGCATTAAAACTATAACTACTTGTGCCGAGTCCTGGAGCAGAATCGCATATTTTGGATTTTTTTGGCTCAGATTTTGCTGAGTTAAAGTAAGGAGTTTCCCCACAAAATCCAATTTTCTGTGAGAAGTATGAACATAATCAATCAATCTAAATGCTCTTTAGAATATCAATTAAAATTTCCGACACCAATATTTAGAGATATCAACAACGGCAATCGAAGCACAACAGCAGATTTTCAATTTGTTTGGCTCAGAATTGCTGAGTTATAGTAGGGTGGTAATCAAAAAAAAATTTGAATTTTCTATGAGAAGTAAGGACATAATCAAGCAAATTAAATGCGCATTGACAGTGCGTACATGATCCAATTCTGGTGAAAAAATGTGCACCACGAAGTTAGCAAAATAGTAAAATTTTTTGTTATAATTGGTTACCCTGGTGAACTTTTTGTTCTAGTTGGAAATAATTCAACTCATACAGCTAACTTCGTGGTATACATTTTTTCACGAGAAATGTATAGCATATACGCAGCTTGAAACAACCGAAACCTAAATTTAGAAGTATAGAAAACCTAAATCGTGGAACAATTGCAGGTTTTGGATTTTTTAGCTCAATTAATTTCCTAAGTTATAGTAAGAAGAATTTCCTCAAAATCGTATTTTCTTTGAGGATTAAGAACATAATCAAGTAATCTAATGCGCTTTGTATCATCAAATAAAATTTTTGAAACATATTTAGAGGTTGCAAAAACATAAATCGGAGCACAATTGCAGATTTTGGATTTTTTTGGCTCAGAATTAGCTGAGTTATTAATCTAAATGCTTGTTGGAACAACAATTAATGGTCCCGAAACGCAGATTTACAGGTATCAAGAACGGCAATCGGAGCACAAGTGCAGATTTTAAATTTTTTTGCCTCAGGTTTTCCTGATTTATAGTATGTAATGTGTTTCCCCAAATAATTCAATTTTCTATGAAATGTATGGAAATAATTAAGCAATCTTAGTGCGCATTGGCACAACAATTAAAAGTCCCAAAACCATCACGAATCGTAATCGAAGCACAATTGCAGCTGTGATTGGAATACCATCTGATTTTATTTGAAAGAAGATGATTTGATAGTTCAGCAAAGTAGTACCGGAAAATTAAGAAATGAGCAAGTTAATAATCAAGACAACCGTTACAAACCATACAACAAATTTCAACGGCCATATACAAATATTAGGCAGCAATTTAATAGAAATAATAATATCAACAAATATGATTCATCTAAGAGATGGGATAGGCCAAGGGCATTAGGTGATCCGGATCGTTGTGTTATAAAGGAATGTATGTTAAGACACCAGATAGACAAATGTGAAAAGTTTAGAGGAATGGAATTGAAGAATCGTTGGACGATAGTATATGAAAATCATTTATGCAAGTGTTGTTTGAAGGCAGGCCATTCTGCCATAAAATGTGGGCAAGATGGTTGTACTCTTTGCCCAGAAGCATCAACAAAACATCATGTTCAATTGTGCTATAAAGCAAGGCACAATATTAGGTCAGAAGATTATAAAAAACAAGAACCACAAAACAAACAATAACAATTAATACAATCCAAGACCTCGGAGAATAAAATACAATCAATGTACCACGTTGTAAATTTACAACCATATTCCGTTTTAGCAACAGCCTGTTTTCGTTTGAAAATTGGTACTCAGTTATCACGACCAATAAGAGTAATTTGTGACTCTGGTGCTCAAACCAATGTAATCCTGGATCACATCATAAAAGAATTTAAATTAATTAGATCAGCGACCACGACTTATATTAAAGGAGTGGGCGGTAAATTGGCCAAAACCAAAGGGGAAGTGGAACTAGAGCTATGGCACAACCAAGGGGATAAGTTAATTACCAGAGCAAAGTTTGTAGTACTTTTAGACTCAATTCCTGATCACTCGCAAAGGTCATTTCAACCTAGGCAATTTGGGAATATTTCGGAAAATGACCTAGCTGATCAACGATATTTTGAAAAGAATTGTGTTAAAGGAATAATAGGTGTTGGAGTATTGGCCAAATATTTCAATGAAGGGATATTAAGAAATTCAGCGGGATTACTAGCGCAAAATACATCATTTGGATGGATTATTTCTGGCGAAGAATATTTTTCAAAAAAAGAGAAGAATATCCATAATATAGGTGTAATAGTAAAAGATGAACTTAATTCATTGATTCAAAGGTTATGGGAAATCGAGGAAACAAATGAAAAAGTAATATCGGATGAAGATCAATATTGTGAAGATATTTTTAAAAGCACAGTGGTAAAAACAGGTAATCGATACAGTGTAATGATACCATTGAAACCTGACGTGGAATTAGGAAGTTCAAGAGCAATGGCATTGAGGCGTTTTTATTGTCAGGAAAACAAATTTAAGCGAGACCCAATATTTAAAAATATGTTGGTTGAATTTATGACAGAGTATGAGCGATTAGGACATATGCGACAAGCAACTACCCTAAATACAGAGGAATTGCATAATTACATACCTCATCATGCTGTGTCAGTTGACCGTAAATTTAGAGTTGTGTTTGATGGGTCGGCGAAAACTACCAATGGGAAATCATTAAACGAAGTACAGTATAAAAGACCACGATTGCAGAAGGATTTGTTGGATATTATCATGAAATTTCGGACAGGTAGGATTGCTATCTCTGCAGATATTTGTAAGATGTTTCGTCAGGTAGAAATACAACCAGTTCACTGGAATTTACAAAGGATTTTATGGAGATCGGATCCAGAAGAGCCAATTCGTGATTATTGGTTAACAGTAGTGACGTATGGTTTAGCATCATCACCCTATTTAGCAGTAAAATCGTTAATTCAATGTGCCGAGGACAATGATCAAAAAACGCCGATAGCAGCTCAAGTTGTGAGAAACGACTTTTATATGGATGATATGCTAACATCAGTGGATTCAGAATCCCAGGCTGTAAAGTTAAAGGCAGAAATTGTTCAGCTATTAAAACAAGGTGGGTTCGAATTAGCAAAATGGCGATCGAACTGTTTGGAAATAATGGAAAATGAGATGACAGCAAAGATTGTAGAATTACAGAAAAATACTAGGACTATTATGGAATTTTCTAGAAGATGAATTCCAATTTCAAGTAAAAAACCCAAAGCAACCTGAAATTATAAATAAACGTTTTATTGCGAGTGAAGCAGCGAGAATTTTTGACCCCCAAGGGTGGGTTTCTCCAATTACTATAAGAGCAAAGTTGTTTATTCAAGAACTATGGCGTCAAGGTAATGGCTGGGATGAACCAGTATCGTTATATATACAACAAGAATTTGAACAGTTTTATGAAGAATTAAAGAGTATTAATGAAATAAGGATTACACGATGGATGAACACATTAGGTAGTTCAAGTAATCAAAAAGTTCAAATTCACATTTTTGCTGATGCTTCCAATAAAGCATATGGGGTTGCAGTATATGTACGAGTATATATCAACGACTCCTGGTGTGCTAGATTATTATGTTCCAGAAGTAGGGTAGCATCGATTAAGGTCATTACAATACCAAGGTTGGAATTATGTGCGGTGGAGCTAAGTTGTAAATTGATACCTAAGATCAAAGGAATACCAATGTTTGAAACGACACCAATTTACATTTGGTCAGATTCAGAAATAGTATTGCATTGGTTGAGAAAACCCATAAATGAATTAAAACCGTTTGTTGCAAATCGAGTTAATAAAATACTAAAAGAGTCAACGCTAGAGCAATTTCTTCACATCAAATCCGAACAAAATCCAGCGGATCTAATATCTCGTGGGATAAAGGCTGAAAAATTGTTGAACAATAACTTATGGTGGCAAGGACCAGAAATGATGAAGGATTTTATCGAAGAGTGGCCAACGTGGATTCCGAAGGCAAAAAATAGTGAAGTTCAAATACAAATTAAGATGGAATGTAAGGAACCAAGAACCAGGTTTGAAAATATTTTACTAACCACGATTGGGAAGGAGAACGAAGAAATGAATTTAATGGAAAAATGATCATCACATGTGAAAGTTTGTCGTATAACGGCATATGTTATACGATTTAGTAGAGCATGCTTTCAAAAAATACACAACCGAAAAATTAAAAACAATATGAAGTGCCAAAATAGATTGTGGGATAATCATCCATTTTTAGAGAAAAGTAAGAGCGACGTTGTGATCACTACAGGGAGGAATATGAAGGTTTCTGTTCCAAAATTAACAATTGACGAAATTGATGAGGCATTGAATTACTGGTTGGTAACTGAACAGAAACAGCTATTTCCAAATGAATATAAGGCAATACTTAATAAGACAGGACTGGCGAGATCCAGTCGTCTTTGGATGTTAACACCGTGGATGGATGAGAAAGGACTGCTGAGAATAACGGGACGACTGGATAATGCGCAGTTACCATTAGCTCAAAGAAAACCGATTATATTAGATCATAAAGGAACATTGGCTAGGAAAATTGCCATAAAAGCTCATGAAGATTTGTGCCATGGTGGAGTGCAACTTTGTACACAGTATTTAAGGAACAAATATTGGATCCTGCGGAGTCGCATTTTATTGCGTAGCATAGTTCATCATTGTGTAACGTGTTGCCGGTACAGGCAAGAAGCTGCCCAACAGTTGATGGCAAATTTACCAGCTTATCGATTAAAACCAACACCGGCATTTTATCATTGTGGAATTGATTATGCTGGTCCAGTCCAATTAAAACGGGGTCTTAATGTAACCATAAAGGGTTATATTGCTGTGTTTGTTTGCATGGTATATAAGGCGGTTCATTTGGAGCTAGTTGGTAGTTTGGACGCCGAATCATTCATTGCGGCTCTAACAAGGTTTGTGAATTTGCGAGCCGGAGCTGTGCATCATATATATAGTGACAACGGTAGTAACTTTATTGGAGCTAATCGGATTTGTTGTGAAGCAGTGGAGCTATGGCAAAATTCATCCGTGATGAACTACCATCAATCCCATTCAATCGAATGGCATTTTAATACACCAAATGCTCCGCATCAGGGGGGTTTATGGGAAGCAACGGTAAAATCAGTAAAACATCATCTAAAGCGAGTAGGTGGAGCGCAGTTGTATACATTCGAAGAATTAGCTACATTGTTGGCAAAGATAGCAGCATGTTTAAATTCGAGACTATTGACACCAATAAGCAATGATCCGACGGATTTATCAACATTATCACCAGGACATTTTATAACTGGTCAACCGATCTTGACTCCGTATGAAGCATTATTGGCGGAGGTACCAGCCAATCGGCTATCTGCGTGGCAGAAAATACAAAAATTGCAACAAGAATTTTGGGTTAGATGGTCACAAGAATATATAAATGAGCAGCAACGTCGTAACAAGTGGGCTTCAGAAGATCGATCGCTAAAAATTGGAGATTTAGTATTTATTAAATATGAAATTACACCACCTAGCCAGTGGATGATGGCAAGAATTATTGAAGTATTTACAGGACGAGATGGGAGAGTGAGAACATGTATGGTGAAAACAGAGAAAAACAGTTTGGTGCGTCCAATCACCAAATTGTGCTTATTGCCAATAGAATAGAACGTAACAACATCCGATGCTGGTTTTCCTTAGATTTTTAATGAAGTTTTCCTAAGGTTTTCCCAGTGTCCTAGAGCGAATGCTGGATGTTAGTTATGAAAATTTATATTACGGCAAGGTGGAGAATAAGTACAACCTACATCATTCCCGGAGGGCGCCAGGATGTTACGGCTACCGTAATGAATTAAAATTATTTTTTTGTTGTAACATCAACAACCTCGTTCCCGGAGGGCGCCAGGATGTTACGGCCACCGTAATGAATATCAACCTAAAAGCATTTTTGTATTTTGAATATTAACCTAAAAGCATTTTGTATTTTGAATTTATATTTTATTATTGTTAACGTAAATCTAGTATACCGAATTAAAACACTGTAAAATATTATATGAAAAGGAAAACATAAAGTAAAGAAACGCACCTAATAGATGCACATATAAAGAGAATAAAGGAAGATGAGTCAGTTGAATTGTAACTACTAAGCGAGATGGTTGTTTTATTTTTAACGTGAAGCATATTCATCAACAATATATACGTAGGAAGCGTATTCAATTATGTTAGGCCGTTTCTTAGCTCATTATGAATGTATGTTAATTTATTCATTCACTAGTATCTGTGGTCATTCTGGAAAACATAATTATTTATTAGGTCAATATTGGTGAGAGTTTCCTAGAACTCTATTATACGGTGAAGTTGTTGAACAGAGGAATGTTGGTATCTAAATCCAAACGGTTCAGGTATTAATATATTATTAGTTTCAATGTGATCATTAAGCCTATCTTTTATGATGCACTGAAAGATTCTGCTTACCGAAATAAATAAGCTTATCGGCCTATAATTACTAGCATCACATGGATTTTTTTAAGGCTTAGGAATTACAATCACCTTGGCGGTTTTCCAGCAGGATGGAAATATGAATGTTGAAAGCATATGAAAATAAATTCGCCATAAACCTAAACCCAGTAACAGGTAGGTGTTTTGAGAGGACGTTTTGGCGTCAGTTAGGACCTGGAGCTTTAAAGAAGCTTCTTCTGATTCAATTACATTCGCAAATACTGATTATCTAGGGCATTAGGAAAGTCTAATGATGTATAATTTAAAGGTTGGGTTGCTCTTCTTGCTTAATTTTGATTCATGTTCTCTCGCATACGAAGAAAATCCAAACGCTTTGGACACGTCACGGAATTAGTAGTGCATTCTCTTTGAAATTTGAACACTTGTGGTTTATTACTGTGTCTTTGAGTGGACGTTCTGAATCATCAACATTAGTTATACCACAGAAAAGACATTGCTGCTTAATATTGCAATTGCCAGTAACATGCACATTGTGTGAGACGCTCTGGTTTTTTAAAAGGAACATCCCATTTACACGAAAGGTGGCCGATATAAAGGTGCCTGCTAGGAAAAGATACAAAATACATTGCAGCCAATTGATGTGAGCTTCATGTCAAATTTACTCTGTAAAAGTTAGCCGAAAGTAAAAAGTCGTTAATGCAGATTTTGTTACTAACATTCAAGCCGAAAATAAACAATTTGGTGGTTATCAGCAAAAAGTAAATAGGATATATGGATTGCAATAAAAACTTTTGTAAATAGTCTTATGTGGAAAACTTTGTTTAATATTGTCGTGGAAAATATGAGAGAATCAGAATAATCCACAAAATTGCAATAAAATCAGCCTCTAGAGTGTATATCTGAAGTTAAATCGTTTATATGTGATTTGTCAATAGCTATCGCAGACAAAAATTTAGTTCAAGTTTCCCGTGGGAAATCTCGGAAATGTGATTTTCTAATGATTTTTGGAAAATAGAATTAAGGAGATTGCCGGCGGGAAACTGGAACTAAATTTTTTTCCTGCGATACCTAATAACAAGTCAGAACAGCAAAATACATCTCCAGACATAACATTCGAATGCTGATTTTATACAAATTTTCTAATTATTTTTGGAAAAGCGAATTTGCCGAGATTTCCCACTAGACACTTGAACTGAATTTTTTTTCTGCGGTAGCTATTGATAAGTCACAACAGCAAAACACACCTCCAGACATTACACTCTAGAGGCTGATTTTATACACATTTTCTAATGATTTTTGGAAAATCGAAATTTCCAAAATTCCCCAAGTGTAACTTAAACTAAATTTTATTCCTGCGACAGCTATTGACAAGTCACATCAATGTAATCCATCTCCAGACATTACACTCTAGAGGCTGATTTTATAAAAATTTTGTAATGATTTTTGGAAAATCGAATTTTATGAGATTTTCCACCGGAAACTTGAACTGGTAAGTCATATCAGTGCAATTCATTTTCAGATTTAACACTATAGAAGCTGATTTTGTACATTCAATTCTTACTTTCGACTGGAAACTTTTTCAAGATTTCGAGATTTCTCACGGGAAAGTTGAACTGAATTTTTTTCTGCAATAGGTATTGACAAATTACATAAAAACGATTCAACTTCATATATATAGACTCTAGAGGCTGATTTCATTCCAATTTTGTCGATTCTTCTGATTTTCCGATATTTTCCACGACTATTGCGGCTAACTTTAACAGTATGCCAAATTTACGGATTTTTAGCTGATTCATGATTGTTCTGATTTGGACCGTTTTCATTATTGTGACGCTTAAAGGTAATCTCGATTGCCACGTTCTCTTGTTTACCTTTTAAATAGGTTATTTCGTTACAAATTTTTTTGTTTATGTTGTCTAATTTAAGAATACGTAAGAGAGCATTTTCTAACAGAACAATCTTATCAGAATTTTTGTTATAATTTATTTCATTTTACGATTTTAAGCTCATAATTACATATTGTGGAATTCACTTTTCCAATTTATTTGGATAAATTGTTTTATACAAAAAGTCTCCGAATCCTAAAAAAGTTATACTTACAATGGTCTCAAAAGTAGATCACTTACACAACTATACAGCTTTTACTAGTATAGTATAGAAATCTGACAATTTACCACATCGGGCTTAAACAACAAGTTAGACAGACCATGTGTAATTGCATGTATCAACATTAAAATTAAATTAAGGATAACCTCCGCACATAAATCATGATGTATGTACCTAAATATATCAAAATCTTTTTTTTTTTTTTCAAAAGAACATTGCGAACAAGCTTTAAATTGAAGTAAATCATCGCTGCTACCCCATGTCTTATATAAACTCCTACAAACAAAAATTAACACAATGAAAATATACAGCAAGCAAGAAATGAAAATAACACAAGAAAATGTTTCCACGTAACACCCAAAACGTATAAAAATGTTTTTCTAATTTTCATTACATTTTCCTGTAGGTGTATACCCTCATTTTATTCTACATTCGTAATTTACAATTCACAAACTATATGTACGTACTGTTATTATTGTTGTTGTATTTGGATGTTCCGTTTTGTGATCTCGTATAATATTTTTTCCTGCTTTTTGTGTTATACTGGTGTGTAAGTGAAAATTCTACTTGTCTGTTTTTCCACACGTTTATATTCAACGGAAAATTGTTAATTTTCCATTTCAAAATTGCTAAGTAAAATTAGCATTCTATAAAAATGTTGAATGTATAAGCAACAAGAAATAAAGGTCGACGTTTTCTGAGTGATGTGATGTTTTTGGGAAAATTTACGGTTTTCGGCTATTCCGCAGTTTTTTATAGTTAAGCAGAAATTTTTGAAATGCGAGAAAGTCTCTATAAATGCTACACGTTATTGTCTTTCGTTATATTCTGCCAATTTAATACCAAGAAATATGTCTAACTTATATGATTAATATTATTCGACATACCTGAGCTTTCACATTTATACCCGTACATTATTTATTTAATACCTAGGCGGATGGTAAAAATTAGTTTTAGTTATAGAATTTTTTTTATTACTATTTGTTGTTGCTGTTATATGTAATTTGTGTCTTTGATTTGTGGTTCCGTAAATAAAAAAATTAATTTATTATCGTTTAACAAAATATTAGTTGTTCTGATCACGTAATTTTATTATTAATATATAAAAACAAATTAAATTATTGTTTTTCTAATTAGAGTTTTCAACAACGTAGGTAGAGGAAAATAGGTAAACAATTCGGTTGAATTTTGTGTAAGATAAGGGTGTCAAAATGGAATGCCACAAACATTAGGGAAATATTATTGTTTGCAAAAGTTGCTCCATTTCAAATTAAAACAAATCAATTCAGCTTTCAATTATATATTTGGAACGGTTTTATTATTTATTTTAATTAATAAGTTGCTGGATAAATTTTATTTAATGTTTTTGTTTAAACAAAAAATTTGATTTACTACCTTGTCTATGTGAAATTTGATTAAACGTATACGGCAGGTAGTATTATACTTCTCAAACTTTCTTTATAGTTTAAACAAAATTCAACACAAGATGAAACATAAAGTCTGTATCTAGTTTTGCTTCTATCTGGTGGTAAAACACATAAAAATTGTAAAAATAGCTAATAAATCATTTGCTTAATGTCTCTAGTATGAAACATTACATTTTTATTTTTATTTTTATATACCAACCCTTGTCATAATTACTAATCCGTTTAAAGTTTAAGCTAAATCGCTTTTATTTTGTGTTAAAAAAAATGGAAAACTTTTTGCTTAAATCTGAGTATCACATTGTCTGTATTGTATATCTTGGTGTTTGTTGGGTAACTTGTTTGCTTTTTATGATGCGATAAAATTTGTACTGAAAAAATTCAATTTTTAAAATTAATCTATAAATTTTAGAAGGTCTGTTTATTTATTAAAGTAAAGAAATCGATTTTGTCATTAACATTTATGATATACGCACATTTAATAATCACCAATTATTAAAATGTAAAAGTTAAAGCTGTCAGAAAAAAAAGAGTCTAGAGTGAAAATTATTAATTGGGACTAAATATACGAAAAGCCTGTTTGTTACTCTTAAGATATTGTCGAGTATCGTCCCACGATACACGTTAATTTTGAATTATTATGCCCAAATATGAACGCCAGGGTATGTGATTTTATCACCCAATGTTTGCAAATAAGACACACTCACTTTGATTAAAACTTTATAATTATTAGTTTATTTGTGTAATTACATATTTATTAATTACAAAATTTGGACAAGTCCAGTCGGAAATATTGCCCACCACCGTTCCGTAAAAACCACGATTATTATTATTTTATTAATTAGACTTTATAACTTTTTATTTTAGGAGAAAAAATGTCTTGCGACCTATTCCAAACAGAAGAAAAAGTAGATAGCTATGCCAATAACCAGGCTATGAATATCGTCCTCGCGAAGATGTTTTAT
Organism: Tipula vernalis; assembly: GCA_958295665.1. Taxonomy (NCBI): domain Eukaryota; kingdom Metazoa; phylum Arthropoda; class Insecta; order Diptera; family Tipulidae; genus Tipula; species Tipula vernalis. Next base: position 323,684,050 of record OY282560.1, on the reverse strand, counting down.
TTTGTGTTTCTGTGTCAGGAATACAACTCGTGTTGACACACGAGAAAAATCGTAATGTCAAAATTTGATGTTCTATTGAACACGACATGGAACCACAGAGAAATATCACTCAAGTTTAGATTGAGGAAAATAATGTTAACAAGATAGGGCAAATGTCACAAAATATAATTTAGTGTTCGATTATATTTTGTGTACATGTCATCTCGTTAGATGGCGAAAGAAAATACGTTACGCAAAGAGATATCTTATGCGTAAACCCTATGTGTCTGTGGTGGTGAATGTATTGCAATTTATATAAACACATAATTAATTTGTTGATTGCAATGCGTGAGCCGCTACAGGACTCCCCCGCAAGTGAGTACCCCTCCTTAAGGAAGTTCAGTGTTAGGCTGAAAACGAACTGATTTATGTTGTCGAGAAACTGATTTCGTATCAGTGGAACATAGTATGCCGTACGCCGGTTTGAGCCGGTCAATTGAAATGGTTTGGTTTTTTCCATTAATTGACACGGTGAATTGCTTCCGAAGGCGTCGAATAACTTTAAACGGCACTTCATAAGGAGGAGATAAGCCTGTGCGAACCTTGTCCGTTCTTACGAACACAAAATCACAGTTGGCAAGTGACTTGGGAACAAAAACGTCATCTTGTTTGGCTTGCCGAGTTGATTTTGGGATAAGGTTTTGCATTGTGTCACGGAGTTGATCGATGACTGTTTCGCTAGTTGGTAAAGGTAAAAAAGGATTTTCGACGAAGAACTCGCCTGGTAGCTTGATGGTTTGTCCATAAACCATTTCAGCTGGTGAGCACTTCAGATTTTCTTTTACTGTTGCTCGGATTCCCAGTAATACGATGGGTATTTCCGAAGACCAATTGATTGTGTTCCCTCTGGCCATTAACGCGGATTTGAGTTGCCGGTGAAAACGTTCGACCATGCCATTGGCTTGAGGGTGATAAGCCGTTGTACGAATACGATGTGAGCCAAGGAGTTTTGTTAACTCGGTAAAAAGCTTTGACTCAAACTGCGTTCTTTGATCAGTAGTGATATTAAGGGGCACGCCGAATCGTGAAACGTAATTGTTGACAAAAGTCAAGGCAATGGTTGCAGCTGACATGTTAGTCATACAATAGGCTTCGGGCCATCGAGTGAATCGATCGACACAGGTGAGCAGCTAAGTATATCCATTAGATGGAGGAAGTGGTCCTACTATATCTATATGGATATGTTCAAAACGACCTGATGGTATTTGGAATTGTCCATGGGATGATTTAGTATGCCGTTGAACTTTGGCACGTTGGCAGGATAAACATGACTGAGCCCAATGGCTTACGTCTTTGTTCATACTAGGCCAAAAATATCCAGCAGTAATCAACTTACGAGTAGCACGGACACCAGGATGCGAAATGTTATGTAAAGTGTCAAAGATAGTTCGACGCAGTGATTCTACGATAAATGAGCGATTGTACCCAGTTGATGTTTCGCAGATGATTTCGAGGCCAGGCAATTTAAAAATCGCCAGTTGCATTGATGAACCGGAGCGACATTCGGAACCAGAAAATAAATTCTGAAGTTCTAGGTCAGCTTTTTGTGCAATTGCAATTTTGTTTAAGTCGAATTGTGTCTCGACTGCGGCCGTTTCATTGTCTGTTGTGCGAGAGAGTGTATCTGCAACAACATTTTCATGTCCGTGAACATGCTGAATGTCCGTGGTAAATTGACTAATATAATCCAAATGGCGAGCTTGCCTCGGATTACGTTCAGTTTTAGACTGAATTGCTATAGTCAGAGGTTTATGGTCGGTAAAATTGGTGAAGTCCCGACCTTCGACAAAATATCTGAAGTGTTTCACTGCCAGATATATTGCGAGTAATTCCCGATCGAATGCGGAATATTTTTTCTCAGCATCCGAAAGTTTCCTTGAGAAAAATCCCAATGGCTCCCAACATTCGTTATTGTACTGTTGCAGTACTGCCCCAACGGCAGTGTTAGATGCGTCAGTAGTTAAACTTAGTTTCGAATCGTTCAATGGGTGTGCCACCAGTGTTAATTTCGCAAGTTTAGCCTTAAGTGACGTGAATGCTTGTTGACATTCGTCAGTCCAAGAGAAATTCTTGGATGTTTTGGGTTTACGTAGAAGTACGACCAAATGGCTGTGAACTGGTGCGAGTATCTTAGCGAGCTTTGGTATAAATCGGTGGTAGTAGTTTACCATACCGATGAACCGCTGAATGTGCTTAATTGAGCTTGGAGTTGGAAAATCCCTAATGGCGTTAATTCGTTCTTCAGACGGCAGAATACCATTAGGGGTTATTTTGTGGCTGAAAAAATCAAGAGTAGATGCGCCAAAGACGAATTTTGAACTATTGATGTGAACATCAAACTCAGTTAACCTTTGGAAGAGTTGTTCTAGGTGGAGTTTGTGCTGTTCCTCAGTTTGCGATGCCACAAGAATATCGTCAATATAGACGAAAAGAAAGTCTAAGTTACGAATGACTTCGTTCATAAAACGCTGAAACGTTTGAGCGGCATTGCGTAAACCGAATGGCATTCGAGTAAATTCGGATAGGCCAAAAGGAGTTGTTATTGCCGTTTTAAAAACGTCTTCAGGCGAAACGGGAATCAAATGATATGCTCTGACGAGATCGATTTTCGAAAAAATTTTACATCCATGCAAGTGCATAGAGAAATTTTGAATGTGAGGAATCGGATAACGATGCGGTATAGTCACAGTGTTTAACTGTCTATAATCCCTACATGGTCTCCAATCGAAATCTTTTTTCTTAACCATGTGTAATGGACAAGCGACAGGAGATGCAGACGGCCTGCAAATCCCTAATTCCACCATATGCTGAAATTCCGTAAATGCGGCTTTATGGCGGACTTGATCTAGTCTTCTTAGTCTTGATACAGGCAGATGTCCTCCTGTAACAATGTGATGGACCACATTGTGTCGGACTGGCAGTTTATAATTCGGCTCTGCTGTAAGTTGAGAAAACTTTTTGAGCAAAGTGCCGTAGCCGTTGGTGATTGAATAATGGATCGGGGTCGGTGTGTCGACGTGAACCATGTTGGCATTGATTGACAGCTTTGTCGCTGAATCAACCAGCCGTTTATTCTTTAGATCAACCAATAGTCCGAATTTGCACAAGAAGTCGGCGCCAATGATGGGACGATTCACAGCAGCTAATATGAAAGCATGCGTGAAGGTTCGTTTTAGTCCCAAATCCAACTGAAGCAACTTCGTGCCGTAAGTATGGATGTTAGTGCCATTGGCGGCCGACAAAACTAGATTTGAATTTCGTTTTAAAATATTGAATTCACTTTTGAAATTAAAAACTGGAATAACCGAAAGGTCAGCGCCAGCGTCGACTAAATAGGTAATTCGGTTTATTCGGTCGAAAGCGAATAACCGAGAAGTACAATAATTATGGTTTATTGGGGTCCCGACCCTGTGTTCTGGTAGTTTTTTGAACTACACGCTTCAGCATCGAGATTATCGATGTGCTGAGCCGTCGAGTGTTTCGACGAATTATAATTACAAGGCGGAACGCATTTCTTTGCTGCGGGCCCAAACTTCACATGATACCAACATCTGCCGTGGCGGCGAACGTGAACGAGATGATCCGTGTGATCCCCTTGATCGGTCTCGGAATAGATTCTCTAATTTTTCCTCGAGCCGAGCGATTCTCTTTACTAATGAGCCCTCGTTCTGATTGCTGGATGAAACCCGTTCACTGCGTACCGTTGGACGAGATTGTCTATCCACCTGGGACAAGTTTAAATTTTGTTGGCCGATATTTATGTGTTCGAACATCTTATCGGCAGTTCTAGCCAGAGCGTCAGTTCCCATCGAATCTGGCTGAGCGATAAGGGCAATTTTAATTATTTCTGGCATCTTTCTTATCCAGAGCGATTTTATAATTGATTCGTTAAAAATTTTTCCTGCCAGTGTGCGTATTTGACGTAACGCGTCGGAGGGCCTACGGTCACCGATGTCTTGGCCCGAGAGGAGTGACTTCAATTGCGCTAATCGCTCCAACAAAATTGTTTTCAAAGCTGAATATTGGTCTGTGTGTGGAGGGCTCGACAAGAAATCCGAAATAGTATCACATGTTTCAAGTGATAAAGAGGTCAATGTGTGCAAAAACTTTTGTTTCTCGGATTTAATCCCTTGGAGATTAATCTGTGTTTCTGCCAACAAAAACCAATTATGGGCTTTTTGTGGCCAGAATGGTTGCAGTTTGACTGAATTGCTATTTGTTGCTAATATCTCCAAGGAATCTTGCGTGCTTGTCTCCATTTGTTGGGTTGCATTTGAGCTTTCTTGTTTTCCCTCACCGTTGACCATTTTAGCTAAATTCGCTAAATCCCCTTAAAGAAGTCAAGACACCAAATATTTAATATGAAAGATAAACAAAGGGATAGATACCTTGCAAGTAAATACCAAAATCAAAAAATAAAAAAATATAGGAATGGGTACCTTTTTGCTGAATGCTATAATTAATTTTGGGCCCTTAAGCCTCGAGATACCCTTCAATTACGGGACGAGCGTGCCACTACGTATTAAAGGGGCTCGTTGAAATTTTCAATAAAGTATTTTGGAAAGAAAAAAAATATAATAATAATAAATAAAAATATTAAACGTCTATAACCACCGAACGTGAGAAAAATGTTTGAATAATCACAATTCATTAATTAGAACCAAAAATTATTTATTTACTGATTTCGTCCGCATGTAGGCCATTATTGGTTTGCTACACCATAAATGTTTACCAGTTAAAGAAGGCGTGATTTATATTAATAACGTGTCTCATTTTTGTTATAATTAATTCATCATGTTTTACAAGTTCTGACATTTTATTTTATAGATGTAAGGGGCGCATTATCAATGCCCAAAATAACTGGTAAAGT
>OY282560.1:323516379-323678941 GCA_958295665.1 Tipula vernalis | reverse complement strand
TAATTCATCCAACACGATTTCCTTTAAATTAACATCCTCAGCTGTACGCATTCTAACGCCAAATAGAAGTTCGAATGGTGACATCCCAATTGCACGTTGTAGAGAATTGTTCAAATATCGCTGCCAAATCATCGGTTTTCTTATACCATTCATCAACGTTGTTAGAAGACAATTTCGCCAGAACAGGTATAAATAAATTCTGAAAATCCTTTCGACTTGACCATTCCCAGTCGCACACAGCCGTAACCAAATGTAATTCAATTCCCTCTTTGTCGCAGTAGTCGCCAACTCTTGTGACCGAAAAGCACCACCTCTGTCCGCGATGATTCTCTTTGGGTTTCCGAAATGGTTTTCTGCGCATCCAGTCGTAGGATTACTTCACTGATGCCCATAGTCTTCGTCGGATAGATCCAGGTAAATTTGGAGAAACCGTCAATGACACAAAGCACGTACCGATATAACTTGCGGGTCGGTGACAAACTTCCCAAATGATCAATATGATACGTCATCAATGGACTATCTCCCTTCGGGATAAGATTTAGTAAACCCCTCTTGTTTCTCCATCTTTCTGTCTGTAACAATACATCGAACGCAGTTTTGGATTCACAGTTTGATCTTTTCGGTTAGCTTCGGAATGTATGTAGAATTGACGTTCAATAAGCTCCTCCGTTTTTCGAACTGCAAAATGCCCTTGATCGTGATAGATTTTAATAATTTCACGCTCCAAACTTTCTCGGCACCACCAGCAATGGCGTTCCCCCTTTCATCTTGAATAAAATATCATTATTAATAAAATAATCACGATACTTACCGATTCTCAGAAGTCAAAAATCGGTTGCAACTCAGTGTCGTCTTTCTGTGCGGCTTCACACGATGTGAACAAATCGTCCACAATTGGTAATACTACAGGACCTCTGCTGAGAGCGTCTACGTGCCGCATACGGTACCCTGGTCGATGTTCTAATGTGAAGTTGAACTCTTGTAGTGCAAGTGCCCATCCTACGATTCTAGAATTGATTTCTTTCCGCTCCATCGTATCTTAAACGCTGCGCAGTCGGTAATGATTTTAAATTAAGTCCGAGCAGATACACTCGTAATTTCTTTAATGCAGCTATAATTGCCAGAACTTTCTAGCTCGTAGCTTGCTGTAATTTTCTTGGCACTTAGAAGTCTTCTAGAATAATAAAATACTGATGCATCTTCTGATCGTCGTCTGACTTCTGCAACAGTATAGCACCTAACCCCAGCTTACACGCGTCCGTGTGTAGTTCGGTTCCGCCTTTGAGAATAGATTTTCAACAGCTGGATGACCAATTAAACATTTCTTTAAATTTTCGATGCTGCTTTCTGTTCTACGCCAAATTTAAACTCTACCCCATTGCGTAGTATGTCGCTTAAAGGCCTAGCCAATACCGCATAATTTTCGACGAATCTCCTAAAATATCCTGAAAGTCCTAAAACTCTGAACTTTTTTCACTGAATCTGGTTCTGGAAATTTCGAAATTGCCATAGTTTTCTGTGCTGAAGTTGCACTTCTCCGTTCTCGACCTCGTACCCTAAATTAATTTATTTTGTGACACAGAAACTGGCACTTTGCTCCATTTGATCTGCAATCCGTTTTGCTCCGCTACTTGAAGCACCTGTCCAATCTCGCCACACCGTCTGATAAATTTGAAGCTGGAATGATGACGTCATCGATGTAAACGCAATAATCCCTTCACGACACAGATCATCAAATACGGCATTAATGAAACGCATAAAAACTGACGGACTGTTACACAGACCAAACGGTGTTTTCAAGAACTCGTAGTGTCCGAACGGAGTAACAAATGCAGTGTACTTTACGGAAAATTCGGCAACGGGCACATGGAAAAATCCATTACAAAGATCCAGTGTTGAAAAGAGTTTTGCATCCACTAATTTGTCGATTTGGTCATCGATTAAAGGCAGTGATATCGGTCTTTAACGACAATTGTATTTAATTTCCGATAGTCGATGCAAAGCCTCTTTGAACCGTCCTTTTTTACTGGCCAACACTATGGGGCTTGCATATATTCTGAAGTGCTGTGACGAATAACCTTCTCATCTAGCCACTTGTCGATTTGGTTTTTCACCAGCTCCATCTCCAATGGTGACAATCGTCTTGGCTTGAAAGCAATAGGTTTCTGATCCATTACCTCAATATGCATTTTGATATTGTTTGCGTTTTGTACTTCTCAGGATTGTAGTTGACGACTAAATTTTCTAATAGTATCGGCTGCTGCTGATCATTTACGTGTTCCAAGTCAATTGGAACATCTCCATGTTCGACTACCATTGAATATGTCTCAGGAATAATCTTCTTCATAGTGATACTATATGGAGTTAAAACAGTGACAGTTTGGTCGATAAGTTCTCTACCGAGCAGGAAATCGACAGGCAACACGTCATCAGGTACCACATGAATTTTAGTTTCGTACTCATCACCATCAATTACTAACATTGTTTCGAAACTTCCTAACGTACGTAGACCTCTCGCCCCGACACCATGAAAAACTGTCGGTTCGCCATGAAAACTCGATACTCCAGTGACCATAAACTTTTTATGTTACATCAGATTAATGTCCACTTCCTGTATCCACCAAAGCACAAAACTCCTTACCATCAACGAAATTTCTATGATTGTTTTTGATGGCAGCAATGTTCTGCTTTTCTATAACTGCAACTTAGAAGACTCCGATTTGCTTTCACAATTTGTTGATATATGTCCAAATTCCTGGCATTTGAAGCATTTTGGACCTCTTGATTTATTCTTGCAATCTCTTCCAACATGCCCGGCACTTCCGCAATTGTAACACTTATAACCCCGATTAAACTTTTTAACTGATTTAGACTCACCTGCTGACTTGGGTATTGCAGCTTCACTTTTTGGAGCACATTTCGTTTTGCGCTTGATTTCTTCGTAAATAATTAGTTTCTCCTTGAAACTTTCGATTGTGTTAGCTCCGTACAACACGGCTTTATTTGGCTCGTAATCAATTATGCCATCAATACAGTATTGTATTATCGCAGCCTCTTCCAAATTACCGTTTTTCCCCAGTTCTCTCATCACCAGTACATAATTCCTGAACGATTCATCTGGTAGTTTTTTCCGACCGGCCATCCGTTTGTGTATCAGTGCACTATTTTCCATAACAGGAAACTCTGCCTTTAGTAGACCAATCAATTTTTCCCACGTATTAACATCGTCCGCTACTCTCAAGGAATTTTTCGCTGTACCGCACAGTAAGCGCTTGGCATAAACAAATTTTTGCTGGATTGTCCATCCAGTACACACAGCTGCTTCATCCACGTCCTTTATCCACTTATCCAGTAAATATTCGTGATCGCCACTGAATTTAGATAGGGATTCTTCAACATCCTTGAAGGTAAAAATTGAACTTGGATTCGCGTTTGTTGATGTCACTGTGCCCATCTTTATAATTTCATTCTCCTTTCTCAAGAGTTCGATTTCCTTGTCCTTTAATTCTGTCTCCTTCTTACGAATAAACTCCAACTGCTCCCTTTCCTCCCGTCCGTCCTTGAACTCATCTCTGGACTCAAACATCGTACTGTTTCCCAAACCTTGTTTATTTTCCCGATCATTGTTGGTGGATTCGTTATTAATTGCGCGTCTACAAAATTCATACATCTTGCGCGTAAACAAGTCATCATAATCATCATCCGCATTATTTTTTGTACTCCGACGTTTATTTTTCGACATCGATAAATTAAATAAAATTAATTTTCAAACCACCGATTAGTACACACACAATAGATTGTAGAAATATTTTCTCGTTTGATTTCACCTTGTTATGTACACAGAAATGTGCGCAAACGCATACGGTATTCCAAATACAAAATTTACTGTACTATTACGATTGCATTGAACTACTATACTAATGCAATTTACGACGTCCTCGACAAAAATTTTGCGTTCCACGTGTTGTACAATAAGTTAGTAGAATCGGGCGAATATTCAATTAATTATTTAATTAATTCTCACTCCACTATTAATAGTTAATTATAGGTATAGCACAATATTACACCAAAATTGCTCACAAAAGTTTAATACACGCCGTATTTTACACTTACAAAAATTCCGGTTCAAACTCCCTAATCCCGTTAAGAAGAAAATTTGCAACGCGCCGTCTTATGCGTTCCAAATGTTACACCAAATTTTCACGGGGATTTTTGAAAGTGTTCTCCTAAACAACTTAGCGCTATAGGTATTCGCCACTTTTTTAAAATTTAATTAATTGGTTTAACTATTAAATATAATCTCGCCGGATCCCGGTTAAGCCCCCAAATGTAAGGTTCTTAAATAATTAAACACGAGATGTTTGTTGGTCCCGGTTGAGCCCCCAAATGTAAGGTTCTTAAATAATTAAACACGAGATGTTTGTTGCTTGAATATTTATTTTAGACTACCTTCTATTTTTATTTTTACATTATTATTCGATAGACAGTCATGAAGCCTAACAGTAGTACAATACAAAGACAATTTTAAATTATATTTGAATCTATGAATCAGTTACAATTAACAGAGATGTATTTCAGTCACGAATCCCACATATATATATATATATATATATATATATATATATATATATATATATATATATATATATATATATATATATATATATATATATATATATATATATATATATATATATATATCCGAAACTCAAGAATATTACTAAGTGAAATGTGTGGAGTTTATGTGATTGTTATAAATGACATGAATGACCTTTATAAATTAAAATAATTTTAGTTTAATGCTTAATTTTAATGATCAATGAAACAAAATTTAACAAAAGGTCAAGCATGTTCATTTGTAAATCCAACATCATCATCTAGCTCTGATAATAAAAATACCTTTTGGATCATACATCAAAATGTTGAATAACAAATTAAAATTAAAAAGTTTAAATAATTTTACTGTTAATTTGTTTGTTATAAATAAATAATCTCATCACAATTATTCTTGTTAAGAATAAGTAATCAATTAAAAAAAAATAATAATAAAAATAAGCGAAGTCTCACACTAAAATTAGTTTATTATGGATCTTTTGGAACTTTTAATATGAATTTATTTTTCGATAAATTGTTATTGCGGAGAATTTTGATTTCGTAAAATTGTTGTTCTCTGAAATGTTGTTCGCAGCATTGTGCTTCGATGAATTTTCGGGGAATCATTGAATCTATTCCAAGTAAAATATAACTTTTTCCAAAACGAAAGCAACATTTTTAAAGACAAATTAAACAATATTCGTCAATTAAAGTATTTACAAACAAATTAACCTGCTTCCAAATGAAAATAAACTTTTCATTCCTTTTGTGCAATAATTCTAATTGTAAAAAAAAACTTAATTTATATTCCTCCATGGTTTATTTTATCTGAAAAATGTTGGTTTTAATTTAACCTGAAAAAACTATTTATGATCAAATGAATGATTTCTGAATATAAGAATTCAAAAAATACAAGCATTTAGTTGTAAAATTTTAATTTAATTATTATTATTAATTTTTTATCACCAAAAATGAAGGTTCAACCCGAAAATATTTTTTTTAGATAGTCAAAACCACTCAATTATTGAAGAACTACGATAAACACAGTCATAACACTGAATCGGACCACATATGCTCCAATTAAATCTTGCAGGTAATTGAACCAAATCGTACAGCGTTTTGCCCACAGACGAAACAGTATTCGATCCAGTAGCAGTCAAGTCTAGGCTTGCTTTAGTCACTTCCATTTTTATTTTCTAAGGGGCGAAAATTACAGGTATCACTGCCTTTTACCTCCTACCATTAATTTGATTTATAGTTTTTTAAATGACGGTTAAAAAAAAAAATTACTTATAGCTAGCTTCGTGTTTTGAAACAAGCATTGTTTCAATTAATCAAAGTACATAGGTATATGATTCTGTAAGGTCATTCAATTGTAATAATAAAATCGCATTTAAGTTAATTTGATTTATAATTTACTAAAAGCGGTAAAATTCATTAACTCAGCTAATTTTGTGTTTTAAAACCGGCAAAATTTAAATTAACCCGAGCGATTTCATGACAAATCAATCAAAACCTAGGTTATTATTACTAAAATTGATTAAACTAGCTTAAGTCGTCCAATTTTTTTTTTCTTTCAATGAATTTGTTTGGTATAACTATATAAATGTCTATCAATTATGTATTGGCCTACATAGATAAAATGTGTAAACTACAATATTTTAATTATAGTATATTAGTTACGGAACATTTTTTATAGTTTATTTATAATTTTAATTAGTAATCAACTTCATTATATCGTAGCGAAATAATTTTTATATAATTTTTTTAACTCTAATGAGCCACATATTTTGATTATTTCATGTTGTTACGAGAAATAATATGGCTGAGTAAAGGATTTGGTTGCACATTTGTATACTCAATGAACATACCACTACCATAAAACATTCGGGTGAGTCATCTCATAATAAACGGTTTAAATAAAAAAAAAACACGACCGATTTCATACTCAACTCGCAAAAGCGATAAAACTCCAAGTCTTTCTTGTGAATCTCAGAAACCCCTCAGGTAGAATTAAATTACATTTTTGGTTCAAAAGGTCTTTGGCATTAAATAGTAAAATTAAAATAAGTTAACTAGGCAATAGTGGGCTAATTATTTGGTGAGTAATTATAATCCAAGTGAGGCAGAGTTTTTTTCTGTGTTTTTTTCAAAGAACAAAATCTTTGTTTTATTTCTGGAGATTCACCACTCGATGTTTTGCTCCAAGAAAGTAAATCATCTGTAACTTGACCCATAATTCTCCGCTTCACCTTCCTAATGGAGCAATGAATAATACTAAGCCACTACGTATGTGAAGTTTGTCATAGCTCTGTCCTAAAAACAATAAAAACAAATAATATGTATATGTGTTAGAATATAAAGCAGAAAGTCTCAATATAACGAATTTTAGCATTTGTGGCTGTTTAGAAAAGTTTATACTATTGATAAAAGAAATTTGGAAAGTAAAGAAAAAACAAATTAAATTTAATGTGATTTACTCCTAGACTTATCAATAACGGAAAAAATTAAATAAAATTTGCAAGAAATTATAGTTAAATATTATTTATGGTTATATCATCATAGATAAAAAAGATTTCTTAATTTTCCTGGAAAACCCCTAGAAAGCGCGCCCCAAAACGGCTTACATCACAAGACGCCCCTTGAGCTTAGCTATCCAGAAAATATTACAGTTTGGAGTAAGTAGGGGAATAGGGGGTTAGAACAAGCCTTCTTTCATATGATGTTCATCAAAATTTCTGAATTTTCCTGGGAAAACCCTAACAAGCGCGCCCCAAAACGGCTTATATCACAAGACGCCCCTTGACCTTGTCTATCCAGAAAATATTACAGTTTTGGAAAAAGTAGGGGAATGTTAGGACAAGCCTTCTTTCATATGACTTACATAAAAATTTCTGAATTTTCCTGGGAAAATTCTAGGAAGCACGCCTTAAACGGCTTATACCACAAGACGCTACTTGATCTTAGCTATCCAGCAAATACTACAGTTTTTGAAAATGTAGGGGAATAGGGGGTGAGGACAAGCCTTCTTTCATATGACATTCATGAAAATTTCTGAATTTTCCTGGGAAAACCCTAGGAAGCGCGAGTTACGACATCCCGGATGTCCAACAACAACAACCCAAGCAACATTTATTTTAAAATCATATTTCATAAATTCCAAATACATTATTTTTTTATTTTAAAATCATATTTCATAAATTCTAAATATTTTATATTTTTTTATTTTAAAATCACATTTCCATTATACATGGAAATTTTAAATAGTTTATATAAAATCATATTTCATAAAATCGTATAAATGTTTTTATTAAGAATCTAATCATATTTCAAATTATATTTTCACACAATAAATTGTGTTAACGTAGACAAAACCGTATTTTTTATAGATAATAATTTCCACATTAGATTCAGATTGTATTTGCATTTTGTCGAGGGCATATCGACAAAAATAATAGTACATCGGTAATTAAGTAAATTTAAGTAGATTAAGAAACAATAAAATTATAAATTAAACAAATAAAGATTTACTGAATAAAATTATAAAAAATAATAATAACGAATAAATGTAATAAAATTAATAAAAGTTAAAGTTCAAAAATATAATTGGCGCAGTTGATAGGATTTCCTATTTCAATAGGATCTCTAAAAGTAAAATTTAATAAATAGAAAGTGAAATCTAATAAATAAAAAGTAAAAAGTCAAATCAAAAAAAAAAATAATAAAAAATTTTAATAAAAATTTTTTTGTGTGTTAATAGTAATAAGTTCTCTCAGTCAATTTTTTTTATCAAATTAAGTGATTAAGAATATTAAGGAAAAAAAAAATTTAAGTGATTAATAAGAAAATAAATGCGAAATTTATAAAGCAATTGTGAGTGAATAAAATACAACGAACAGTCGAATGAAAAACATTGAACTCATTAATAAATATAAAAAGTGCTAAATATTGTGCATTGTATCATTGTGCATCGACATCAAAGTGGTGAAGACATCCGAGAGAATATCGGACAGATAAGCCAAGGATCATGCAGCTGTACTTGTTCTGGTAAGCGACAATATTTTTACAAATTATATTTATTGAGTATATTCATCCCTGTTCATGTCCTTTAAATTTAGAATTTTAAATAAGTGCAATAATTCTCATTCGACAGAAGCATATAGTTTTAGAGATTTAGTAGATATTAAGTTAAACTACCCAAGTAATTGTTCAAAAATGAATGTTAAAGAACAACTCGATCAGCTTAGGATCCCAGATGCCATCAAAGACTTACCGCATTTCGACGGTAATAGTCGAACATTATTCGACTTTATAGAAAATGTCGAAGAAATTTTAGCTTTAGTGAAAAATTTAGATGGTACGCCAAATGGGAAGATTATTCTTAGGGCGGTTAGGAATAAAGTAATAGGAGAGGCCAATGAAGTGCTAAATATGTATGGCACTCCATTGCATTGGGAAAATATAAAAACTAATCTTGTGAATCATTATAGTGATAAAAGAAACGAGACTAGTTTAGTGAAAGATCTCCATAGACTTAGCCAAGGAGTAGAATCAATTGAATTTTATTATTCAAAAATTATCGATATTTATTCAACAATAATGAATAACATTAAAGTAAACGAAAGAGATCAGAATGTATTAAGATCTAAACAAACTTTATATGAAGAGATGTGCAGGAATATATTCGTTTCTGGCATTAGAGAACCTTTAGGGTCTACAGTAAGAGCAATGCGACCCACATCACTGAGTGAAGCTTTTTCATTCTGTTTAAAGGAACAGAACATTAGCTACCTGAAAACCCCAAATTATAGTAAAATTAACACCCCAATAAGGAAACCATTACATATTAAACCCCTAATTATATCACAACCTAATAACACATATTATAGATCTAATGCACCCATAAACTTACCCAGTTCTTTTCAACCTAGATTTAATCACAATCAATACAATCAATTTACTCCTCAAAGACCTAATTTTCAACCGAATTTTAATACCTTCAGACCAAATTTCCAACCGAACTTTAATACCTTTAGACCCAATTTCAATCAATTAAGACCATATGTGCAAAAACCAGCACCAAATAACTATCCCCAGCCTATGGACACATCGAGTGGTCATTCTAAATTTAAAAACCCAATTAGAAATAATAATAATAATTATAGTAATAATAATAATTTCCTTCGACCAACGGGTCAACCAAGATTTCACGTAGAAGAATTATTTACGTTAGAAAATAATTCTCCAAATAATTCACGAGATGATGGTAATCATCTTAATGAACATAACTCTGAAAATTCATATTATATTAACTATCCAGTTGAAAACAACCCACAAATCGATTTGCAGAGTGAACAATATTGCCCAGTAGAAAACGAAATTGACGATCAGGATTTTCCTTTACCTGCCTTGGAACACAACTCGGATATTTAGACATTAACAAACATCAATCATCTCTTCTACCGTACATACATATAAAAGGGCCAAATAATCAACTTTTTAAATTTTTAATAGATACAGGAAGTAATAAATCTTTCATTAGACCTAACCTTGTAAATCCGGAACTTATTAAAACTATCGATCCCGTCAAAATTAAAACTGTATTTAATACTCATTCCTTAAATAAGCAGATAATTGTAGAAGGTCTAGATGAATTTAGAACAAAAGAAAAACTTCAATTCCTATTATTCAGTTTTCATAATTACTTCGATGGGCTAATCGGTTTAGAGCTCATGCAACAATTACAAATAAAACTTGATTTTCAAAATTCAACTTTAGAAACCAAAGATGGGATAAGAATTCCATTAATTTTTAAGCCAAATTTTATGTCAAAACCATATAAAATAGAATCTGAAAGCAAATTAATCGCACACTTACCTGTCGATGTACAGAGTGGCGACATTTACATCAAACCAGTGAAAATTAAAGATCAGTTAATAATCCCCGAAGGTATATACCAGTGTAAGAATTGGTATGCATACGTTGAAGTAATCAATTTTTCCAACGTTCCACAAACTTTCATTATTGACCAACCCATAAAAGTCGAATCTCTTAAAAATAATAGTCGAGCTGAAATTCATAATTTCACAGTAAATAATTTCAATAATGACAATAACATTGAAACACCAGATAAAGATATTTTAGACTTAATTCGAATAAATCATTTAAATAACGAAGAAAAAACGACAATAGCCAAATTATGTAAAGATTTCGAAGATATATTCTATAAAGATGGACAAAATTTATCTTTTACCAATCAAATTAAACACTCCATTCAGACAATCGATAATATTCCTATCTATAGTAAATCGTACAGATACCCTTACGTACATAAAGAGGAAGTTCAAAAACAAATTTCGAAGATGCTAGAACAAGGCGTTATAAGGCCAAGTTTCTCGCCATGGTCATCACCGATTTGGATTGTTCCCAAAAAATCAGACGCTAGTGGAAAACAAAAATGGAGACTCGTAATAGACTATAGGAAGCTTAACGAGAAAACAGTAGACGACCGATATCCTCTTCCAAATATAAACGAAATCCTCGATAAACTAGGAAAGTGCATGTATTTTACTACATTAGATTTGGCATCGGGATTTCATCAAATTGAAATCAAATCCGAGGATATACCAAAAACAGCATTCAATGTAGAAAACGGTCATTACGAATTTGTTCGAATGCCGTTTGGTCTAAAGAATGCCCCGTCGACCTTTCAACGGGTCATGGACAATGTTTTGCAAGACCTACAAGGCAAAATTTGCTTGTGTTATATGGATGATATAATCATCTTTTCAACATCACTCCAAGAACATCGAGAAAGTCTTGTAAAAGTATTTACAAAGCTCAGAGAAGCTAATCTTAAAATCCAAACTGATAAATCCGAATTCCTCCATAAGGAGATCTCATTTTTAGGACATTTAGTAACAAGTGAAGGAGTTAAACCTAACCTAGATAAAATAAGAGCAGTAAAAAATTTCCCTTTACCCCGTACAGAAAAACAAATTAAATCCTTTTTAGGGTTGTTGGGTTACTACAGGAAATTTATTAAGGATTTCGCCAAAATTACAAAACCGCTGACTGAATGTTTGAGAAAAACAAACAAAATAACTTTAGATTCTAAATACATCGAATGTTTTGAAACATGTAAGAATTTATTGTGCAACGATCCCATACTACAATATCCGGACTTTTCTAAACCTTTTAATTTGACAACAGACGCTAGTAACTTTGCTCTAGGAGCCGTATTATCTCAAGGACCAATAGGATCCGATAAACCAATTTGCTACGCCAGTAGAACCCTAACTCAAACAGAAACAAACTACAGCACCATAGAAAAGGAACTTCTACCCATTGTATGGGCTACTAAATACTTCCGACCGTATTTATATGGAAGGAAATTCAAAATCATAACGGATCATAAACCATTGACATGGTTAATGTCACTAAAAGAACCAAATTCGAAGCTAATCCGTTGGAGATTAAAACTCGAAGAATTCGATTACGAAATTGTCTATAAAAAAGGTGTTCAAAATACAAATGCAGATGCATTGTCACGAATAGAAATACATTTAAATGAAACCGATAATTCCACGCAAGAGAACAGTAACGATGAAACAATATCATCAATGAGTTCAACTGAAGAAAATTCAATAAGAGGACTTCCGATATCAAGTAGACCTCTAAATGAATTTACACACCAACTAGTTTTAGAAAGAAATGATAATTTAAACTCAGATATAAAATTAAAAATATTATTTACAAATAAAAGAAGATACACAATAAAACAGAATAATCTAGATAACGAGGACGTTATAACGAATATTATAAAAAATTATACCTTACCAAAAAAAGTAACAGGTATATTTACTGATGATGAAACATTTAAGGTAGTTGAATTAGTATATAATAAATTTTTTAATAACGGTATTTTTAAATTAGTTAGATGTAAGATATTATTAGAAGATGAAAGCAATAGAGAAAAACAAGAAACCATTATTCGAGATTACCATAATAGATCAAATCATCGAGGAATAAACGAAACATGGTTACATTTGAAACGACAATATTATTTTCCCAAAATGAAAACTCTGATAACAAAGATCATTAATAATTGCGATATTGTGCTAGATTTAAATATGAAAGGAACACAAAACCTTTAAAATTCGAACTAACAGAAACTCCAGCTAAACCTCTGGAAATTTTACACATAGATATTTACTCGGTACATAACGAAACCTTCCTAACCGTAATTGATAAATTTAGTAAATTTTCCAGTGCTTATTTACTAAACGGTAGAAATAGTATAAATATTATAAAATCACTAAAACATTTCTTTTCACACCATGGAATCCCCAAAAAAATAATTGTAGACAATGGGGCCGAATTCGTTTCAGTAATTTTCCAAGATTTCGTTAAATTATATAACATACAATTACATTGCACCTCAGCCAAGAATTCAACCGGAAATTCTCCCGTAGAGAGATTTCACTCTACAATAACTGAAATCATTAGAATAATCTATAACCAAAATAAAACTAAATCGATAGGAGAAATAATGAATGAAGCCATCATAACATATAATAATTCCATACACTCTACGACTAAGTTGACTCCCTTTGAACTAATATCAGGTCATATTAACGAACTTAATCCAGTAACTACACCAACCAATGTATTAAGTGGACAAGATTATCTTCAAAATCACATTAAAAATTACGAAAACCTAACCAAACTTGTTCATGATAGGAATTTGGAAACGAAACAGAAAATAATAAACAAATTAAATAAAAACCGTGTAGATCCCCCAGACTTTAAACCCGACGAACAGATTTACGAATTAGAAAATAGAAGAAATAAGTTAGCCCCTAGATTTATGACACATAAGGTAGTGAAGAATAACAAAATTACATTAATTACAAATAGACGTAAGGTTCACAAACAGAAAATTAAGGGAAAGAGAAAATTCCAAAACAATTTATCAAGTAATAACAACAACTCAAACGAGCCTAACTCCAGTGAGTAGGTGAAAATTTTCCCAATATTAATATTGAGGAAGTGTGATAAGTCGTATTTTCAGCCTCAATAATAATACATAAACGTAATTTCAGGTTCATCCTCTTCAAAATAACGCAAGGACAGAAAATAGAGATACATGACTTAACAAATAACAGAGGACTGTTACCACTAAAATTAGGCGATGCCAGAGTCATCGAAACTTATTCAAAATTGGTACATATAATAAATATAACTGACTACGAATTGAACATACAATTAATACAACGAAACATTGAAAGTATATGCAATAGAACGGAAAACAGAATACAATACAAGCAAAAGATAGTCATGCTAAAACGAAAATATAACATACTATTAAATAATTTGAATTTAATTAAACCAAAATATAGACTCAAACGTGGACTCATTAACGGACTAGGATCTGTAGTTAAAACGATAACTGGAAACATGGACCACGACGATTACGTCGAGATCAACAAAAACATAGATATTCTTAAATCAAACCAGTATAATTTAGAACATAAGGTAAACAACCAAATAATAATTAATGAACGTATGATACAAAGGTTTAATAACATTTCTGAACATATTAACAACCAACAAAATACTTTAGAAGACCATATAAATAGATTTCAAAACGAAATAGTGGATAAACTAAACCACGTAGAACATATGTTAAAAGTCAATCAATACTTTGATCTATTATTCTTTGACATTCAAATGTTGAATAATCATTTGGAAGACATTCTAGAATCCGTAACTTTAGCCAAATTAAAAATAATTTCAAAACACATCCTACACCCACAAGAAATAGAATATATCCATGAAAAGCTCAAACAACAAAACATTAATGTTAAAGTCGACGAGAATGTATACGAGTTTTTAGAATTAAGTGCATATTTTAACCAATCTAATATAATCTTCATTGTCCAAATACCTACCTTTTATCCCGAATCATTCGAATTCTATAGATTGAAACAATTACCTATCAATAATACTTACACCCTAGAATTGAAATCCCAATTCCTTTTACTCAATAAATATTTTTATCAATATGTCGACAAACCATGCATGAAAATTGAGCAAACAAGATATTGCTTCAAAACAAAGTTATTGAAAAACACACCAGAGGGATGTATAGCAAACTTGATCAACAATAAACCAGCACATTGCAGTATGATTGAGAAGACAATTGAAGATACCGTTGAACCAATCGAACAAAACTATTTGTTCGTACTTACTCACACAGAAATCATGATGGAAACCACATGTAACAAGGACGCACAAAATAAAGTACTGAAGGGAATGGCGTTAATATACTTCGAAAACTGTACAATAAAGATAAACAACATTCAATATCCCAGTAAATATGCAACATTCTGGGATTCTGTACAAATAATCTCTACATTATACAACGAAATTAATACATCGATAACAATGAAAAATTTAACATTGGAAAAGTTAAATTTATGGACAACAAAAAACACAGAAGCCATTAACATAATAAATTTAAGATATAATAATAACCATATTTCCATTATAGGAGCATTATGCGTTACAATCTCAATTGTAGTAGGAATCATCATCATGATACGACTGATGCAAAAGACAGCAATAATGGAACCAGGTCCAGATCCTCCAGCCAACTTACCACAGCCAATTCAGCTCAGTTGGCCTTCGCTTCATTCTTAGGGGGGAGGAGTTACGACATCCCGGATGTCCAACAACAACAACCCAAGCAACATTTATTTTAAAATCATATTTCATAAATTCCAAATACATTATTTTTTTATTTTAAAATCACATTTCGATTATACATGGAAATTCTAAATAGTTTATATAAAATCATATTTCATAAAATCGTATAAATGTTTTTATTAAGAATCTAATCATATTTCAAATTATATTTTCACACAATAAATTGTGTTAACGTAGACAAAACCGTATTTTTTATAGATAATAATTTCCACATTAGATTCAGATTGTATTTGCATTTTGTCGAGGGCATATCGACAAAAATAATAGTACATCGGTAATTAAGTAAATTTAAGTAGATTAAGAAACAATAAAATTATAAATTAAACAAATAAAGATTTACTGAATAAAATTATAAAAAATAATAATAACGAATAAATGTAATAAAATTAATAAAAGTTAAAGTTCAAAAATATAATTCGCGCCCTAAAACGGCTTATATCACAAGACGCCCTTTAACCTTAGCTATCCAACAAATATTACAGTTTTGAAAAAGTAGGGGAATAGAAGGTTAGGACAAGCCTTCTTTCATATGACGTTCATAAACATTTCTGAATTTTCCTGGGTAAACCCTACGAAGCGCGCATCAAAACGGCTTACCTCACAAGAAGCCCTATAACATTACCTATCCTAGAAATATTACAGTTTGGGCGAAAGTAGGGGAATAGGGGGTCAAGACAAGCGTTCTTTCATATACCGGTTATAAAAATTTATCAATTTTCCTGGGAAAATCCTAGGCAGAGCGCCCCAAAACGGCTTATATCACAAGACGCCCCTTGACCTTATCTATCCAGAAAATATTACAGTTTTGGAAAAAGTAGGGGAATGTTAGGACAAGCCTTCTTTCATACGGCGTTCATAAAAATTTCTGAATTTTTCTGGGAAAACCCTAGGAAGCGCTCCCCAAATTATTCACAAGAATTCTAATCAGAACAAAATATACATTTATTATCAATAATTTCAATATTTTTAACGCGTTCGACATGCATGCATCGATTACAAGTATCACATTTCATATTGGCCGACGTAGCATCTAATTAGCCAAAACAAGAAAAACAATTGCCTTGCATTGATTCTGAGTTTTCTGCAATAATGTTTTTGAGGTAAAGGCGATAGTCAGCTATTGCAGAACTATTCACATCTGGACCATCTAAATTCAGTTCCTCGATTATTTTATCCGTAATTATTTGGCTATCAGCGTAAATAACTTATTGGCCACAGTTATATCCATCGTTTTGATGTGGCAAAGAACTTCTTGAAATAATTTAAAAATTTTGATGAAGCTTTCCAAACTACTTTGAAATTTCATTGTTGAAATGCGGCACTTTTTTACCATTTTTTAAGAGGCGTTTCCCAGGATTCAGTGGATCATATGTAATAATTTTAAATTCCTGGAAGTCTATTATTGCTAAATTTGCATATTGGAATAATGGAAAACATATGCTGATTACATAACTGAATTTCTGGCTGCTTATCTTCTTCAGTCGCTATTCGCTAGTATATTATTTACTTGGTAAGGATCTAAGTAAAAGAAATTTGTTTCCTTAATAATGATGCTGATTGCAATATACACCACCTCTGTCATTAAAAAAATTATGGTCATTCAATGAATTGTAACAACCGTTGTATAAAAAGCACCGCAAATTATTGAAGGTGTATTGAAATATAATTACGTTTAATTTCATTTCCGACATTTTATCGTAGTATCGGTACTTATTGGTGTCACATGTGTTGTCAAAATTAATTTTTTTAGGTGGATACAACCGCTGCAGTGCTAGGTTCGCACATATCTTGCAGTACGCTTCCTTTTTTTCTTGCACCGGGTTTCTTCCGATTCGGGATCATATGGATATTCCTCATCAGCAAAAAATCGTAACGGTGTCGAATTTTTGTTTGTTGATTTCCGTAGCATAGCACTATCAAGGTTGGGTCTTTTCCTCGCTGGAGCACATTCCACACATTTTAGTAGACGCAGTGATAGTTCCAGTAACCTTTCCACAAATCTCCCTAGTTTCATATGAAGCTCTCCAATAAAATAATTTTTCAGTAGGTTAAACCACGTTTCAGCAACTGTATTAGACACTCGCTTTTTACTTTCTTTTACTCTAGTAAAATAAAGTATAGTAATCATGAAAATTTTGGACAGTCTGTCAGTCTGTCAGTCTGTCTGTGTCCTCTCTACAGCCCATATGGCTTAATCAATCGAACTGAAACTTCAGATTTAAGCTTTTTTGATAAATTGGGAGGTCCCAGTGAATTTTACTCCAAATCGGCTAACCGGAATTGGCCACTCCCTTGGTCCAGAAAATTTGTTTTGCAAATATTTAAAAAGTATAAGGTTTACAAAAAACTACTTTCTACAAAATGTTTCCAAAAATTAAAAACAAATCAAAATCAAAAATAAAAAAATTAAAAAATTAAAAAAAAAAATTAAGAAAAAAATAAAATTTTTCAAAATTCTCTGTTCGTAAAAGAAATTCGTGTGTTGGCCACACCTCAATTTTAACTAGGTAATTAAGGGACCTATTTCATGTGCTAGCGAAATCTTTATCATCATTGTTGAGTGCGATTTCCAAAAAATAATTTCGTAGCACTTTTATTAAACGAACGATCCGTATGGATTAGGGTTGTCTAACTAGGTAATTGAGCAACCTATTTTATGTGCTAGCCAAACCTTTGTCATCATTGTTGGCAATGGCCGATATTAGCCCTTGGGAATTGAGTGCGATTTCCAAAAAATAATTTTGCAGAACTTTTACTAAACGAAGGATCCGTATGGATTAGTGTTTTCTAACTAGGTAATTAAGGGACCTATTCCATGTGCTAGCGAAACCTTTGTCATAATTGTCGACAACGGCCGATATTGGCCCTTGGGATTTGAGTGCGATTTCCAATAAATAATTTTGCAGAACTTTTACTAAACGAACGATCCGTATGGATTAGGGTTTTTAACTAGGTAATTAAGGGACCTATTCCATGTGCTAAACTTTTACTAAACGAACGATTCGTATTGATTGGGATTTTCTAACTAGATAATTGAGCTAACTATTCTATGTGCTAGCCAAACCTTTGTCATCATTGTTGGCAATGGCCGATATTAGCCCTTGGGTGTTGAGTGCGATTTCCAAAAAATAATTTTGCAGAACTTTTACTAAACGAACGATCCGTATGGATTAGGGTTTTCTAACTAGGTAATTAAGGGACCTATTCCATGTGCTAGCGAAACCTTTATCATCATTGTTGGCAATGGCCGATATTGGCCCTTGGGAGTTGAGTGCGATTTCCAAAAAATAATTTTGCAGAACTTTTACTAAACGAACGATCCGTATGGATTAGGGTCTTTAACTAGGTAATTAAGGGACCTATTCCATGTGCTAGCGAAACCTTTGTCATCATTGTTGAGTGCGATTTCCAAAAAATAATTTCGTAGAACTTTTACTAAACGAACGATCCGTATGGATTAGGGCTTTTTATTTTGTTTTACTCTAGTAAAATAAAGTATCTATATCTCCTTGCGCTGCGGCGGTCATATTACTGTTAGTTGTAATAGGCTCTGCAGTCCCTCCGTAAAATTAACGCACAAACAGATGTATTATTCCAAAACTTCTTTTTACTTTCTCTAGTAAAATAAAATATAGTAATTATGAAAATTTTGGACCTTGAGATTTTTAGAGATTTATTTGTTTTGAGGTCTTTGAGTCCGAAAAAGTGGGTTTCGGAATGGTATCTGTCTGTCAGTCTGTCAGTCTGTCTGTGTCCTCTCTACAGCCCATATGGTTTAATCAATCGAACTGAAACTTCAGATTTAAGCTTTTTTGATAAATTGCGAGGTCCCAGTGAACTTTACTCCAAATCGGCTAGCCGGAAGTGGCACTCCCTTGGTCCAGAAACATTGTTTTGCAAATATTTAAAAAAGTATAAGGTTTACAAAAAACTACTTAATACAAAATGTTTCCAAAAATTAAAAACAAATAAAAATAAAAAATAAAAAAATAAAATTTCTCAAAATTCTCTGTTCGTAAAAGAAAGTCGTGTGTTAGCCACACCTCAATTTTTTGTATTGAATTTACGTAATAAGAGTGTACTCCATAATGGTAGAAATTTCATATATTTCTTAACACAAAAATCTATGAATCTTAGGCAGTACCAATTATTTTTAATACCTCTAGTGTCACATTCAGTTAATTCAGAAATAACTTTATTTAATATGTTATTATATCTGATGAAGTAGGGTGTGTAGACTAAGTTTATATCATTAAAATTGAATACGCTGACAATCTCATCTTCCTCTAAATTAATTGATCCATTTTCTTCTTCTGTTGCAAGTAATTCAGGATTATCAAGGCTCAATTTGTTTTTAGTTATATTCTCCAATCGGCTCTGTGCTCTTAAAAATTGCGAATTCTCGTATTTAGAGACCCCCAGTATACAAATTATTTCAAACAAATCATCAATTTCATCCAAAGTTTCACTCTCAATTATCAGAAATGTAATACACATTATTTCTTGCTTCAATTTAAAGGGACAGTTTTCTATCTTACTTTTTAATTGTCTTAAGAGAATGGCTGCAAAATAGGAGCAGCATATAAACACAGCGCACAGTTTTCCCTTTTTTAATTTCGTAGTTATAATTTCATGTGTTATTAGAAGATAGTAACACATGCATAGTAATAAATTCTTGACAATTTATGTGTCTCGCAATATTTTAGACTCCGAACTAAACTGCCTGTTGCATCTACATGTACTATAATAATCTTGTCGGTTAAGCGTTTTAGTGTTGAATCCCTAGATAGAGTAGCCGCTAATAGATTTCTCGTTGAAAATATATATATATATATTTATCCTCTGGTGATTGTCCCTCGATTAACACGGTACTTGATTAACACGGATTTGATTTAACACTGTCAACGAATTGAGACAAAGTCTTGATTAACACGCACAGAAGTTTCGCCGTGTTAATCAAGTACCGTGTTAATCGAGGAACGACTATATTAGTCGCGAATAACACGGTTTTGAGTTACACGGTAATTTGACGGAACGTAATTACCATGTTAATCGAGGGACAGGTGTAATTAAGAAATACAAGTATAATGAGTGTATTAGAAGACAGTCGTAAACAAATAATATTAACACCTATTGCGGAATTTATAACCTCAGAGAATGACGTGGATTCTTTTCGAATGTTTTTAAAGATATGAACAAAACAATTCATCGACAGGATCCAAAGATAACTATTCCAAAAATATTTATCACAGACTGGTCCTGGGTGTTGATTAATTCTATTTTATTTGAAATGAATATGATGGACATAAAACAGTATCTTCTAATAACATATGAAATTATAACATCATTTCAAAGAAAGCTCGTCCTTACACCCTATTCCCCTACTTTTTGCAAAACTGTAATATTTTCTGGATAGCTTAGGTCAAGGGGCGTCTTATGATACAAGCCGTTTTTAGTCGCTTGTGTTATATAATTTTATTAAACTTGTTACATTGTATTAATAATTATTTATCGAGTTCTTCTTAAATTTACATTTAAAAGCTTATAATAAAAGGTTAAAATGTATTGTCATAAATTTATCAGAATAATATAAAAATTCGTTATAAAGAGACTTTGAAACTAATACATTTACACAGAATACGTTTTTATTTGTTTTTAGGACAAAGTTAGGACAAACTTTACATTTATATAAAGGCGCGTGAAGTTTGTCCTAATTTTTTTTTTTTTAAGACAAACTTCACCTGAATAAACTTCTGCTAGTTTTATTGCTAGCTAATCATTAAGTTACCTTACGATTAACCATCACAAGTCATCACGCGTATGCCCATATTACAAAGGAATATCTGGAAATAAATTCTCCAACAAAGTTACTGTTCTTCCCAGATTCACAGTAACAGAGTGTCTTGAGTATATACTCAAAATTTTTGGGTAATGATGTTTGAACTTAAACGCATTAATTCTTTTACGGCTACCATCTAGTCAAAATGGACTCGACCAAGTTGTAACTCTTAAAGTTGCTTTTCCGAATATTTCCTTCAGAAATATGATAAAGTACTAATAATCAACGATTCAACGGCGATAAATAGTAATAATGCCCTATTGCATAACAAAAACGACTGTGGAAGAGGAAGTCAATGATCTTTTGTCTGGAGCCAAACCCACAGAAAATGGTCCAAAATTACACAAAGATCTAACTGCTCTTCTGGGTAATACAAGTCTCCCTCTTTAAAAATGTAGGTCAAATAGCAACAATTTCATGAAAGCACTTCCTAAATAATACTGCAGGAAAGATTTATTTACATTTCAGGATCATGAAACTTTTGTTAGAACGTTCCAGAAGACCAAGCGGAAACTACTTGCGGAAATTGGGAAAATATTTGATCCTCTCAGGTAGCTTTTTTTCGACAACTTTTAAGTTTAAAATTATTTTGCAGACCGTTTGGTTGACAGATGTATGGTGGGACGAAAAATTACTTTGGGAAATTGAAAGCGACTGGGTAAAAATTATCTCGGAAATATCGTTACGGTCACAAGTAATAATACCACGATGTACAAGACGTAAAAATACCAGCATTTAACCTGCTGCCACATCCGCGTTTCTGGATTTTCCAGCTTTTGGGGAATATCACTTCAACTATATCTGCCTGATCATGATATTTCATAGACTACAAATAATATCTTCCTGTTTTGATAACTTTGATAAACAAATTTAAGCTCAAGAAAATTAGTTTTTGTTTTAGCTTATAATATTTATATGTTCATATGGTATATACACTTTTTGTAATATAATGATATTATTCTAGTTTTAAAAGAACTATACAACAAATAACAACAGAAATCAAATAAATAACATTGAAAACCATACAATAAATTTACAAACAACATCAAACATAAATAAACAAAAAGTTTAAAAATGAAAATTGCATTAAACTTTTACAATCACTGTGAATGAATGATAACATACAAAATATACAATAAATAACAAAAAATTTAGAAACTTTTTTATTAAAAAGAAAACTCTGTGTATATGTAGTATAAAAGGAAAATAATTCACCACTCTAAGGACTCTAAAATAATATAAACAAAATTGATAACAGAAAGCTTCAAGAAATAGTTTTTTTATTTTTTGATGTCATTCTGTAATATTTTGTGCTTTCTTACTAGTTTTATTTGTGTACACTATCTTATAGCGCATGAATAAATTATTAATAAAGAAAAATAAAATCTTGTGAAATTTTTACAAAATGTTACCAATGCGAGGAGTTCTGAATAGAACAAGTTAATTTGCGATGAATTTCGAATTCCTATTCAATTTTATTATTATCATTAATTTTTCAATTAACCTTTCCTTAACGTTGGAGTGCTAGGGTTAATATAGGGTCCATCTCTAATAGAATTGCTATATTTCATTTAATTCAGAGATGGCAGTTTTTATTAATCATTCTATCGATAATAACAAAGATGGTAATAGTAACATAGTGACTGTCAATGTGGTGATGCGACCAGTAGTGCAAAATAAATTTATATAAGACAAGTTTTCAAATAAAATTTTAATGAAACTAACAATTTTTTTATTTTTCTATTTTAGATTAAATGATGCTGAACATCCTGCCGCCCTTTAGCTCAACAGAGGCAGAAGACAGCAAAATACAAGCTTTCGTTATGATGTATACGACTCGGACTAGCACATCTTGTCCTGGAACTGTTTTGACGTTACGCCACATAAGACATTTCGTTGGTGGTGTATCTTTATCCATCACAACTACGAGATCCTCGGACTTCGGATTATTCGTGTTCGGATTATAGTGTTAGCAGATAATTGTTTTTCCATTTTACCCAAAAATACTAAAATCTCGATAATCGATTCTTCTTAACTTCTAACAGGTTTGGTTCGGGTAACAACGTAAATGCATGACCAATTAAAAAGTTTCCAGGTGTTAACGGATCCAATTCTTCTGAAGATATTTCACACAGCGATGGCGAATTATGAATGGCTTCTGTTTGGAATAGCAATGTCGTCATTTCTTTAAATGTCAGCAGCATCTCACCCACTAAACGTTTTAAGTAATACTTGCTAGACTTTATTTCCGCTTCCCACAGGTCTCCAAAATGGCGAGCGCCACGGAGGAATAAAGTGGCATGCAATGTTGTTGCTCATCACAACTGCATCCTTAAAGACCATCATTAGGTTTCTTTGAAGATCTCCTTGTTCGCTCACGAAGTTAACTAACTAACTCAAAATGTATGGCCTTTATAGCCATACAAGCAAAAATGGTTAGGTAAGCTTTGATGGTTTTAGCACCTCTCAATTTTGATGCCCTAATTAACAATAGCTCTGCATAATCTACTACTGTCGTGAAGAAAGATCGATAATATGATACTGTGAGTTGCGGCAGTTAACCCAAAATTTGCTGTTGTTGCTGCGCCTTTAAACGGATGCACTAAACAGACCGTCCAATCCCTACTTTGACTTTATCTTTACATTTAATTTGAAATTAGAAGAATAGGACCTGCATGAAAGAGTCTAAGAGGTGCTGCTTCTTAGTTTTGAGTAAATGTATCTGGTAATAGGCTATCTTAAGGCTATTTCTTCGTAGTTCTCTTCTTCGTAACCATAGTTTTTGAAATATTACTTTAATCTATTTGGCCGTTGGTGACAACCATCCAATCGGGTCAAACAATTTCGACGCTTCTGATAACCTATTTCGTTTGGTTAACCTGTTAGTTACTAGAATTACTTTAAACTGGAAGCTATCCTTTACGGAAAAGTAGCATACACCAAGAAGTGAAACTGCACGAAAATCTTTCTTAAAATTTATAACAGTAACGATTCTATTGACTCCAGGAATACTGTGAAGAAGTTAGGAACTGTTGGATGCCCAGTTGCGAAGACTGAATCTCCCTTTCTCAATAAACAAACCAAATCTTTAACACTTTTTTGAGTATCCTTTTAATTATTAGTTCGATACTTCAGTTGATTAACGTGGAAATTACGTTTCACTATTTCTGCATATTTAACGGTCAACAGCTTCATACAATTTCTCAATACAATTTTCTTTTTTCATTTACAAGTTTCTCTGTATCAGCCGTAAATTATAAATTTTATGTCTGCGAAATCTAAATAGTAACTCTACCAAACTGAACTGAATAACTGGTCCTACCGCTAACCCATCATTTGGTGAGTTCTCATATCTCAGCCAGTATTTTGGAATTTTCTAGCTTCAGTGAATCTTTTCTAAAGGGTAGGCTTACGAAAAATATTCCATCTGCTGATCTTTCAACGGTTCTCTGGTAATGTTCCAAACAAAATTTATTTTCTTTTCTGTGGGGAGCAATATTCACAATTTCCTCGATTTCCTAATATTTCTGAGTATGTGGTCGACATCAAGGTGAAGATTGATTGAAATTTCTTTATTGTTAACCTACAATTATCCATCCTCAATTTAAAATCTGCTAACTTCACTTTGATCAATTCTTGAAGACCGACCGTCCGCTTCACTATTTTTTACAATGATATTTTTGAAACTATCACGGCTTCAACAGCTTCACAGAGTGGTGACGCGTTTGGATACTACACATCATTAAGACCTTGTATCCATATTCTCCTCTTTGTCTTTCTTAGTTCGAGTCGTTGAAAACACTCTTCTGAAACGAAAGACGTTCGCCATTATACCGTTCAGTTGAGATAATTGCATTTATCGTCGAACTGGCATGACCATAAATATGTGTTTCAGATGAAGTGGTGAGTGGCTCTAAATTAAATATGTCATGCTGTTTCTTTTGACATAAACAACACTTTCGCCTTGATTTACATTGGTAAACCATGGCATCTAGAGTGCGTCCAAGCCTCGAAAACCATCACATTCCAATAATTGGTGGTGTTTGCCACAAAATGCACAAATTACTACCGGTGTAGTGCCTATAGACTTTATTTACCTGGCACACACTTTGCGTTTTCTGATTTAATGCCTTTTAGAGCATCCATTAGCTTATTTAAAACAGTCAAAAGTTTCTCGAAACTTTGTCTCACTCCCTCAATAATCCAGGGATCACAACTTTCACACTCGTGCCCAGAACCTTTAACCCTCGCAATATTTCGTCGGTGCCCTGAATGGTTGTCCTTATAGCCGGGTGTGGAAAAGACGAAATTTCCAATAAATATTCAACCAGAGCATTTATACAAACTGTTTATTCAGCGAGTTTATTGGGAATCCGAGGGACTTTCAAATCAGCAATATTACTTGACAGTGTGGTTTCGAAGAATGCTCGTTACTCTATAACAAATTTATTTGCTATAGTATTTACCGAGTCTTCATTGTCAACTACATTTGAAGTTGTTGGTAGCTGTTTCATTTCTCTTTGGTAAGCTGCCAGAAACAGGCACCTTTGAAGTTTGATCTACGGTTTCAAAAGTTCATTCCACAATTGGTCTAATTTTGAAGACTGGACCTCTTGTTATTTTAGAATTAGTTAAACTGAAAAGCATAGATTGAACGCCCTGTGATATCGGTTTTAGTGGATTGAAGAGATACCAAGACGAATCGCATAAGGTTTTGATTTCCATTACGGTAATCGAATTTAACAACTGTTTAGAAGACTAGAAAAAACGTTGGCCTAAATTGGTTTTATTCGAAGGGGATTATGTTGTAGCGTGTGTTATAAATTTGAAATAATATTAAGCCGTTTGTGTTTTATTTGAAAAGTATTACTACTTTTTGATTAGAATGTTGTATAAATTTACACTAAGTAGAATGGAATATTAAATGTTAATTTATTTACCCTAAAATAAATTAAATCATATTTTTTAGACAAATTTGTAGGATCTTAAATATGATAAATCGACTTATCATAGTTTAGTTTTTTAAGCTCAAGAAAATCATACTTTATATTAAAACGCGAGCTTAACATTCGGTAACAAACAAAATATTTTTCCGTAATAAACCACTCCTGGAAAAATGTTTCTCTGGTTTCTTACGACACCAGCACCGATCGTTTTTGGTACAAAAAACGAAATATTCAAAAGAACAGAACTGCATCAAAATTATTACAGCAAAAATCGTTTGATCCAAAATTATTACTGGTTTCAAAATTTTTCGTGTACGATGTAAATTTACGGCCGAGTTGAGGTTTGTCCTGCATTTTACGGAAAACAGGTATAGTTAAGAAAATTTATTCGTGATTCGGATTTTTACCCAAATTTGACTTGGGCGTTTTATATTTAGAACTGTATCCTTTTTAAATGATGTTACTAATTTCTACGTGGATTAATTTGTCTGGTGATATTGAATTGATATCCAAAGAATCATTTTCAGATAAATTATTAATTTGTAAGTAACGTTTCATTAACTTTAAATATCACCTAGTTGCCACTTTAAACATTTGGTTCTGCCATCTGTATATTGTTTAAGAAGAAGCAATTTTTTCTTGCGACCATCACATACTTACTGATATTGCGGTTTAAAAATTTAAAAGTATTCAAATAACCGATTTTTTCACATTTAATTAATATTTCCACATAAAGTATGACAAGTTGACTTCACTTCAATTAAAAAATTTCGTAGTATAAAATAATTCATGTTAAATCTTAATATCATGGATTCAATTTTGGTCCCTTTCCAAAGTTTGATAAACTATGTTAAGTTGATTTTGGTACATGTTTCATAGATAAACTATGACATAATCATATAAAATACTATACAAAAAACAAACTAATTTTAAAATAACAACTGTAAAGCGCCAACATTTGGCAGAAGCATATCCACTACCAAATGAAAGGGTTTCTTAATTAAAAGAAAACTATGACATTTCAAGTTGTCATTTTATTTATAGAAAACGAAAAATTCGCAAAAGTGCGAAGAAAGTACCGGTTTAATCATTAACTTAAATAATTCCACCGCCATTGCACCAATTATCAAAGGTAGGAAACTAAACTCCTCTGCTAAAAAGATGCAACGTTTCTTAAAGGAAATTGAAACTTTGGAAAAAATTCAGACCAAAAACTGAACCAAAAATAATATAAAAAAATAGAGAACACGTATATTTTATTATAAAGAAAAGCATTTAAGTAAAACACAGCAAAGTAAGTAAAAGTTTTAAAACTGGTACAATCAATACTTCTTTATTACTTAAACGTTAAAATTTAATTTTGAGTTTTAATATTTCGAAAAAATTATTCGTTACAATTAAACGTTCCCAAAAATTGAACTTCATATAAATTATATAAAAACACATACTCGAACGTTCATAAATAAGCACAAACCAATTTATGATAAAATTTAATTTACAATACTGTACCACCATCGCATATTCGGCAAATTACATTTCGATGCAGCCAACGATTTATTACAAAAAAGTTTGTATTAAATACCTTTCCATTATATCGTATAAAGTGTGAAAGCTCTTAAAAATAAAAAAAATAAAAAATACATTTATTTTAAAAATATTTTGTAATTTATGAATATTTATGCTTTTGAAATATAAATTAAATTTTTTGTTTTTTTAATTATCACCCAATAGATAGAAATTAATACGTAGCTATATCGATTATATTTAAAAAAAAAAAAAAGTTTAATATATTCATAATAATACTCGTATGTAGAAAATATCATTCCTTATTTATAATAATACATAATAATTTAAATTCGTACACATTTATAATGCATTCATAAAATTCCATTTTACAAATGATAATAATAAATAAATACATAAAATTATATGACAACAGTAATAATAATAATATTATGTGTTATGTGATTATAATGAAAAAAAACAATAACAACAGTAATAATAGTCGGATTAACATTTTTGTTTATTGTTGTTAATCTATATTTTGATAAGAAATTGATTAAAAATATTATAATTTAGATTGTTCAAAAATGTGAACCCTTTTATTGCTAATTTGTTGTAAGGCTCTGGATACCAAACAAATATTTTGCAGTCTATATTTTTACCATCCTATATTAAGCAGTAGGCAAATTGAGGACTGTAAAAAAATTTTAGCGAATTATATGTAATACACATTAAAATCTAAAGGCACTGACAGCATCTACAGCCGCCTTCGCGTTTTATTTCAAAGAAATCGATTTTCTTCATTGGCTGCTATAAGGATACATTTCTTTAAACGGAACGTGATTTTAACTTTCTTAGCGTCTTTATTTTTACTGTCGATTCGAGCGGTGTCTGAAATTGTTCAATGACGTCAATAGTTTAGGTTTAAATATTGATCGTGAATATGCAGTCTCTCTTTTAGCAGCGTGTCTTTTTTCGACTAATTCCTGACAGTAGCATGAACCTAAATTTTAAGTTATAAACAACCATTATTATTATATTAATATATCAATACCACTGGCCATAACATAAAAACTTGATCAAGTTTACTTATAGATATCATCCTCAAAATTTTCTGTCCTAAAATCCTTATTAGTAAAACGGAGGTTAATTTAAATGTTAAACTATTTTATGCTAAATAATATGTTAGATACATATAGAGTGGTATCCAAAAACACAAGTTATACGGCATCGCACTACACCATTCAAAAGATACTACAAATTTGAGCAGAAACGTAAAAGTACAAAAAATTTTAATCCGATGAGGATGTCCTTCAAAATGGTCATCAAAATTCCTGGGGACCTATTATGAAATTTTTCGATTTTGGATTTTTACGATATCGAAAAAATTCGTTCTATTATGAAACAAAAAAGGAAATTCGTATCGGATTGTTTTTAACGCACATGGCAAAATTCGACTGCTATTTAGTTGGCGGATTTTGTAAAATGTATGGTATTTTGTGTTTATGTGGAAAATACGTTTTTGTAAATGATTTTTTCAATTTTAAATAAATTAAATATTATTTATAATATTGTAATATTTATAATAATAAATAATATTACAAATTCGATTTTTCAAGTTTCATAATAGGGTAAATCCGCGGCGTACCGAATTTTTTCGATATCGTAAAAATCCGAAATCGAAAAATTTCGTAATAGACCCCCAGATGTCGTTGTTAAGAAAAAACGAACAATTGTATATCTTGATGCGAGATTTCCAAAGATACTAGTAGATAGGTATAGATGTAGTTACTTACCGTCAAAATCGCATTATGGCCAAACGAGTATTTGAATGTCCAAGGCCTGCTGAAATATAAATGAATTTTAGTGTGAACCTGGGTTTAGCAGCGCTCTTTCCGCAACAGGGTTTTATGGGGGGCGCAAGGTCAGATACGGGTTATCTAGAATAACGGCATCAAACGTACCAATAAACGTATTCCACTTAATATATCCACCAGCAAAAACTCGGTTTTGAGCCAACGATTACCGGGAGGGGGTTTAACGGTTTTGCCTTAGCAGCCTCTATTCTCTTTCATATCTCTTAAAGTTCCTTCAATGTTTTCTAAAATTTGAAGCCTCTCACGCTAGACAATTATACAATGCCGAAGTTGTCGTTCACTATTTAAAATAAGTAAAAGCCTCCAGTCGGAAGTGAGGTTTGTTTTGCCATATTTGCCAAAAGCAACAAAAAACTTAAATTTTTGGGAAACCAAGATAACTAATTTTTCAGTTCCATATTTTGCGAAATGTGGCGAATTGTAAAATATTGGTGGAAGTATTTTTGTAGACGTTTACATATTTAAAATTCTTTCCGCCAGACTTATTAGTCGTAGCAGTTAAGTACGCCCATATTAGTTCACCTAAGTTCTTTCTTATAAGAAACTTGCTTTGGTTTTGCTTCTTCTTGAAATTGTTGGCAGTTCAGGAGCCACTTGTTCTCGACAAGTTAGGAATTTCAAAAAACCAAAATTAAATTTAAAATGAAGAGCTTTCATCACCATCACCATCACCATCACCATCACCATCACCATCACCATCACCATCACCATCACCATCACCATCACCATCACCATCACCATCACCATCACCATCACCATCACCATCACCATCACCATCACCATCACCATCACCATCACCATCACCATCACCATCACCATCACCATCACCATCACCATCACCATCACCATCACCATCACCATCACCATCACCATCACCATCACCATCACCATCACCATCACCATCACCATCACCATCACCATCACCATCACCATCACCATCACCATCACCATCACCATCACCATCACCATCACCATCACCATCACCATCACCATCACCATCACCATCACCATCACCATCACCATCACCATCACCATCACCATCACCATCACCATCACCATCACCATCACCATCACCATCACCATCACCATCACCATCACCATCACCATCACCATCACCATCACCATCACCATCACCATCACCATCACCATCACCATCACCATCACCATCACCATCACCATCACCATCACCATCACCATCACCATCACCATCACCATCACCATCACCATCACCATCACCATCACCATCACCATCACCATCACCATCACCATCACCATCACCATCACCATCACCATCACCATCACCATCACCATCACCATCACCATCACCATCACCATCACCATCACCATCACCATCACCATCACCATCACCATCACCATCACCATCACCATCACCATCACCATCACCATCACCATCACCATCACCATCACCATCACCATCACCATCACCATCACCATCACCATCACCATCACCATCACCATCACCATCACCATCACCATCACCATCACCATCACCATCACCATCACCATCACCATCACCATCACCATCACCATCACCATCACCATCACCATCACCATCACCATCACCATCACCATCACCATCACCATCACCATCACCATCACCATCACCATCACCATCACCATCACCATCACCATCACCATCACCATCACCATCACCATCACCATCACCATCACCATCACCATCACCATCACCATCACCATCACCATCACCATCACCATCACCATCACCATCACCATCACCATCACCATCACCATCACCATCACCATCACCATCACCATCACCATCACCATCACCATCACCATCACCATCACCATCACCATCACCATCACCATCACCATCACCATCACCATCACCATCACCATCACCATCACCATCACCATCACCATCACCATCACCATCACCATCACCATCACCATCACCATCACCATCACCATCACCATCACCATCACCATCACCATCACTATCACTATCACTATCACTATCACTATCACCATCACCATCACCATCACCATCACCATCACCATCACCATCACCATCACCATCACCATCACCATCACCATCACCATCACCATCACCATCACCATCACCATCACCATCACCATCACCATCACCATCACCATCACCATCACCATCACCATCACCATCACCATCACCATCACCATCACCATCACCATCACCATCACCATCACCATCACCATCACCATCACCATCACCATCACCATTTTGGACCAACAAAATTTTTGATCATTTTTGAGAGGATTTCAATACTTTTTTGTTTTTAGACCGAAGTAAATGTCAAATAACGTCAATAAAACGACACAGAAATATCAATGTCAGAAATGTCTGTCACAAAAATAAGAATGTTTTCCTATATTTAAAAGCTTACTAGCTAGAAATACATTATTTTTAAATGTTGGCATTCGGCCTTAAAGACATCTAGGTAGTTATTACTTCAAAATATTTATATTACACCTTTTTGCTAAAATGACCATAACGCAATGCTGCAGCCGACCTCAAATTTTGTGAACAGATACATGATGAACTGTCAAATTTATCGTCAACATAACAAATCAATTGTCGATCTTGTTTAGCAATTTTCTCTATTACTGTAACCCCCTGTATTTTAGACTCGAATGGACCTAAAAGTTAACACAAACTGCTTATTACTAAAATCTATATTTGTACAAAATGTCGATCAAAATTATTAATATTTGTGACAATGGGGGTGGCAAAATAAAAATAATAAAAATATATGTCTGTAAGGACGGAAGGTTGGACGCGATATTTTTCTAATCGATGTTTCCGGATCTTGGTAACCTAATTCGTCGTGAAATAGGAAAATCTGGAACAATTTTGTTTTCGCAATTAGAATACTTTGTTATAGAGAGAAAAGCAAATCTTTCTGCGTCACGACACTAATACTTACAGAAGTAGTAGGTATTTTTGTGTTTGAATCGCCATGGTACGGCTTGTGTAAAAGTTTTGGTTAGTTTTGTATAGCATATATGTATATATGTACATATATAAAAACATAATAGATTAACCTAACTATCCGAAAATATACATACAAAACAACGTCAAAATATGAGAACAAGCTTTACAGTAAGAGGAATATACACATATACAATTTAAATACAAATTCACAAATTATAACAATGAGAAACTTTGACAAAACACTAAAATTCATATTAGATGGACATGAAATTTTTAGAAACAAAGGCCAGATGCAGAAAATTTCCTCCTCTTCCAAAAGCGGAACTTTGGTTTAACCAGACAATGAGATCTTGATCTACCACTATCACTTCAACAGTCCTAAGAAAAATAACATGCCCTAACCGTGTTTTTATTTTGAATTTATTTGAGAATTTTGAGAAATTTCAATATGGGTAAGTACAAATATTGTGGTTTTTATCGATGTAATATCGTTGTCATTGTTTTTATATTTTTAATGCTTAAAATGAAGAAAATTAGTGTAAGTATCATAACATGTAATAGCAGAAGTAGTAGCGTCAAATGCTCTAGAATGGAAGGTACTGAGTTCGATCCTTAGTCGTGTCCCGTCTGTCTAAAAATTTAATTTTTAACATTTAAAGATAAAACTTGTTTCTATACGACGATCAACGGTCAAATTTTTTCAATTTCGGATATAGCAAATCACAAAAAAAAACAACGAATAAAATTATCATAAATATCAAGAAAAAAAATAATGAAGTAATTATTCAAAAAACGCGCTGGTATTTAAAATCGAACCGCAGACATGTAGCGCAAAAGTGAAACATACGCCATCTATTACCGTAAACGAAATATTTTAGTACTTCTAGCAGAGACACTCTGTACTAAACGTAGTACATATGCCCTAACAAAGATGTCACTTTTCCATATTAGAGACACATATTTGTTTTTGCTCTGAACGACAGCACAAAACAAACATTTTTATACGGGTTGGTATATGAGTTGATAGCTGATGTATTAAGGTGTTGGACTGGAGAAATGAAGTTGCGGAGTTCAAATCCGAGCAACGGCGTAAACAAACAAATATTGTTTTTTAATGAAAAAGATATGAATCGGGATTCGAGGTGAGCAGCAGCGGGCCGCGGCGGCGAGATTTGAGCCGCCACAAAAAAGAATTCGTGAAATTCGAATAAATTCTAAAAATATCAAATTTTTGCTTAAAAAAACATCGGAAGTTTGTAGCATCGAACCCCCGACCATTTGCACCACCCAACCATTTTTATCTATATTATTAATAACATATTTTTCGTATACTCGGTACAATTCGTATGTATGTTGGCAATAATAATGTTACGTAATTAATTAATTATTTAAAAAATCGAAATACACGCCCTCTTTTAAGCAAAACCAAATATTTCAGCACTTAGCAGATTAGCAGATACACTGTGAAGTAAATGTAGTATAGATGCCCTAACAGAGATGCTGCCTTATCAAAATATTATAGACACATTTGTTTTGATTGCAGAAAACAAACAAATGTATACTAACTTGTATGTGATGAGATAGCCGAGGTAGTAAGGTGATGGAGTGGAGTGAGGAAGGTCTGGAGTTCGAATTCAAGCAAAGCCAACGAAAAATATTGTTTTTAGATAAAAAATCGTGAATTCAATC
This sequence comes from Tipula vernalis, assembly GCA_958295665.1. NCBI lineage: Eukaryota > Metazoa > Arthropoda > Insecta > Diptera > Tipulidae > Tipula > Tipula vernalis. The sequence continues at coordinate 323,644,771 of OY282560.1, read as the reverse complement.
CGAAAAGATTATCGGGATCGAGATCGCTACAAATAAAATTTTGGTAAAATTCGTGGAAATAAAAAAAAATCAAATTTTTGCTTTAAAAAATAAAAAAATAAAAAAAAAGTCGCGAGTTTCAAGAATCGAACTCCAGACCTTTCGCACATCACTCCTTCATCTTACCACCCTACCACTCATCTCTGTATAATTACCACTCAGTTTTCGTTTAAATACTGATAAATCCGGACTTAGTGAAAAATCGCATAAAATTTTTTGTTATTTTACCAGGCGAACAGAATTTAAAAAAGAACATAATTGTCAGCAACGTGGCATTATTTTGTATCATAGCGTGCCACTTCAACTTATGTGACACTTGAACATACAAAATAAAGTCATATTGGTGACAATTCTACCTTCTTGTAATTTCTGTTCGCCTGTTAAAGTGACAAAATTTTTTTGCGATTTTTGATGAAAAAAGCGAAATTTTTGTTTTTAAATTTCTGCTCACCTGGTAAATAAAAATTAACTTTTTTTAATTAAAAAGGCAATTATAACTCAATAGCAACCACCCAAACAGACAATTTGGAGCTTTTTATTACAAACAAAAAAAATCCTTCTGCCGCAAGGATCGAACTCAAATTTTCTAATTGGGTGGTTGCTATTGAGTTATGATTGCCTTTTTAATTAAAAAAAGTTAATTTTTATTTACCAGGTGAGCAGAAATTTAAAAAAACTTTTTTCGTTTTTTTATCAAAAATCGCAAAAAATTTTTGTCACTTTAACAGGCGAACAGAAATTACAAGAAGGTAGAATTGTCATCAATATGACTTTATTTTGTATGTTCAAGTGTCACATAAGTTGAAGTGGCACGCTATGATACAAAATAATGTCACGTTGATGACAATTATGTTGTTTTTTAAATTCTGTTCGCCTGGTAAAATAACAAAAAATTTTATGCGATTTTTCACCAAGTCCGGATTTATCAGTATTTAAACGAAAACTGAGTGGTAATTATACAGAGATGAGTGGTAGGGTGGTAAGATGAAAGAGTGATGTGCGAAAGGTCTGGAGTTCGATTCTTGAAACTTCCGACTTAATTTTTTTTTATTTAAAGCAAAAATTTGATTTTTTTTTTATCTCCACGAATTTTACCAAATTTTTTTTTGTAGCGATCTCGATCCCGATAATCTTCTCGGATTATCCCCAATTCACAATTTTTTATCTAAAAACAAATTTTTTCGTTGGCTCTGCTTGGATTCGAACTCCAGACCTTCCTCACTCCACTCCATCACCTTACTACCTCGGCTATCTCATCATATAAAAGTTAATATACATTTGTTTGTTTTCTGCAATCAAAACAAATGTGTCTATAATAATTCGATATGGTGACATCTCTGTTAGGGCATACATACTACATTTACTACACAGTGTATCTGCTAAGTGCTGAAATATTTGGTTTTGCTTAAAAGAGGGCGTGTGTGTTACTTTTGTATAAAATGTCTCAGGCTCGATTTTTTAAATAATTAATTAAGTACGTAACATTATTATTGCATTAAAATTTCGGTTGAGGTCTCAAGTTCGATCCTCGCAGCTGAAGGAATTTTGTTTTTGTAATAAAAAGCTCTAAATTTTTTATTTGGGTGGTTGCTATTGTTCCGACTTTATTTTTTTTTAAGTTAAAATTTGATTTTTTTTTTTTTTATTTCCTCCACGAATTTAATCGAATTTTACCATTTTTTTTTGCAGCGATCTCGATCCCGATAATCTTCTCGAATTATCCCCAACTTTTTTCATCCAAAAATAAATTTTTACTTTTGGCTTTGCTTGGACTCAAACTTCTCTCCTTCATCACTTCAATCCATCACCTTACTACCTCGGCTATCACATCATATAGCACTGAATATAAATTTGTTTGTTTTATGCAATCGTGCAGAGTAAAAAAATGTCTCTTTTATGGCATACGTACTACATTTAGTACAAAGTGTTTCTTATATAAACAGTTTTCATGTTATAAACAAGATGCAGATAAATTTTTCGCTGCTTATTTGCAACTATGTTGGTTTTCGAAATATATTCTTACCTCAAATGTACCTACCTACCATTTTTTTTTCGATACCGCATTAAATTCTCATCCTGTAACCATTGTAAGTTATAAAAATAAAAAAAAGTTGTATCCGTATTTTTGTAGAATAGAACTGGAGGACCCATTGCCCTGTAATCCATCACGCTATTACTTCAGGTAACAACTTTTACGTTGACTAACATTAAAAATTTTATTTGATTTCCGCTCAACGAATTAAACAGCTGTTTCTTTAATGCATAAGTAATAACTTCAAAAACTCCCTCAAGGTAGCAACATTCATTCTGTAGACGAGCTCAATACATAGGTATAGTGCCCCCGACAAAGTTATCTTGCAATTTCCAGATGACTTTGTACAAATCGGCAAGGGCAAAACTATCGGCGAGGCCCTAAATTGAGCTCAGGAGTGTGTGCTCAGGTAACACAATGTTTGAATGATTTAAATCTGCGGGTGAATTCGAGAAAATGTAATAGTATGGCATTTAGAACGAATCAAAGATCAATTTTTCGTGGGGTTTGAAAAATTAATGAAAGTTGAGAATGCATGTGCTAGAGTGGTATTGGGAACGTTTTATTTTACCCCAAAAACATACTCTATGGTCCAAAATGGGTGATTCACCTCTTAATTGTAAAAGGAAATGCATTACCGTGCGAGAGACTGTGCGAATGTTGACCAAAGATAATGTGTTAGTGAATGAGATAAAAGTAAGATTGAAAGGAGGAACGGATTACCAAAAAACGCAACTGTCGAAAATAATGGCGGAAAATATAAATATATTTTCCAAAATTAGACAAGTGGGTCCAAAAGTTCCTATCGAAAATCTTGCTGTGTGCTTGAATTTTGGAGGCATAACAAAAGCGATTAAAGAGAGAATTTCGAAGAATGCAACTGAATTATTTTGCACATGTGGAAGTATATACAGATGCGAGGATCGAGTGGGTATAGGAATTTACATTCTGGCAATGAAAAAAGAGAAATTGTTAAGATTGAATGGCAGCATTTGTATAATGAATGCAGAATTGATTGGAATTATGGAAGGATTTAAGTTGGCAATAAATGGAGGAAGGAGGAGAGAAGTTCTGTTCTCCGATTACCTAAGTGGTTTATAATTAATAAAACAGGGAGGGGGTACTCAGGGCAGTGTGTTTGTAGAAATGATGTATGACTACCTTCAATCTTGTGGGGGTGAGGTGATTCTACAATGGATACCTTCACACCTACAGATTAAAGGTATTGAAATAGCCGATATGCTTGCCAAAAGAGGTTGTATGCTTGAGGAGATAACGAGGAGGCAAATAGTATTGTGAGGGCTGATCTGGAGGGTCGCTCGTAAAATTGACATCTATAATCCAGTTTAGACAGGATCATGCTTTCAAACATCCGCAAGAGGGTGGCATTATTGCTTCCGAAGTTAATTCTTTTCAAGCATTTTAGCGCGTTCAGATACTTTTTGCAAGAATTCTTGGCGGTCATTTCCAAAAATTTATGTACTTGGACATTTTGTATGAAATGTTCTTCTCTTCACAATAGTCATTACATAGAAAATTAGTAGATATTCAAGAAAATTAGTTGATATGTTAAATAACAAAAACATTTTTTGGTCCTCGGTAAGGATTAAACTCGACATTTCCAGAATACTAATCTACGCTCTTACCATCGCGCCAACCTCATCATGATGATTTGAATTATTTGATAGCAAAAAGAAATTAATCCAATACTTACGTATTATACTTACATCCGTCGAATCCATCATTGTTGATGCATATGAAATTTCGTCGATTAACAAACAAAATATTAATTTTATTCAGACAGCTAAGTTAGACAAGCTAAGTAGTCGTAATTTTATAGTTTCCCAAAAATGGGAAAAATGGAAACACGAAGTTCTAACATTTGATTCTTAGACTCAACATTTGAAAGCTAGGTTGTTAATGTTTTTATTTACTTCGACTAGTGCGATTATCTTTGTATTTATCTCGTCCAAAGTAACAGAAAAATAATTTTGATACTTTTCTGTTTCATTAATCGTTATTTTCAACTATACTTTATTAGTAATTCCATTACATCTTATATAGTTGGATTCTTAGTAGGGGTACAACTGGCCTCATTATCAGCACTTATGACTAAAGATTTTCTAACATGGTTTTTACATTTAGCACACTTCCAATTTGCAGAACCTTATTTAATGGTAATAAGAAGCTCATCATTCACAGCCGAAATATTGAAGGCAGCCTTAGAGATTCAATAAGGTTAATAATAAATGCTTACAGGTTTGATAATTTATAAGATGCTATCGCCAAAAGCCATTGAAGAAGAGAGTTTGAGTTTTGATAACAAAATTTAACAATCGTTTTACCATTTTACAAGATGAAATACAGGTGGCTCATATGAATACTGTAGGAAAAACATGAATAATTAAAAATTTGCCGTCACAGGATTCCTCTTAAACCGGAATTGCAACCCGTGAACATAAAGCAGTCAATCAAAGCCGAAATCAACGCTCAGCAATTAGTTATTTTAATTCTCGTTAAATTGTGGTCCCGAAAAAATCCAACAATTGCAATAAACGATGACGTGTGGTTGTGGACTTCTGTTGCCTAAATTAAATAACCGTGGATGATATTTTCCCTCTTCCAAATATTGTTAATATATTAGATCAGCTGGGTGACGTATTATACTTCACTACCTTAGAAATGGCAAATGGTCATCGTTAGATTTGCTCTCAGCGTGGAAGATAAATCAAAAACAGCGTTTAGTACCCAAATAATGCAATGCTCGCGGCATGGATCCAACAATACCAAACACGTGAAATCACACGTCTAGTTCCAACAATACCAAACACGTGAAATCCATTCTTGGCCTTATTATTTTGCTCTTGGAGTTGTCCATTCACAGATAATACGATGATGACCTACCGAAATAAAAAAGAAATTGTATAATAAATAAAAATTACATAAAATAAATTAAAATGTTTAATATTGTGAATTACAATTAAAATAATAAAATTAATTGATATTTTGTTAAAATAAATTAAAATTATAGTTCTGGTTTTAACTATCCATTATAACCGTCTTTAAGATTTACCCATAGCACGCATAAAAAGTACCAGTTATCTTAATAATGCCTCCAGTCTTCGAACAGTAATACAAACAGTAAAACAAATTTTCAGTTTTCCGAATTCTGTCTTAAATGCTTTTTTATCGTGTTTAATTATGTTAATGCTCTCCGGTAGTTTGTGGAATTTCAAGTCATCTTGCTCCATGCTGATTTTTTTTTTTTTTTATAAGAAGCTCATTTTTTATAAAATATTTTGGTAAACGAACAACATCTAAATTCCATTTTGCTTAATTTTTTATTGCGTTGATTCCAACGGGACACGTTCACCTTAAAATTGACAATAATACGTAAATTTTCTACTAAAAAGTAAACACAAGAAAAATGTATCAAAATCTATTTTGCAAAGATTTTGCAAGTTTTATTGGGCAGAAACGAACATGATACTACAAAGTATCCTTGTTAAGGCGCGAAATGAATGTCTTTCAATAAAATGCTGTTGGTTTACTTCATCTTGTTGTCTGACAGTGCTATCTCCAATGGAATTCTGAAAGATAAATTTAAAAAAAAAATGTTGATGGGACCCGTAAAGACCCGTTAATAAACCGATATAATAAATTTGCAGGACCACGATAATCCTGAGCATCAGAATTTTTTCTCTTATTCATCTTTTTACTATGGGAAGGCAACACATTTACTATTGTAGCTAAAATTTAAACAAGCAAACTGCATTCAGAATTAGCCAAGAAGTAGCCAATATGACGTTCTACTAACTGAACATAATAAATTTGCAAGAGCACCATAATCATGAACAGAAAAAAAAATTTGTATTCATCTTTAACTATGGGAAGGAAGCACATTTATTGATGTAACGAAAATTTTAACAAGCGAACTGCGTTCAGAATTGCCCAAGAGATAGGCAATTGGACACGTTAATAAACCGATATTAGAAGTTTGTAGGGTCATCATAATCTTGAGTAGAAGAATTTTTTTATTTATTTAGAAGTACGGGAAGGCAACACATTTATTGATGTAGAAAAAATTCTAACAAGCATACCGCATTTAATTTGCCAAGAGATAAGCCAATGAAACCTTTTACTAAACTGACATAACAAATTTGCAGGGCCACCATAATTCTGAGCAAAAGAATTTCTTAAATTCATTTTTAATTATGGGAAGGCAATACATTTATTAAGGTAGCTAGAATTCTAACAAGCGAACTGCATTCAGAATTTGGCCAAGGGGTAGCCAAGAGGACCTTCTACTAAATGAATATAACAAATTTGTAGGACCACTATAGGAAAACTTTAAAACTTTAAAACTTTAAAACTTTTAAACTTTTAAACTTTTAAACTTTTAAAATTTTAAACTTTTAAACTTTTAAACTTTTAAACTTTTAAACTTTTAAACTTTTAAACTTTTAAACTTTTAAACTTTTAAACTTTTAAACTTTTAAACTTTTAAACTTTTAAACTTTTAAACTTTTAAACTTTTAAACTTTTAAACTTTTAAACTTTTAAACTTTTAAACTTTTAAACTTTTAAACTTTTAAACTTTTAAACTTTTAAACTTTTAAACTTTTAAACTTTTAAACTTTTAAACTTTTAAACTTTTAAACTTTTAAACTTTTAAACTTTTAAACTTTTAAACTTTTAAACTTTTAAACTTTTAAACTTTTAAACTTTTAAACTTTTAAACTTTTAAACTTTTAAACTTTTAAACTTTTAAACTTTTAAACTTTTAAACTTTTAAACTTTTAAACTTTTAAACTTTTAAACTTTTAAACTTTTAAACTTTTAAACTTTTAAACTTTTAAACTTTTAAACTTTTAAACTTTTAAACTTTTAAACTTTTAAACTTTTAAACTTTTAAACTTTTAAACTTTTAAACTTTTAAACTTTTAAACTTTTAAACTTTTAAACTTTTAAACTTTTAAACTTTTAAACTTTTAAACTTTTAAACTTTTAAACTTTTAAACTTTTAAACTTTTAAACTTTTAAACTTTTAAACTTTTAAACTTTTATTATACTTTTCAGAGTCGTGGGCAAAAGAATCAGTTGGCAATGCATTTCCGTCATTTGAAAATATTTTGAAGTTTTTTGCAAGATTGGCTGGTGTGATATTTCTTTACTTCTTTGTCACTAGCAGCATCACTGAATTTTCCTTAACAACTTTTTTTATTCTTAAAATATTTTTTTTTATATAGAGGTAATTGTTTTCCCTAGACACTACGATTTCTCTAGCGCCCAAACTTATAAATTCAGCACACTACGCAGTTCCGATATCGTGCAAAGGATATCGCTCATAGTTTACGTGAAAAAAATTCGAATGCATTTTGACGTTTGCGATAATTGTAATTGCGCATACATTTGCTGGGCAACTACTAGATGGGAAATTTAGAATTTAGAATTAAAACGATTATAGTAATTTCGCAGTTATTGATTTGTATAAGTGATTTGTGTTGCGACGACTTTGTCGCCGCCACAGTATATCCTTGCCAGTAAATCACCGAAGAACGAAATCTCTGCGAAGCGGATAGGTACTTTTGTACATCTTCCCATTCTGTTGGTTGTTTGCTTGATGCCTGATGTTGCTGCCGCTGTTGGTATGTTCATCTTTGCCGATGAGGTATTTTTCATGCATGATTTTTTGGTGCTGTTTGTGTTAGTTAGTGTACTGTACGGTTGTGTTGGTTTTTCTGTGGTGAACCGAACTTTTCGTTTGAAACCGTGGTGCTCTACTTCCGGTACCCTATTTGAAGGAGTTGCTGTTCCTCTATACTTGTTCTCCATTCCCTGCTGTCCTTGTGATTGTTCGTCTTCTGTGAAGCATGGTTTTAATCGATTAATCGATATGTTATTCTTTTTCCTTTTTCTCTCTAACAGGAAACATTTCTGTTTTCTATCGATTATTAAGAACGGCCCCTCATATGGTGGTTGTAATGATTGTTTGCTTAAATCCGTTCTTACGAAAACATGTGTGCAATTTGACAGCTCATTTGCCATGAAAAAATTTGGACTAATATTTTTGGATGCGGATGTTGGCTGAATTTTACTAAAATGGTTTCTAAGTTCTTTTAAAAATTCTGCTCGTGGTGTATCCTCTCTCTTTTCTATTATTAACCCGCCGTAAATAAGTTCTGCTGAAGATTCTGCCACCTCTTTCCGGTACGCCGATCATAAACCCAACAATACTCTTGGCAGTATACGCGTCCACTCGTCTCTCCCGTGGTAAATAATGGCCACTTTAAGTGTCCTGTGCCATCTCTCTATCATCCCGTTGGCTTTTGGATTGTATGTCTTTGTCCTTTTACGCTCGAAGCACAACATCCTTGCGAATTCCGCGAATATGGTCGGTTACGATAGACGTTGGGACGCTGAAGCTGTGCGATCCGTGTGTATCTGTTTATTATTGTGACACAATATCTTTGCCCCTCCGATGATGGTAGTGGACCGATTATGTCCATAAAAATTTCTGTAACTCTACTGCTTGTTTGCGGATATTCCCCTAGTGGACTTCTTGTGTGTCGTATCACTTTCGCCTTCTGACATGGTATGCAGCATTGAACCATCCTCTTTACGTCTTTTTGATGTCCTGCCAAATAAATTGTTTCGTCATCTCTCTTACTCTTGCTGCTACTCCTGCGGTGTGCGGCGTTGTGAATCGCTTAGAACATTATTTTGCGGTACCTACTTCCTTGATATGTTTGCCCGTAGCTTATACCCTAGATTTCCTTTACATAACGTTTCTGTTGCGTAAATGCAATTAATATGTCTCTAAATTGTAAATTGTCTTGTACCTCTCTTAATTTTGATAACTCTTTGTCTTTTGTTTGTGCTTTTGCTATATTTATGTAGTTGATTGTCTCAGGTATTTGAATAACTTCTAAACGCGACATGGTATATGCAACTAAATTGCCCCGTCCTGCTATGTGTTGAATATTTGTTGGATATTGACCTATGAAATCGAAGTAGCGAAATTGTCGCAGTAAAGCTTTCTCTAGTTTCTGCGTGCGAACGTTATTTGCTTGTGGTCTATAAATATTGTGAATGTGCTACCTTCTAACAAATACTTGATTTTTTTTACTGCTGCGTATATCGCGTTTGTGCTGAATTTAATTTAGATGAATAAAACTGTAAAGGTTGCCAATCGGCTTTTTCGATTGCTGTGTCCGATGCATCGACCATTAGTGCTAGCTCCATTGATGCCGATGAATGTGGCAAATTTGTTGCATCGCTCAGTTGTCTCTTAGACAATTCGAAGGCTCCTTTTGACCACTCTACTTCTCGAGTACCGTTTTTATTACTTCCCTGTAGGTACTGGTTGAGTATTGCTTGGTTTCTACTCGCGTTTGGAATTAATATTCTATAAAAATTTATCATCCCTAGGTATCTTCTTAGGTGGTTAAGATGGTCGATCTTTCTGTCGTTGGCTTAATTCCATCTTTGGACACCACACAGGGCACCACCCTAAAAATTTAAACTTTCTTTTGCGAACTGGTTTTTTCTAAATTTATCGTTAACCCAACATCGCACATTTTTGCGAATATTATTTCTAAATGTTCTGTGTATTCTGTTCGTGACTTAGATGCCACTAATACATCGTCTAAGTACACTGCGTTTCTTAAGCTGTTTGTGTGTTACACGTAATTGCTTTGTATTTGTTTAGTAACTCGACGATTTGTGTATCTCTGTTACTATCTACCTAATAAAGCGTGGTGAGTTGATTGATTAATCGTCCATGTTGTATATCCACGAGTAGTCCTGTTTGTTTTAAAAAATCCCCGCCAATTATGGGCAACATGACTTCGGCTATAATAAATTTCCAGCTGAATTGCCTTCTTAGACCAAGATTTAGCTGTATTCTTCTTTTGCCAAAAGTTTTCAATTTGCTCCCGTTTGCTGCATATAAATAGAAATTGACGTCATGGTTTTTGCTAACTTCTTTTGGAAATGGCATCACTGATACGTTGGCTCCAGTATCTATTAAATGTGCTATGTGGGATTCTTTATCCGTTATTTGTAAGCGACAATTAGATCGCGCACCTTTGCATATCGCTGTTTGCGTTCTTGGCTCTAGTTTTTTTGGTTGAACTTCTCCCACCATGGGCAGGATGGTTTAAATTTTTTTGCCATGAACAGCATAATCGTGGAGCATTGATTTGATTTAGTAAATTAATCTCTGCTATCGTGTACATCGGTTTTTGACCTGCCTTTCTTTTCTTTTCTTTTTTGACTGACTGAGAGGTCTGTTATTTATTGCGTTAAATCGTTCGTTGTCTCGCTTTTCCATTTGGTCTGTTCGTTTAACCAGTTCGTGGATTTGATACTTCAAGTTGCTTTCTGGTTTCGACAGCATGATTCGTGCTGGTTCTGTATTTGCGGATATATTTGACTGTATCATTGTTTCGTGTAGTCGATCCGCTAAACCTGATAATTCTTTTGTAGTTAATGACTCAGCTGTGGGTGACAAAATTTCCTAGGCTCAGTGGGGTAACCGCTTGAGCCAAATCGTATTTATGAGTTCATCATTTACGGCTGATCCTCCGCTAGCTTTAAGTTGCCTAAGTAGTTGCGAGGGTTTCATGTCTCCCAGTTCAATTCCTTCTAATAGTCGATAGATTCTTGACTGCCTGGATTCCCAGATGCGGTTCATTATCGCGTTTTTTAGCGTATCACTTACTTAAATGTATTTTTTTTTTCATTTTACGAACATAATAAATGATGATATTTAGATTCCACCAGAGCTGTGTACGATTCATACCGAGATAGGCGCTAGTATTGACTGGTGGCCCACTTATGATCAGCTATCGTTCTGCCAATGCTCTGGCCACAGATGTTCGCACTACGTCTTCCATATCAGGTGACAGATCATTTAGTTCCTGCATAACTTCGACGCTTGATGTGGCCGCGTTTTTTTCGACTTCTGTTGCCGATCTCATCGTTGATCTGCTGACTTGGGAGTATTGATACCTAAATCAGTACACTGGGAACCGAAAAAATGTGAAATTCTCGCACTAATCTGTTAATACTGTCGTTCGTTTCGACCGACAATAATGTTAAAATTTTAACTGACGAAATAGCGAAATTTGATTCGTCCCAAATGGTGCAAAAAAAGAAAAAATTTTTTTTGGGGGGATTTCACAAAATGGGAACGGACAACCTTTGCCGAATATCGAAACTGCGTAATGTGTTTTGACGAATATATTAGGGTGCAAACAAATTGCGTCGTCTTTGAAATCAATATTAATAAAAAGAATTGTTTTTTGAAGAATTTACAAATTTGTTAACTTACTGGTTGTCAGCCTCCGGGTTCTTTCTCAGCTTAGAGCTGGGTATTTTTGTCCCGTTTTCTCCCGCCGACAAAAAATATTCCTTCAGTGCTTTGCAATTTCTCGCAAGTGTGGCTTATGTTTTCTAATGAATCATCCATTCTTAAAGTCAGTCTCACGCATTTTCTAAGTCCACCAACATTCACCTAACTAAAAATTATTATTGGATTTCCTTCCCTTGTCTTCGATACTAATCTGTTTGGCTTTAAGATAACCAGTCCGCATTATTTAATAGCGCCGGTATAGGGTTAATATTTATAAATTCACACCCGAATAAAAAAAGTACCAAATTTTTCCAATTAATTTGTATATCGATAATTAATTTATGTGTGTTTGTGCCTATGTACAATCAAAATAATTGCAAAAGTTCAACACAAATACATGTATTCATTATTTTTGTTTGTGTAATCGTATGTTATAGTGTATATAACAGATTAGACCAAAATTTCGTATTCATATAAGATATAATTATTTCATTATAATGTTTATTTATAATTATACAAAATACAATCTTACGTGTACATATCGCTTTTGTGAGCCTTTTGTTTAACATACGTATATAATGATTTATTATTTACATCTTAATAAATTATTCATTTGATTTAAGACAGATTAAAATACTTTTATCACCTTAATGGATTTATTTTGTTTTTATTTTTGTATAAATACACGTACGATAATAAATTGCCAGAAGGTTATAAAGGTGGATAATAATATTTTATTAGAAATACCTGCGCGCACATTACAGATATTTCAAATCAACAACTTAATCATCCATATAATAATCCATAATATTAAAATATTTTGAAGCATGTCATCAAAGTGTCATTTACATCAAATCAATAATAAGTATATTAGAAAAAAAAAACGAATAAAACCAAAAAGCTTTTAGTAATGATAACACTTATGTTTACGACGATTTGTTCATTTTTTTATGTTTGTAGTGAGATAAAAAGAGGATGAAGTTATAGTGCAAGTGTTATTTTATAATTTTATTCATTTTTTCAATATGAATATGCACTTCAATTTCCATTTATCTTTTTGTCATTGTTGTTGTTGTTGCATTATGTTATTTTCATTTAGATGTTTCTTTTTTTTTGTGGATATGCAATAACAAAAAAAAAAAAGATCGAAAGCACAAGAAAATTTCTACTTGCACACGTTCTTCTTGAATAAATATACAATTACTTATAATACACTAAAGATACTCACAATGTGTATATGTACAAGGTTTACTTTATTTTTTAATTTATTTGTTAGGTTTTTTATGATATTTCTTGTGTATGCAGTTAGTACTCTTGTTCATTGGAGTTTAAGTATACTTTGAAGATTTTTTTCGCGTTTTGAACAAGATTATTTCATTTGTGCATGTGCATATTCTGTGAAAGGAAAAAAAATGGTATGTGACTAGGTATATTCTTTGAATTGCTATTGAGTTCAATTGAAAGGATTTTTTTTTTTGATAAAATGATACGTAAATTAAATGCTGGACAAAATCAACTAATCGCCAAATAACGTAAAATTCATATATCTGTGGCACTTCAGCATAATCACTTAACTGAAAATAGTGTACTTTTCAGAGGAAACCAAATTAAGTTTAATTCTTAATTTGAAAAAAATCATGTACATAAAATTAAAAAGGAGAAACTCTGCAAACAAATAATAATATCATTAATCGATTTACAAACACAAGTTACAGATAATAGGCCGTAACCGACCCAAACCTTATATCTCTTATAAAATCTATTGAACCATTTTGTACATATTACATGCATACTGTTGAGGTCAGCCGTACGATCGATTTTACACAATCTAGTTTTATTCTTATAATAGGTGAGAATGTACCGTTGACAGGACTCAGGCCGTCGATGCTTGGTATAATTAATTGAACATTTTTGATCATCGGCGAGAATCAGAATCGGAACCGCTGCGAAGCAAACTCTTTATCATCACACTAGAACAATCACAACAGAACACAGCACTAAAACTGTTTGAGAAGAAAACATTTACTTAAATAACAAAAATCTTAATTAATTTGATCAATAGAACCATACGGTTTTACTCATCTTCCGAATTTGTAAGATTTGAATGTACATTTTTAATATATTCATGGGTCTGTAGACTATTAAACATAAATGAAATTGTTTATTTATCAACGGTAATATAGAAATTAATTAGTTGATTTTTCGGCATTTTTTATAGACAAATATATTAATTGTTCATGGCAAATTAAAATTCTTAAAAAATATTCGTGTGGGCATAATACACACACAAATGAGGTTTCTCCATGGGTTTTTGATATTTGATGTAGTGAATAATAATTCGCTATGTCAGTATGTTCTGACCAGATACTTAATGTGAGTGGCTATAGTGGAATTGTTTGTAGTTTGGTCGTAGCTGCCTGTTTTGCTGTGCCTGTTTTGGTATGAAACCAAACTAGCAACATAAAGAACTCATGGAGGGTTCTCAATTTTGCAGAGTGGCACAACTATATAACTCTTTGGGCCTTCAGCCAAAATTACAGGGAGGGGGGAAGATATTTCTACTTTTTTTCAGTAGATATGTTATGAGCGATAGGCCTCTGTATCGATTGGCCTCTGTATTGATGGAATCTTTTCTTATTTACCAAATCGTAAATATAAGTATATATAATGTAAATATAAGTAATATAAGTCAACGTACAACACGGCTTCGTTCGGGGTAAACCAACAATTACTAATTTGATGGTTTTTTAGGGCAATGTTTTCGAGACTGTTGGAAACCGTGACCAGGTTGTTGTTGTCTACACAGATTTTTCGGAAGATTTGATTGAGTTCAGATCCGATTTCTTTCCAATAAAATGAATCGCATCTTATCTGACATCAAGACATCAATGTGTGAGTATTTCGCAGGTCCGTTTCTTCGAATTTGTTATACCTTCTGGTGTTTTTCAAGGCAGCCCATGCCAGGTATGGGACCTTTACTTATCACTGTATTTATTGACGATATTGTTCAGTGCTTCAGGTTTTGTAAGTGTCCATTGTATACTGACGACTTAAAAATGTATCCTACAATTAATTCTTTAATTGACACTGCGCGCAATTGCAAGACGAATTTGTTGTCTTTTGGGATTGATCCGCTTAGATTAGGTTACTCTAGAACACGTGCGTATGCAAAGTAATACCTTTTGATAGAACACGTGCGTATGCAAAGTAATACCTTTTGATTAATCACGCACGAATAGATGCGCAAATTAGCAGAGTTTCTGATATTCGTGATCTTGGCGTTATTTTTTCGTGCAAACTTACATCTAATAATCATGTGGATTACATTACAAGCAGAGAGTATTCCTTATTGGGTTTCATTAGGCGTAATGGGAGGGAACTTTATCACCCTCTAATTATTTGGGATCCGTTCTATCACACCCAAAAATATTTATGCATTACGTCGTTTACCTAACTTGAACCATGGTTTTGTTCGTGAACCCTATATAAACCGTCTCGCGTTAATAAATTTACAAACTTTAGAAAGCAGACGCTTGCCCACCAAAATTACAACGAAAAAGCTTAATTATGTTAGTTTGCAAACGGACTGAAATGTTGAACAAAAGAATCGAAGTACATTTTATTTTCAAAAGAACCGAAACAAGTACTAAAATATCAACTTTTTCATCCCTGATTTGTATGTATCCGCTTTAATTTTTCTATCTTCCGTAAGAGGCGCTTTGCCTACTTTTACAATCGTCAATATCGGTTACAACAACTAGTTGCAATAAGCGAAAGAAAAATCAGTTTTTTTTTTTTTCAGTTTCTTTGCATTTCACAATTTTCGTGAAAATCTGGAAATGACGAATAATATTTTGTTTGCTAATTAATTTTGAAGGCTTTAATTTTACTAGAATTCAACAATACTTGCTAATCTCACTTTTTCATTGGAGACGGTTAATATATGTCGCCGCAGACATGACTGTTACTAAATATCAATCTGATTATGATATACCGTTAGTCGATGGGTTCAACATTATTTGTGGAAATTTTTTGAAAATTCGCTTGGATTTTACAACCCCTAGGATACTTGAAGTGAAAATTACTATAACTTTAGTGTAATATCATATAACTTCTAGAAAACATTAAGTTTAATTTTGCCAGGTAGGCATCAATCTCATTATGTTTTACCGTTAGTCAATGGGTTCAACATTATTTGTGGCAAGTTTTTGAAAATTCCCTTGGATTTTATAACCTCTAGGATAGTTGAAGTGAAAATTACTAACTTTAGTGTAATATCATATAACTTCAAGAAAACATAAAATTAAATTTTGCGAGTTAGGCATAATTCTCATTATAATTTACTGTTAGGCAATGGGTTTAACATTATTTGTGAAAATTTTTAGAAAATTCGCTTGGATTTTACAACCCCTAGGATACTTGAAGTGAAAATTACTAACTTTAGTTGAATATCATATAACATCAAGAAAACATTAAGTTTAATTTTGCCAGTTAGGCATCAATTTCATTATGTTTTACCGTTAGTCAATGGGTTCAACATTATTTGTGGAAGTTTTTAGAAAATTCGCTTGGATTTTACAACCCCTAGGATACTTGAAGTGAAAATTACTAACTTTAGTTGAATATCATATAACTTCAAGAAAACATTAAGTTAAATTTTGCCAGTTAGGCATCAATCTCATTATAATTTACCGTTAGTCAATGGGTTCAACATTATTTGTGGCAATTTTTTGAAAATTCGCTTGGATTTTACAACCCCCAGGATACTTGAAGTGAAAATTACTAACTTTAGTTGAATATCTTATAACTTCAAGAAAATTAACTGGGATTAGTATCCTAGGGGTTGTAAAATCCAAGCGAATTTTCTAAAAATGTCCACAAATAATGTTGAACCCATTGACTATCGGTAAATCATAATGAGATTGATGCCTAACTGGCAAAATTTAATTTTATGTTTTCTTGATATTATATAATATTAAACTAAAGTTAGATATTCGAATTAGAATACAAGTACTCGTAACTCGGGAAGCCCGAAATTAACTAAAAATTTTAAACTTTAAATTTGGAAATTAATAAAAATTTAGAAACAAAGAATTAAAGATAATTAGAAGCAAACACGTTTAAAAGCTCTGCGTTCAATGCAGCCCGCCCGTATGGAGTTTCGAATTTTTAACCGGTTCCTTTATAATAATTATATTTTGCAGATTGAAGATGATCTTACTACTAATCCTAAAAATTTCTGGAATTTCATCAACATCAAAAGAAATGTTGTTGGATTTCCGTCACTTATGGTTTATCAGAACTCATTTGCAAGTCGACCCTCGGATATCTGTAATTCATTTGCCAACTATTTTAAGTCTGTTTATGAGCAATCTCATACCACTATTACTAAATCTAGTGACTGTTCGGAATTTAGTATGTTGAGGTTTTCTGTAGATGAGATCTCCGATAGTTTGGCGCGACTTGACGTGAATAAGGGCTCAGGACATGTTGGCATTTCACCCATCCTTATGAAAAACTGTGCGGGTGGTTTAGCTGTTCCTCTCGCGTTTATTTTTAACGAAAGCCTCCGTACAGGGGTTTTCCCGGAGCCTTGGAAGATTTCCTTCTTTCGCTCGATTTTCAAAACGGTCAAAAGGTATGAAATCAGCAATTACTGTAAGATCGCCATACTCTCTGCTATACCGAAACTATTCGAAGCATTGGTACAAAAATTTCTATTTTTTCATTTGAAAACGTTAATTTTTCCTGCTCAACATGGCTTTTATCCTGGAAGTTTTACAGTGACCAAACTGATTTCTTTTTGTGGTCACTTACTTAGCAGTATTGTAATCAGGCAACAACTGGATGTTATGTACACGGACTTCTCAAAGGTTTTTGAGAAGATTGATTATTTGATACTTATCAATAAGCTTGGGAAATTGAACTCTCAATTCATTCCAACTAAGTGGCTTTACTCTTATCTTTCGGATCGATGGCAGTATGTTAACATTTATGACTCGTCCTCAGTGTTATTTCAAGTTACCTCAGGCGTCCCACAGAGATCCCCAATATTGGACCTCTTCTTTTTTCACTATTTATTAATGATGTTGTTCAGTGCTTTGAGTTCGCGTATTGCCTGCTGTATGCAGACGATTTGAAAATATTTGCACCAATTTGTAGTGTGTAGTGTATTGCATGACAATTCACTTGTATTACATGATAATACACTTGCTGTATATTTACAATTACATTAATAAATTAACCCCACCTAAATTCATTTATTAATGCATATAAAAATTGCAGTTGAGTAATAAAAAACATAAAATCGATCTCTTGCATTTTTGAACGTCGGACGCGGAACACATTAAAAATATTCGAAATAAATTCTACAAAATAAAATTTGAATTTAAAATAAAAATTCTAAGTTAAAAAGAAATCAATTATAAATTATTAATAAAAACAAACTAAATAAAAATGAATAAATAAAAGTATTTAATTAATGAAAAATCAAAACTTAAGTGCATTTTTTATTTCTACTATTTATTTAATTTTCCACGGTGTTGGAAAACACCACATTGGTGACAGCGGATAAAAAGGTAAAAAAAAAAACAGTGCTAAAGAAAAAATGAAAATTATCTAAAATTAAATGTGAAAATTTTGACCGTAAAAAAAAAAAAAACTATAAAATTACATACGAATTAAACAAGAACAAAAAAAAAAATAAAAACATAAAAATGGCCGAAAAATTTAAGAAATTTTTTTAATGCGATCTAACAATTGGTTAAAAATATAGTATTAAAAAATGTAATACTATAAAGTAAAATACAATTATTTTCGAAATTCTTAAAATATATAATAAAATCAAGTGGAAAATTATTCAAAAATTTTAAATAAAATAAAAAATCATAAAAGTTATAATGAAATAGTGAATGGCCGAAAAATATAAGAAATTTGATGTGAAAATAAAAAAATTATTTAAAAATAAAAATTATAAAATAAAATATTATTATTAATACAATCAAGTGGAAAGTTACAAAATATAATAATACATATGTATGTGGAAAATTGTAACAGGACAATGGTTTCAGTTAGTGGTTTTGTACTTCGGCAAAATTGAGTTTTTTTATATCATCATAAATATTCGGTACATAATAAACTCATATCTCTCGTAGAATTGAATTTCAAGCATGCACATCATCATTACTTATTGATGCATGTATTGATGTATCTGTAACTATATCTAAATATAAATCACATCATCAATATATAAAATAAACATCTATAAAATATACATCTTAACCAGTCAACGTCAACAATCAATACGTCATCCATTGTTTGGACTTCAACAGTGTCATAATTATATTGTACACCAATCATCATCCTTAAGCAGTCAACATGCATTTTTATCGGTAAATTTTTTTATTAATTTTTTTTAAAAAAAAAAAAAATGTTAAATCATATCAATTAAATTAAGTTGAAAACAGTAAAATATAAGTTAATTAATTCTAACAGGTTCAAAAAAAAAAAAAATACAAAGAATCAAAAAATATATATATATATATATATATAAAATAAATTTTTTTCTTATAAAATTTCTCATTTAACATACTATAAAAACAATAATTTAAAACACTATTCATAAATCCTAGATAATTAAAACGAATTATGTACATATACTGAGAAATTTTGAATTGTTCCTTTAATTTTTTTTTTTAATCAATAATTTAGCAATATTTTTATGATTTCTGATAATTGTATTTCTTTAAGGAATAGGAATATCTCTAGAATAGAAAATAAAAAAAAGTTAAGACGATCTAAATCTTTGGATTTTGGTAAAAAAAAAAATTAACAGTCAGTTAATGTCTTTTAAGTCACAAGACGATTTAAATAAAACTGTATATACTATTGAAGATTCTGAGTCGGACGAAAATAATCAGATCGAAACAGATAATTCCAAATTAAATCCCAAACCTTTTCAACAACAACCGTATGTGTTACTTTACAATTATAAACAAGTTCATGAAAAAGTAGAAGAAACTGTAAAGGTCGAACAAAATCCAAAAATTGAAAATACAATGCCGTTAAATATTGGACATACATTAAAAATTATACCAGCTTTCTCTGGTAACGTTAACGAATTACACAAATTTTGCGCTTGTTGCGAAATAATATGGAAACCGTTGACAACAAAAGACGACAAAGAACTTTTTATTAATTTATTAAAAACTAAATTATCCGAAAGTGCATATGAAATCGTTCGCTATAAAGATTATGATACATGGGAATCACTAAAATTAGCTTTGGAAGCCAAATTTATCAAAAGAAGATCTCAAGGGACCGTTTCTTCTGAATTAATTAGTTTAGTTCAATTGAAATCAGAAAACGTTAGGTCATTTGCAGATAGAGTAGAAAAATTGTTGTTTGAACTCGATGAAATTTGTATTGCAAAACAAGGAGTAGGTTCAGCTGAATTAATTAAAAAATTGAATGAAGCGACTGCCCTAAATTCATTTCAAGATGGATTGAACGATAATCTTAAAATAATTATAAAATCTCATCATTTTAGCGATCTTTCATCTGCGATAGCTCAAGCTGTAGAAGAAGAAGTATCGCATAAGCCCTCAAATTCTAGCAATTCTACTACAACTAATTTCAATAAAACAAATTCCTTTGTTTGTACATACTGTAAGAAATTGGGTCATTCGATTGACATGTGCTACACTAGGAAAAATGTAAACAGAAATAAATTTTCAAATTCTAATCTTCGACAAACACCTCATTATAATAATTTTAATAATTATCAAAATAGTCAAAAATATGGGCAGAGTTCTACCTCACCCAATAATTCAGATTTTCACAGCAATAATTTTCAAAAACAAACTCCTCATCAGGGACAAAACTTTCATAATAATTACAACAAAACATTTCAAAACAGTACTTTTAAAACAACATCTCAAATGTTCTGTAACTATTGTAAAGACAATACACACACAATTAATAACTGTAATAAAAGAAGATACAATAACTCGATAAAATCAATAAGTCATTTACAATCAAATAACACAACCGAATATCAACCACAAGCATCAAGTTCAGATAATTCGGGAAACTATCACAGATCCGAACAGACAGGCCAGGACACATCTATTCGGGTCCAAAAATTGTAAATTCGTGTTCCACCCCCAATATAAATTCTATAGAAAATCAAAATTTACTTTCAAATTATTTTATTCCAGTTTAAAATTCAGCCAATATTAATCCTAATTCAAACATTTTTACGACTACAAATACATTTTCAGATACAGATAATCATAAATACGTTTGTCTTAATGTAGATATTTTAAACAATGAAAAATCATATTTTTTAATTGACACCGGTGCTGACGTCAGTTTAATAAAAAAGCAATTTATTAAATTTGATACTAAATGTTATCCCGGTAGAAAATGTATTTTAAAAGGAATCACCGATCAAAACATTAACACATTTGCTCAAGTTAATGCCAACATAATTTTACCTTTAAATAATAAAATCAATTACAAATTTCAAATAGTTTCAAATGAATTTCCTCTCATTTGTAGCGGCATCATTGGTAAGGATTTCTTGGAGCAGTACAAATGCAAGATTGACTACTCAAATAAATGTTTGGAAATTATTCTGAATGGTTATTTGTTTTCTATTCCACTATGTTATTGCCCAGATTTTAATAACACTTGCCGAGATTCCGGCAAGAGCTGAAAGTATTATAAATTTACAAGTCAAAGTTGAAAATAATTTCGATTATATATGTCCAGCTCAACAAGTTTTGCCAGGTGTTTTTCTAGCTAGTTCTATAATCAAACCAATTAATAATTTTGCAACATTCAGCGTCCTAAACAATAACAATTATCCTGTACATTTGAACAACTTAGATAATAAAATAGAAAAAACAGAAAATTACGAAATTTATAAATTAAATTCGTGGTCTGATAAATTAGAAAGTCGTCTCGATTCTCTTAATTCCGAAATGGATTTATCTCATTTAAGTGATAATGAAAAAAAAAACAATCATAAAAATTTGTCGTGATTTCAACGACGTTTTTCATTTAGCCGGGGATGTTCTTTCCACCACTAATGCAATAGTTCACAAAATTCCTCTGATACCTAATAGTCAACCGATCAATAAGAAACCTTACAGATTACCAGAAGCGTCAAAGGCCGAAATTAACGCTCAAGTCAATAAAATGCTGCAAGATTCGATCATTGAGCCCAGTTTGAGTCCTTGGAACTCGCCATTAATAATAGTTCCAAAAAAATCATCTACCGACGAAAAGAAATGGCGCCTCGTAATCGATTTTCGCAAATTAAATGAAATTTCAATAAATAATGTCTTCCCATTGCCCAATATTACTGAGATATTGGATCAGCTAGGTCAATCAACATACTTTTCGACACTTGATCTTGCGAACGGGTACCACCAAGTTTTGTTGGACCCGCAAGACAAAGAGAAAACTGCTTTTAGTACTAATATGGGTCACTTCCATTTCAATCGTATGCCCTTTGGCTTAAAAGGAGCTCCCAGTACATTTCAGAGACTAATGAATCATGTTCTCTCTGGATTAAATGGAGTTAAATGTTTTGTCTATTTAGACGATGTAGTGATCTATGGGTATGATCTCGAGGATCATAACCGAAAATTAATCGAAGTTCTGTCTTGTTTTAGAAAGTTTAATCTGAAATTACAACCTTCCAAATGTAAATTTTTAAAAACTGAAATAAAATATTTAGGGCACATTATTACAAGTACCGGAATTAAACCGGATCCCCATATTGTAGAGGCAATATTAAAATATCCTCGACCAAAAAATAGAAAAGAAATTTTAACATTTTTAGGCCTATCCGGCTATTATCGGCAATTTATAAAAAATTACGCTAACATAGCTGAGCCTTTAACGAACCTTAAAAAGAAAAACATAAATTTTGTATGGAATGCTTTCACTGAAGAGGCTTTCCAAAATTTAAAAAAAAAATTAATTAATCAACCGATCTTACAATATCCAAATTTTTCCGAACACTTTTATTTGACAACAGATGCGTCAGATGTAGCTATTGGAGCAATTTTATCGCAGGTAATAGAGTCAAAGGACCTTCCAATCGCTTATGCGAGTCGTGTTCTTAATACTGCTGAGAGGAATTACCCAACCGTGAAGAAAGAGTTGCTAGCTATAGTTTGGGCTATTCGTCGGTATCGTCCATATTTGTACGGCCGAAAATTTACAGTAATCACCGACCATAAACCTCTCACGTACCTCTATTCCTCTACAAATCCAAATTCTATGATTCTAAGATGGAGATTAGAATTGGAAGAATACGACTTCGAGAGAGTATACAAACCCGGAAAATTCAATCAAAATGTTGATGCTCTTTCAAGAATCGAAATTCCAATTGAAAAAGTAGATGTCAACGCCATAACTCGATCAATGTCTAAAAACAAAAATATTCGTGAAGAAGTATCACAAAATAATACTTACACAAATCAAAATTCTACAATTTTAAATACCAATTCTACAGATTCTGATAAAATTTCCATTGAAAATATAGCTTCTGATCAAATATTAAACAATTCCGAAAATCCAAGTGTTAAAAATAATTCTCAAAATATCATTCATTTGACTGAGGAAGATGATATTAATAATATTATAAATGAGTTCCACAACACACCTGTTGGCGGACACCAGGGTGTTGTAAGAACATACAATCGTATCAAGAGTTATTATTATTTTAAAAACATGCTCAGTCGAATAAAACAGTATATAAAAGTGTGTGAAAAATGTCAACAAAATAAGCATAGTCGTAATCATAAGATGCCTATGAAATTAACAACCACCTCAAAAAAACCCTTTGAGAAAATTTTTCTTGACGTATTTGGTCCACTCTCACAGTCATACGAAAATAACAAATATTGTTTAACAATGCAGGATGATTTGACAAAGTTTTCTGTAGCTGTAACATTGCCAAATCAGGAGACCAATACAATTGCCAAAGCGTTTGTAGAGCACCTTATTTGTAAATTCGGGTGTCCATTTTCGGTTGTAACGGATCAAGGTTCTAATTTTATGGGGCAAGTATTTCGAAATGTTTGTAAAATATTAAAAATAAAAAAAATAAATTGCACAGCATATCATGCTCAAAGTAATGGGGCACTTGAACGCTCCCATAAGACACTTGCAGAGTATTTAAGATCTTTTGTTAATCCAGATCCACTCAATTGGGATCAATGGATCCCCTTTGCTATATTTAATTATAATTCCACTCCTCATTCATCAACGGCTTACATGCCATACGAATTATTATACGGATGTAAACCAGATTTACCAACATCATTTATACAAAGGAAACCTGACGCTATATATAATTACGACGATTATAGTGCCGAACTAAAATTTAGGTTACAGAGTACTTGGCAAATAGCGAGAAATAGGTTAATTTTAAAAAAAGAAAAAGCGAAAGACTATTACGATAAAAATATTTTCTACAAACCTTTTCAAATTGGTGACAATGTTTTATTGAAAAACGAGGCACCCAAAGGGAAAACAGATAAATTATGGACAGGTCCATACACTGTTGTTGATATCCCCTCTGAACAAAATTCAAAGATTCAAGATAATAAAAAGAAAACTTTAAAGACTGTAAATAACAATCGATTGAAACATTTTTTTTGTGAATATTCATGTTCTGATTGAAATATTAATTTTTTTTATAATAACTAAATAACTAACTTTTAATTTAGAAAACTAATTTTTTTTTCTTTGCTTAATTTAAGATTTAATTGATTCAAGATTTCGCAGTAATATTTATTAAGTTTAAAAATGTAAATAAATAAAATGGAAAATCATTTAATTTAACAATTTTTTTGTTTAAAGAATAAATAAATTAGTTTGTAATTTTTTGCATACATTTATTATTTTTTTTTGATTTTGCTGAATAGTATTGTAAAAAAAAAAAAAAAAAAAAAAAAAAAAAAAAATAAACATTGTATAGCTAGGTATAATTTTTATTTTTAGTGAAAAATAATAAAAATTATTAATTTTTGTATAAAAAAATAATCTATTTAACATACATGTTGAAGAAAAAAAAAAAATCCAATTCTTAGAATTAAAAATTTAAAAATTTAAATATTACATTAAATAAAATTTCGTTCGTTTCGATTCCGACATTTTTAAATACGTAAAATCAAAGTTGCAAGATAAATCATTCAAATTTCATGATTTATCTTTTCTTGGGGGATAAGGTGTAGTGTATTGCATGACAATTCACTTGTATTACATGATAATACACTTGCTGTATATTTACAATTACATTAATAAATTAACCCCACCTAAATTCATTTATTAATACATATAAAAATTGCAGTTGAGTAATAAAAAACATAAAATCGATCTCTTGCATTTTTGAACGTCGGACGCGGAACACATTAAAAATATTCGCAATAAATTCTACAAAATAAAATTTGAATTTAAAATAAAAATTCTAAGTTAAAAAGAAATCAATTATAAATTATTAATAAAAACAAACTAAATAAAAATGAATAAATAAAAGTATTTAATTAATGAAAAATCAAAACTTAAGTGCATTTTTTATTTCTACTATTTATTTAATTTTCCACGGTGTTGGAAAACACCACAAGTGTATCTGAGTGTTTTAGGTTGCAATGGGGTTTAGACACATTTATGTCTGGTCGGCTAACAACAAATTGTCCCTAAATCCCCTAGCTAAATGTAAAATTATTTCTTTCTATCGCATTCGCTCTCTGGTATTTCATGGGTATTCGCTGTTTAATGGAGTCGTGGAAAGGGCAGAGTATATGTCCGATCTTGGGGCAGTATTTTCTTCCAAACTGACGTTTGTGAGGCACATTGATTCTTTTATAGCAAAGGCTTAAATGATGTTGGGCTTCATAAAGCGTAACTGTAGGGAATTTTGTGGCCCGCTTACATTAAAGTCGTTGTATGTTGCCTTTGTCCGTTCTCCGCGAGAGTGCGCCTCGCAGGTTTGGTCTCCTTTTTTACGCTTTAATACAAAATTGCCAATTATGTGAAGTAAGGTTTTATATTAAATCAAGTCGGATTAGGTCGTTAAAACCGAATATTTATTAAATTGCATTAATTCGTAATATTTTAAATGGATACAGGAAATTGAACATTTAATTAGATCAGACCTAATTATAAATACTATTGGCATGCTAAGAATTTATCTTTGTATGTACGTATTGCTTCTATGTATGTACGTACATGAATACAAAATAAGGATCTCTGCACGTACCACAAATTATTTCAAACACAAACATCAATTCCATGTTATACTAGAATTTTAGTGTATAATAAATTAAATAAAAAACCAAATCAATCAAATTAGAAAATATCGAACAAATTCTTCAACATAAAAGCTAGAAAAATTAAAAAATAAATAACGAAAATTTCCAATCAATTATCAAAAATTCGAAAACACAACAAACAATAAACCCGACGAGCATTGGAAATTTGTCTTCATATTATACTTGTTTACTCTTATGTTTTTCTCCCCGCTCAAAATTAAATCAAATCAAGAAAACTCCAACAACCACAAAATATAAAAATTTACCAAAATATTGGAAAGGAAAAATTGATTTTAAATTGGAAAATTTGTTTGGTTCTTTGAATATACCCACATAGTAGCTATTCATACATATATGTTTTGGATATAAATGTACAATACATGTCTGAATATTTCGGATACAACATGCATAAGACACAAAGAACATAAAAATAAAATTGAAAACTTCAAATCAGTTATAAGAGCTATAACTTGGTTTTTTATCTTGATTTCTTTCTGTTACAAACAAAAACCAAAAAAAATGTTTTTCCTTTAATTTTGATTTTGTTACATTTCAAAAAAACCCAACTATTGTGAAAAATTGAAAAAAACAAACAAACAATACAAAAAATGAAAAATTGATAATCTAAGAATTGGAGTAGAATAATAAACTAAATAATGTACAAAGATCTTTGTATGTTTATTTGCTTTCGATGCTTTTGGGATTAGAGGTTACCGCAAGTGTAGCTCATCTTTCATCGTTACATTAACATAAATATATTTGGTTGTCCGAATCAAATTTATTAAACAGTTTTTGGGTCGACCTTAATTTTTTATTTTTGTTTGTCCTTAAATCAATCGTATATAGATATCCTACATACAATGAAATTGCTGTGGTTAAATATGTTACATATTTTATATCAATATTTTATGCTAATAAGAATAATAATTGGATGCGGTTTTTATTTACAATTCTACTGATCTAGACTAAAGGTATGTGTATACGTACAAAAATGACCCAGACCTTTGTTTCGTCAAAATTTTGTT
Organism: Tipula vernalis; assembly: GCA_958295665.1. Classification (NCBI taxonomy): domain Eukaryota; kingdom Metazoa; phylum Arthropoda; class Insecta; order Diptera; family Tipulidae; genus Tipula; species Tipula vernalis. The sequence continues at coordinate 323,617,984 of OY282560.1, read as the reverse complement.
TGGCAAAATGTCTACCTGTTTGCCCAATATAATATAAAAATGCAAGAAACCTGTGGGAACAACTATTGATCCTAATAAAGCTTAACAACAACAAAATCGGTACGGCTCTAACAAGTTGGCTTAGGTCAGCTGTTATCATCTTAAATAGGCAGTCACTGACTACACTGGAAAAAACCAACAGTCTAATCAAATATGGTTTCAGTGCAGTCCACAGATACGGAGATGGTAAGGTTCATGAAATCTTTAAAGATGCTTTAAGAGGACTTCTCAGCAGGGGATGACTCTGATGTTACTGTGGTGGAGAAGAGGCTGTAGAGATTACACTGACATTTCTTCAAGTCAACCTTCACCACTCTAAGGCAGCATCAGCAGATGTCGTCTTGATCAAGAAACCTTGGGTCACTAAAGACCGGATACTTGTGCTCAAGACTCCCTACTATAGATAAATGCACGCGAAAAAAGAAGGTAAGGTTCGGTCGTGCATTCTCATTAAAAATAACATAAGTTGTTTTCTGTTATCAAATTTCAGTAACGGAGATGTAGCAGCGGTCAGCATTGAGGTCGATAAACGAAACCTCTGGCTAGTATCAGCTTACTTAGCTTATGATAAAGTAGATACTCCACCAATCATTCTAGGTGAGCTAATCTTGGAGGCTCAGAAGCGCAAGGTTGAAGTCATCCTTGGGAGTGATGCAAATGCTCATCACACGATCTGGAGAAGTACGGACACAAATGAACGTAGTGAGTTACTCCTCGATTACATTTTAAGTACTAACCTTCATACTACCTTAATCAACAAGTTCCCGGAATAACCACCGTGTGGCGCTCCCATCGTTCCGATTTGAGTTCTGTTTTTTTTTGTTTAATTGGTACATCTGTTGTTGATATTCCCTCTAAATCTTAGCGTCATAGCTTGACATTTGCAAAAACGTAGTCAAGAGTACATCTATCTCTGTGTGTGTTGGCGATTATTTACAATTTTAGACATGATTTGCGAGGCTGAATCCGATCCCACATTCATCAAAAGGATCATTACTGGAGACGAGACATGGGTTTATGAGTATGACACGCACTCCAGACATCAGGCAAGTGAATGGCGTTCACCAAAAAAAAACACGTCGTTTTCAGTCAAAAAAGAAGGCAATGCTCACGGTTTTTATGGATTAGAACGGTGTAGTGCATCATGAATTTTTGCCAGAAGGCCAGACCGTAAACAAAGAGTATTATTTGGGCGTTATGAGACGTTTGCATGAAGCAATTTGCCGAAAGAGACCAGAATTGTGGGCAGAAAACTCATGGATTTTGCACCATGATAACGCAACGTTGCACAGTGTCATCATTATTCGTAATTTTTTGACGAGAAATGCAACAAATACCATCCAACAGCCACCAAATTCAACTGATTTGGCTCCCTGTGACTTTTTTCTGTTCAATCGAGTTAAAAAACCATTAGGGGGAACGCGTTTCAGCAGCCGAGAGGAAATAATGGAAAAATCGCCAACACACAAAGAGTAGATGTACTCTTGACTACGTAACTTTTGCAAATGTCAAGCTATGACGCTTAGATTTAGAGGGAATATCAACAACAGATGTACCAACTCAACAAAAAAAAACAGAACTCAAATCGGAACGATGGGAGCGCCACACGGTGGTTATTCCGGGAAATTGTTGATCAAGGTAGTATATGTAACATAAGCAATAAGCCGACCTTTATAACTAGTAATAGACAGGAAGTATTGGGAATTACTTTTATCTCAAGCTTTCTGACAACTAGTTTATTAAACTGGAGAGTGTCGTAGGACCATTCTTTTTCTAATCATTGCTAACTACAATTTGAAATGGACTTGACTCCTCCAAAAAGTCCAATCTACAGAAACAGGAGGAAAACCAACTGGGATACCTTTAGAACTATTCTGGGTAATTCACTAACAGTTCCGGTGCCAAAACAGTCAAAAACTGCGCAAGAGTTCGATGGCTTAGTGGACGAGTTGTTCAGCGCTTTTAATGAAGTGATACTAAGCTCTAGTCCCCTTAGCACGCCTAGGGGTAAATCTCGGCCGCCCTGGTGGTTCAAGGAGATTCAACAATCACGTCGAAAATGCAAAAGACTCTTCAAAACAACACGGAAAACAAAATCTTCTGTAGCCTGGGACTCCTATAGGGAAGTCCTCAAAATTTACAAATATCAATTGAGAAGTGCTCTTGGAGACTATACTGTGGCAAAATTCAGGAGTCTTCGGTGATGTCTAGGCTACGTAATGTACTAGCAACTAGTCATTTCGTCCCAAGTTATCTTCAACGCGGACTCGCTGGAACTTCTGATGGAGACTCATTTTCCTGGTTGTTCCGAATCTGTCACATCAGTAGGTAAAAGGGCAAGTAGCCCCATAGGCCAAATTATTAGCAGAAAAAAATCCTGTGGGCGATAAATAGTTTTAAATTATATAAGTCACCTGGACTCGATGGTATTATCCCTGCGGATATTCAACAAACTACGGATCTAACAATTTCCTGATTAGAGGTAATTTTCAAAGGCAGCCTAGAGAACTATTTCACATTCCTAGTAAATAGACAAAAGTGAAGGTTGTTTTCATACCTAAGGCGGGAAAACGCTCACACTGCAATCACAAATTCCTTAGACCGATTAGCTTGTCTTCCTTCCTTTTTAAAACACTGGAAAGACAAATAGAAGCTCATATTAGAGGCACGATTGTGTCGGAAAAGCTGTCTAAATCTCAACATGCCTATTGCAAGTAGAGATCTGTAGAGACTGCTTTTCATTCTTTTGAATTTTTCATTGAAAAATCTTTCGAATATAGAGACTACGCAATGGTAACCTTCTTGGATAGTGAGGGGGCGTTTAACAATGAGCTTCCCGGGGGCTATATCTCGGGCACTTTCAGATCTGGGAGTGGATGAATCACTCAAGGACTGGATAGATCATATGCTAAGAGGCAGGATCAAAAATGCCAGTTATGGGGAATTCTACGTCAGAAGATTTGCAAGCAGAGGTACACCACAGGGTAGCGTACTGCCTCCCTCCCCCCCCCCCCCGACATTGGAACTTGGTCATAAATGACCTGTTTTGCTGAGACTAGAGGACGGTGGCTTCAAGGTGGTTGCCTATGCAGATGATGTTGTTATTGGTGCCCGTGATAAATACCCCGGCACCCTAGTAAGCCTATGCAAAATGCCCTGGGCACCCAATGGCTGTGGGTTCAATGTGAACCCACACAAAACCGAATTGGTTCTCTTCTCAAGGAAATATAAACTTCCTCACATCGATCCTCCCACTTTAAATGGGTTCAGCTTGACTTTTACAGTTGAAGCGAAGTTTCTGGGTCTCGTTTTGATAGCAAATTATATTGGAAACCCAATATTCTGGAAAGGGTAAAGGAAGCTACGGTAGCGCTATACTCTTGCAAAAATGCCATTTGGAAAGGATGGGGCTGGATCTCCGCATCGTACATTGGCTTTCTACCGCAGTAGTCAGATTAATACTCTTGTATGAAGTAATAGTCTAGTAGCCTGCTCTGGACAAAACTGTCAACCAAAAGCTGTTGACAAAAGTTTAGAGAACAATCTCTCTGTGGATCAGTGGTGCACTGAGGATTTTTGACTCTTTAGATATCTTTGCAGCTTATACTGCCATACGGCTGAAATCCATCTTAATGTGAACCTGCAACAATACAGGGCACACATCTATTTTGTGCAACAAACAAATTCCCAAGACCACCGACTATACTGTCCCGTCACTATCTTTTGACAGAATGTTCCAGACTAGGATACATGGGACATCCAGGGAGGACTGGATAATGGGTTTAGTTTTGGAACCAGGAGTTATAAGCTTCTTCACTGATGGTTCCAAACGGGACCGGAAAGTCGGGACTGGAGTATTCCGCGAGGAACTTCTGTTATATCTCTCCTTCCGCCTCCCCAACTACTGTAGCATTTTTCAAGCTGAAGTTACTGCCATAAAGGAAGTCGTAGACTGGTTGAGGTATAATGTGATATCAGTTTGTGATATTCGCATATATACGAACAGTTATGCTACCATTAAAGCGCTTCAATCACACCTCCTCATGTCGAAAGTAGTCCAGAACTGTCTCTCATCTCTTAACGAGATGGCAGTTCAACATCCATATTTTAGGGTGACAGGACATTTCATAAGTACAGGGAATATAAACGCCGATGAACTGCCTCGACATGGTACAATGGACCACTTCTCAGAGAGCAGAAAAGATATTGAAGTGCCCCTTGCGGTATGCAAACTGCTGCTTCAGGAAGAAGCTAGCAAACTGACGAACAAAAGATGGTCAAGTATCACCTATTGCGTAATAACTCGGCAGGGTGGCCAAAGTTGGACTTGGCGAGATCCAAACAGCTGATCTCACTTCAGCGAAGTCAGATCAGTGTGGTTGTTGGAGTGATTACGGGGCACTGTTTCATAGGCGAGGACGAAGAGGAGGAAGAGACAGTACTTCATCTTCTTTGCACCTGCCCTAATCTTGCACAAAACAGACTAAAGTTTCTAGGGGCACCCCTCTTCAAGGACCTGACGAACCTCGCTTTGTTAACAGCTCAAAATGGTTCCAATGAGTTGGAGGAAACAATTATTATTGGTATGGCTACGGACCATTTTTTGTGTCTATGCCTGGTCCTAGTAGACCACCACCCAAACCTAACCTAACCTAACCTAGAGTCTAGCTTATTTCAAAATATATTTTTTATTGACTTTCAAACAATTAAATCAAATTCTCTTTATTATTTTCTTTTGTGTTTCGAACAAACTAATAATAAAATATTACTTAAAGAATTTTTTTAAATACGTCGAAACAAATACCTGGCAAGCAGGTAAAGCCACTAAATCCTCATAATCCGACCGTGCCTGTAGATTAAATCCGCATGTGTCATGAAATGTGTAGCTCAATTAGTTATGAGTTACAAAAAATAAATGAGAATACTGCGATGAGCATGCTAAATAAACTCTTTTTACAAATTCAGTTGCTGATTCTCCCGGTATTACCAAAATTTTAGGTTCAAACCTAGGATCTATAAAGAAATTAGATTCAAAACATGATACAAACCACCGAAAATCTAAAAATGTTGGAGGAGCGATACCAAAAGTCATTCATACCCCAACTCCCAAAAAATCAATAGATACGATTGAATTGGAGAGAGAGTACAGACCGTCAGATGACCTAGAAGATTTAGTGGGTGCTACTGCTTTCTCATCAATGACAGCAAAAAAAATTGTTCATTTTGGATGTGACGACGATGAAACTAGAAACTATGAAAATAACAAGTACCAAAACTCGATAAAACGTTCCTTTGAGCTGAGTGAAAACAATGCAATATGATCTAATTTAACTCAAACTCAGTTTTCGGACAGTATTAACCAATATGTCCCACAACTTCAAACTAATTATCGGTTACAAACCTCTCAACAAAACCAGCACTCTTAAATTTAGGAGGGTCCTAACCAATCTGCACCAGTGAATTCTGAATATGACCAAATACTATCAGAATTTAATCGAATGAACGTTAGAATATCCAGCTATAATCAGGGTGAAATTAGGACTAGTAAACATCATTACACAACAACTTTAACATTTAATATCTGCAATGACAATTACAAATTCAATTTATTTACACCAGAAGAAACTAGTAATGTTAGTGATTTTGTTTTTCGTTTCGAAACTTTGACCAGCCCTGGTGGATTTAATAATAATACTTTAGATATATATATATATATATATATATATATATATATATATATATATATATATATATATATATATATATATATTTGATTACGTGTCCGGTAAAGCAGATTCATTTTTATGAAACTATGTAAGAAGCAATCCAACTGCAAACTGTAATGTTATCCTGGTTCTCCCATCCTGAAGAGGAAGCAGAAACTCGTCGTTATATTTACCGAAGGGTACAATCCACTCAAGAAACGGTACAAAACCTTATCTTAGACATAGAGATACATAACAATCGACTAGTGAGAAAACTCAACCAGTCTGAGCTTCCCGATTTTGTTAAAACTAACCTGTTGCCTGTTTTTAGAGATAAAATAATGAATATAGAAATTACTTCTATCAATCAACTACGCATTTTGACCCATTCCCATTAAAATTTATGGACCCAGTTCTGGTTATGATCCGCGAACTATCTTCCAAGCTGAACGCACACCTTTTCTCAATAAAGTTCAATTTGTTGTTTGCTGGAACTGTAGGGATCTGGGTAATTACTACCAAGATTGTCCTTGTGATTTACTGCAACTTTTTTGTTTTGGGTGTGGGAAAGAAAATGTGAAAACAATTATTTGTTCATATTGTAAATCATATACCAGTTCGGAAAGGGGTTTGTCAAAACTGAACTGCAAAGTTCGCAATAACAGAACGCAAACGATCCCAAACCGAAAAGCTTCCGAGAGATGAACAAAACGAATCATTAAATCCTTATAAGTCAACTGTTACCGATTTTGATTATACGCACCATGTTGAAGAGAACCAGCCTATCATTTTTGATTATGCTGTTCTAAATGGCATTTGACCCTACCTCAATATTAACATATTTGGTAAAACTATATCTGGATTGCTTGACAGCGGAGCAAGTATCAGCATTTTGGGTAAGGGTTCACTTGGTTTCTTGAGTGATATTAACTGCAATGATCATAAAATGAATTTATCAGTTAAAACTTAAGACGGCACCGCAAAGCAAATAATCGGGCACATAAAATTACCCGTTCAGTATAAAAATAAAAATTAACAAATACGATTCTATTTATAGTCCCCTCACTTCAGAATAGCTTATACTTAGTGATAAACTTCTGGAACTCCTTTGGTATTGCTCCGTCATTTACAAAATCAGGGCTCGGTTGTACTCGCATTTGCATGAGCATAGGATACATATTGGCACAGCGCTTCCAATAAAACTGCGATATTTTCCGGTATCCCCAATTGTCTAGAAAAAGTTGTACGCTGAAATTGATCGGATGCTCTCCCTTAATGTGATAAAGTCCGTGGCATCTCCTGTAGTAACGGTGGAAATATATAATGGCAAGTCACGGCTATGCCTGGACTCCAAAAACTAAACTCTGTTAATGTTAAAGATTCCAACCCTCTTCGCTACATAGATGGATTACTCTCTCGACTGAAGGATACGAAGTACATATCGGCCATTGATCTAAAATATGCCCTTTGACAAGTTCCGTTGGAAAAGACGTCAAGGGAAAAGATCGCGTTTACAGTGCCCGGATGGCCGCTCTACCAGTTTAGGGCAGTGCCGTTTTCGCTCTGTAACGCTGCTCAAGCAATGTGCCGCTTAATGCACAAAGTCATCCCAATGGAGCTGCAAGATCGTGTCTTTGAGTATTTCGACGACCTTCAAATTGTGTCACCTAACTTTAATAACCAGCTCTAGCTACTAACTGAAGTCGCAAATAACATTTCTATTGCTGGTTTAACGATCAACATAGAAAAGAGCTTCTTCCTCATGAACCAATCCTGCCAAAGTTGAAGCCATTGTAAATTTCCCCGATTCCTAAATCGGTGAAACAACAACAACACTCATTCTCAACTAAGCCCAAGTATCCTCGCTGATTTCAGACCTTGTAAAAAAGGAAATGAAATTTGTATGGAACAATGAAGCCCCATTGGCTTTTGGTAGTTTGAAGTGTATGTTGTTTACCGCTCCAGTGCTAACAAATTCTGACTACTCCAAGCAACATAGAGATGTCATGTTTCAAAAAAATGAAGACTCTGTCGAGCGGCCGATATCCTTCTTCTCTCAAAAGCTCAATTCAGCACACAAAAAACGTAATAGAACAAGTTAAACTAATAGCTCAATGTTTAACTGTACTAAAATGAAATTTTCCATGATACTATTGTTCTAAATGCTGGAGAGGGTCTCGATAATAAAAACCAAACCAACGAAACATCATCAGGAAATGTAAACGGGACAGACGCACCACCTACACAAGAACAACGGGCGGAAGTTAATTTCTTCGCCAAAATACCGATACCTTGGCTTCAAAACAACGATATTGAAGCATGGTTTTATTCATTAGATTTTTGGTTTCCCACATCAGGCATCGTGGCAGACGCTAAAAAGTTCAATACAGTATTAGCTTTACTAGAACCGTCTATATTACCACAGCTAACCGAAGTTATCAACGCCGCTCCAGAACAAAGACGATATGACTACATCAAAAGCAAATTAATCGCATATTTTTCCGAAAGTAATCAACGTCGTATAAACCGGTTACTATCCGAATTGCCTCTCGGTGATCTGCGCCCAAGAGACACAATGAGCAATGAGGCCGTTAAGAGTCTATAAGCTCAATGCTTGCCGGAACATGCGCGGGCTGTAGTCGTAGTATCAAGTGGTACAATCGAGGAAATTACAAGAATTGCCGACGCCATTATGGATGCATTATAAATGCGCATGATCAACGTAACAAATTCACGTTCAATTAACGTGGCTCCATCTAGATGGGTTGGACTAAATTAAACACGAGATTAATATACTCGCCAGAAACATGGAGAAACTAATGTCACAACATGGCCAAGACAAAAATCGGAGCCGAAGTCAAACAAGAAGCAGTGGCGGTCACAGTCGCAGTCGCAGTTTAACACCAGGATACTGCTGGTATCACATGAAGTTAGAGAAAGATTCACGAAAATGCCGCAGCTTGTGCAGTTACCGTAAACCAACCTGGCCGGATAAAAAAGATTCACTCAAATGAACCGAATCTGCTGCCGCTTGTGGTTCAGCGGATCACCCACAAGCTGGCATAAGTAGACTTTCTATCATCGACCGAAAATCTGCTCGATCGTTCCTCATCGACACCGGCGCCGATGTCTCAGTTTTAACGCCCGGAACAATCAAATTTTAAGCTGCAAACGGCTCGCCAATAACAACCCATGGCACAATTAGGCTACAGCTAGACTTAGGATTCAGGCGACCATACGATTGGGAATTTCTTATAGCCGATGTCCAAGCACCTATATTGGGCTCCGATTTTGTCTCAAACTACCATTTACTCATCGATTTAAAACGAGGCATGCTGAAAGATCGTGAATCACAATTAAAGATGAAGTGCATAAATCGACATATCAATGTTTTCTCACTAAAAAGTTTTGACGAAACCGGAAGATTTGCAGAATTATTACGCGAATTCAGCGATTTAACGCGCCCAGCGAAAGCAAAGCATATCAACTCGGAAATTTATCATCACATTGATACGACAGGCTCGCCAGTTTTCGCACGTCCAAGACGACTAGACCCTGTCAAATTGACATGGTCGCAAAACCGGATGGTTCGTGGCGCCCATGTGGCGATAATCGTAGGTTGAATGCACAAACCGCTATCCGATACCCTTTATAGAAGATTTCACTGCGAATTTGTTTGGCAAGGAAATCTTTTCAGTGATAGATTTGCAAAGGGCATTTCATCAAGTCCGTATTTATCCAGATGACATACCAAAGACAGCAATAACGACGCCCTTCGGACTCTTTGAGTTTACCGCAATGACATTTGGCCTCTGTAAGGCCAATAGACGCTCCAACGATTGATGCATGAAGTGTTACGAGAACTCGAGTTTGTCTTCCCATACCTCTATGATTTACTCCTCGCTTCCAAAAATATGGCTGAACATCAACAGCATCTGCGAACCGTCTTCGAAAAATTGCGTCGATACGGGTTATCGATAAATGTGGGGCACGTGATTACACCACATGGAATGTACCCTTTACTGGAGAAGGTAGCAGCAATTAAAAAAATTGCAAAGCGCAGGACCTAAAAAATGTTCTTGCCGTTATCAAGTTTTACCGCAAATTCTTGCCTAACGCAGCCGGAAATCAGCGGCAACTCTAGTCAATGATCAACGGCAACAAAAAGAATGACAAGACACCGCTCAAATGGTCAACAGAAAACGATATCGCATTCGAAAATTGCCGAAATGAACTAGTTAACGCAGCGTATCTGGCATTTCCAGCTCATTATGCACGTCAAGCAATTAACGTCGATGCATCTGATTAAGCAGTGGGGCCACTATGCACCAGGAAGTAAACGGAGTTTCTCAGCCATTGGGATTCTTTTCCAAAAAATGTACAAGTGCACAAAGCAACTACAGCACATATGACAGGGAGCTGTTAGCCGCATATTTTGGCGTAAGCACTTTTGATATATGCTTGAGGCCCGAGCGTTTACTTTATTTACCGACCATAAGCCGTTGACATTTGCGTTCAAGCAAAAGATGGAAAAGGCTTTACCTCGTAAAAGACGCCATCTTGACTTCATCGGTCAGTTCACTACTGACATACATTATCATGAATTCAGCAAATCGACCAATTTGACTACGATTAGCTAGTCAACGGTTAACGCAATGATCACGAGCTTCGAGAAATTTTAAACGGTAACATTGAAACTTCTCTTAATATTAAACATTTACTTATTCTAGGTGGAGTGCAAATGATGTTCTGTGACACTTCAACAAACAACGTGCGTCCTTATATCACACCCAAATTTAGACGAATTGTCACTCAATTGACACACCAGATGGCACATCCAGCCGTGCGTGCTACCACAAAATTGCTCACTAGGCGATATGTTTGGCCGGAAATGAAGAAGTTCATTGCTAATTATATCAGCGAAACAAGGTGCAACGTCATATTCGTTCACCATTGGAAAGTATCAGAACGCCAGATGACCGATAAATTCTCGCACATAAACGTCGATTTAATTGGACCATACCCGCTATGCCAGGGTAACCGCTATTGTTTAACGATAATCGAAAAGTTTACACGCTGGCCCGAAATCGCTCCGCTTCCCAACATGACTGCAGAGACAGCCTCGAAGGCGCTACTATCGACCTGGATATCACGATACGGCACTCCTACATCTTTGAACAATTAGTGCACAAAAATCAAGCACTTAACAACACACACAAGATTAATTATCTAAAGACCTACATTGGAGGTCAAGCAGCCAGGCTGATAAATCACATTCAATCCGTGGGAGAAAACTATGAACCCGCATGGGACATAATCAAAACAAGATACGATAATCGCAGGATGAACGTTAACAAATACATTCATACCTTGATGGCACAACCAACAATAAATACCGAATCCGCACCAGCCATTAGAGGATTATACGACACGACCAGAGAGTGTTAACATGCAATCAAGCAGTAGTGATATACGTATTGGCCAAAAAACTGGATCACAAATCCCTGAGAGCATACGAGATGTCACTAGAGAATCCAAGAGAAATTCAAACTCTTAAAAATTTCATAAAGTTCCTTGAATCGCGTTTTACGTAATTAGAAGCAGTTTATCGAGAAAAATCTTTAAACTTTCGTAAACCAGCAACTACTACAAAAACATCTCTATTGACAACGAGGCCAACCAAAGCCTGCATTTTCTGCAACCAAAGCCATCACCTTGTAGATTGTTATAAATTTAAAGCAATGAACATTCTTGAAACAATGCAAGGGACGCCATCACCAGCTACTACACAATAAGACGATTGGATCAATAACAACCAAACCCGGATCACCAAACAACAGCAATACTACATTACACGCTAGTACAAATGACGCGTACATTCTTTTACCAACCGCACTAGTAAGAGCAACAACTAAGAATGGGCAAGATTTTCATCTACGTGCCATTATAGATCCTTGCTCACAAGCCACGATCATCACTTCAAACGCAGTAAACAGACTACAAACAAAAACGTGTAGCGCAGAATTGCACGTCACTGGCTTTTGCGCAAGCAACAAAGAAATAATCAAAAAGGCTGCTAAACTATCAATTATGCCTCAATTTCAATCGATGTATAACCTGGAAATAGAAGCTTACGTAGTGAATAAAATTACAGAGAACCAACCACGGAGAACAATAACAAGCCAAACTTGGAAAAATCTACCACAGTTGGCCGATCCTAACTTCCATACGTCAGCACCGATAGACTTACATTTTGGTGCAGATTACTATGCCGATATAGTATTACCGGATATAATAAAAATAAACAATCAACAACCAATTGCTCAACGTACAAGGTTTGGGTGGATAATATTAGGAAGATCTAATAATTCACACTCAACAGACGAGCCGTTTACCTAATCCGTAGCAATCACAACAAATAAAAATACAGCTGATGAAATTTTGGGAAATAGAGGAACTACATCCGCCAAAAAAACATACTACTGATGAAGAAGAATGTGAAAAACATTTTTGAAACTCCCACAAAACAGAATCGGACGGTAGATACACTCTTATAATTCCGTTTCAACAACAGGCAGACCTAGGAGATTCCAAAAAGATGGCAACAGCAAGATTTCTCCAACTAGAAAGGCAACTCATGAAGAACAACGAATTAGCCACACAATGAATATTACGGAAAAGCAAGTTATTGTCATTAAATCCATTTCTGTATCTAGAGGGAATTCTACGAGTAGGGGACAGGCTGCATAAATCATTTTTAAGCTACGAAGAGAAACATCCACACATACTTCCTGCCCACCACCAATTGAGTAAAAGCTTAATCAATCATACACATTTGAAAATGATGCATGGTGGGATCGAACTCACCCTCTCTTTCATCCGGAAAAAGTATTGGATTATAAGAGGCAGAACGAAAACTAAATCAGTCATTTCAAAATGCATTGTATGCCACAGATTCAAAATCAAGCCAGGCAGTAACCAGTTGATGGGAAACCTACCATATGCACGAGTTCAGCCAACAAGACCATTTACGCATATCAGAGTGAATTATGCAGGTCCCGTGCAAATAAAAATAACCAAAGGCAGAGGAGGTAAAACTTACAAGGCATACATTGCAATCTTCATTTGCTTATCAACCAAAGCCAATACATGTAGAAGCAGTAACGGATCTCACCACAGAAGCATTTATTGCAGCCCTTTAAAGGTTCACATCCAGGCGTGGATTATGTACTCACATATATAGTGACAACGGTACGAATTTGATTGGAGCTAATAATCAGCTAAACAGGATACAAAAAACAGCTAACTTCAGCGATATTGTCGCTCAACAATTAGCAACAGAGGGACTAACTTGGCATTTTCAACCACCTGCATCATCCCATTTTGGTGGGCTATGGGAAGCTGGTGCCAAATCAGTGAAAACCCATCTAAAAAAGATCATGGGAAATGCAACGCTCACCTATGAAGAATTAACAACACTGTTAAATCAAATAGAGGCCATTCTAAATTCAAGGCCAATATGTCCAATGTCCAATGATATAGCAGACTTTGAAGTTCTAACACCAGTGCCAGAAGAAAATCTAGCAGATTCAAACATACATCGCTTGTCAAGATAGCAGATGCTACAAAAGTTGAAACAAAATTTTTGGAAAAAAAGGAGTAACGAATATTTGCGAAGACTACAACAACGACCAAAATGGCTACAATCATGGCCACAAATACAAGTGGGCGATCTTGTGCCTTTAATTGAAGACAATCTACCTCTTACAAAATGGGTAAGAGGTAGAATTGTTGAAACACACCCGGGACCAGACGGATTGGTTCGCGTAGTTTCAATACGTGGCCCAAGAAATGCTCTCTATAAAGGCCAATTACCAAAATATCCGTTCTACCAGTAGACGAGCCACAAGCGACAGATCAACACGGTATTGTCACAGATGTTTCAAACCAAAAGGAAACACAAAACCCACCACAGAGACGAATAACCAGAGCAAGCACAAAATTAAATCTTTTGCTATACACGCTGTCAATGTTTTGTACATTAGGAATGGTGGCATCAGAAACAACATCCAGTTTCAACATATCCAAGTTCTCGTCTCAACCGGGTATCTACTATGACAAAATTAGTCAAGGCAGTTTAATCAATGGAGAATGGAAATTAATAACATACTTCAATCTAACAGTATATTGGACCGAGCTCAACCATCTGGAAAAATCTACTCGGCAGCTAAATAAATTATGCAAAAATATAACGCACTCCAAGTCTACATATACACATACGATACACTGTGGATTAATTTCATCCCAAATGCTGAACCTCTACATCGACTTAGTAGAGCAAAACGAAATACTGAATATAATGGGAAGAAATGAAAGAGCCCGTCAAAAAAGATGACCATTTGACTTCGTTGGTACCATAGCCAACGTGCCGGAAATTTCTACAAAGAAAGCATAGCAAATCTTAATCTAAACCAACAACATCACCAGAAACTTTTACAGCAACAGATATCTATAATAGAAACGACAGTGAACATCATCAAGCACGACCACGAAGAAACAAATCAAAGATTCGAAGCTCTTAAACAAATAATAACAGACCTCATATTTCACTGACATTGCTCTTCATACAATGTTGGAAATGATGAAACTCCGCACATTCCAATTAGCAGTAATCGATACCATGACGGAAGTACACCAAGGCAAACTTAGTCCACTCATATTAACACCACACCAACTTCAAGAGCAAACCAGACAGATAGTCGATAATCTCGAAAAACCAAGCCAAGACATACCATTTCGTAATAGAGATATAGCTCATATATATAAAATCACCACGGTCAAAACCATAAAAATTCAAGAAATCATAATCTTCGAGGTTAAAATCCCGTTGGTACAGAGAACCCGATACACCTTATATAACATAATACCGGTGCCCACGCTACATCAGAGAAAGTATGTGTATATTCAGCCGTCCTCAAGTTATTTGATGGTAACAAGTCATCAGGATAAATACATGCCACTCTCTACAGCCGCTGTATGACTACAGCTCTAATGAAAGCATATGTGAAATGCAGTTACTCAAACAGGATGACGCAATACCAACAAGCTGCCAGATACTTCAAAGAGCAATCACCACTATTTGGATTCCTCTACACAGATACAACGCATGGATCTTTCTAACTAGCTCAAGAACAACTTGCAATGTAATTTGCGAACATGAAATTGATGGCACATTTGAAACCACAACCACATCCATTCAGGGTGAGGGAATCCTGGAACTGCATGCAAACTGCATCTTCAAAGGTGATACATTTACAGTGTCAGGATACAAAATATTCAGCAGCAAGTATAAATTTTCCTTTTTGCCGTCATTCAACCTGAGCGAGATGATAAATATTACAGACATCATAAACCATACATCAACTTCGAAATTCCCAGGAATCGAAGCAATTGAGGCCATCATTCAAGACCAAAAGAGGTCACTAAAGACATCAGAAGCCAAGGTTAACATACACGATTACCATCACTATGCGGCAATTTTTCTAGTAATACCAGCGGCTCTCTTTGTCATTGCTTGCTGTATACTCAGAAGAATGAATTTGCTAGCACATCAACATCCGGCTCAACCTTTGGAACCACTCCCTCAAGGTTAATACCAACAACTTGTAGCAGCGCCATATTCTGTAAAATACATAGCGGACATCTAAAGAATAATGAGCGACACATACAGAGAATCCGCATTACAAACAACCAGATAAAAGGCTTAATGTAGCCCGGGAGTATGTTCACTTCATCTGTGAACAGGGCTTATTTGTCAAGTCATCATTTTAATTTTAAGTAATAAAATTGTTCAGGTTGCATAAAGTGAAATATTAATAACGGAAGTATGCACACATATTATTTGTCAGCTATGCATAATATTTTAATGTAGTATCACTGAGCATAATATTAATAGAGGAGTAATTTGTATGAACGACAAATGTTCACTAAAAATAAAATCGATTTTTCCTCGATTTCAATTTCGAGCTCAACGAAACCATCATATAAATTTCTAATATTTCCGAATGCCTCTTTCTATCTTTCGTATTTTCTATAAGCAAAAATTAAAAGGGGAATTTAAAGGCGTTACTAAATATAACGTTAAAACAAAACCAACCACCAAGCAGGTCATGGAAAACAATGTAGGTTTTGAATACATAGTTAAAAATGAATGAAAATAATGAAAACAATTTAGTTTTCTTCGCATTTCCTTGTAAAGATAAAAATTTGATTTTACAAAAAAAAAAATGTTTGACAGGATGCTAAAATGAATTTTCGATACAATTCTGGAATATGGATCAAATTTTAATTAAACCGATTTCTAAATTCTTAATTAAGTTTGAATTTGGCCAATTACGACGTAACTTGCTGGTTTTTCCTTAACCGATTTGGACTTAATCCAACATTTATCGATGTCCGATTGAAATGGGGTTATAAAATATAATAGTTTGATATTCTGGAATATATCCTTAGGGTGGAATTTGGCTTTTTATAACCGTTTAGGACGAACTTCTATGTGTAGATGTATGTATCTACGATGGAATTGGGCTTCTCAAATTATGTTAAGTTAAAGTTCTGGAAATGGTAAATAATGATGAATAGAACTTAGATAGTTCAACTGATTATAATAAAATTCGACAGGTGTACCCATAAATACAAAAACAAATCCAAAAGGTACAAAAATCAAATTATTTTTAAAATCCAGAAGCGAAAAGCCAGATAGGACAAAATCCTTATCGACAGAATCCAAATATAAAAGGTCCAAATGGGACAAAATCCAAAAAATATTTTTTGTTAGTTTCGCCCATATTTATTATGATATACTATATTTGTAACAAAATAAACTACATTTTACCATCATAAAAAATTCTCTTGTGATTTCAACTGAAATAAGATTTTGAATGAAATTTGGCCCAAAATCTCAAACCAATTATCTAATCCAACATTTTCAATATTTGTGACCCTATTCTGATAATTCCCCGGGGAATAGAAATTTTAAATTTTATTGCAGTTTTACTACCTTTTCGCCAAAGTGTATTCTGGTGTTTGGGGGAAAAAAAATTATTAGGAAAAAATTATTCCCAATTACAGCAGTTTTCACGTTTGTTCTTCTACACCTTTAACGAGAATGTTTGTCTATCTCCAGTTGATATTAATAATTATTCATATTAATATTGTCTGTAAGGGTTAAAATTCCCAATAATTTTAAAGATAGTATAGTAATAAATAATAAATATTGATATTTTTATATTTATGGTATTAAGATTAACCTGATTAAGGCCATCGTTATTATCATCAACATAATGAAGGGTTCTTCGCAGATCTTTACTCATTTTAATATTTAATGTGATTCCACGACGAACACGTAAAACTAAATTTATTTCCCTGTATATTTATTCACCAATTGACAGAATGCACTTTCGGAAATGGAAAGAGTTGGAAAAATTTATTTGGGGAATAACTGCTTTAAAAACAAAATATTCCCTGGCAAGGTTTTTATTAAATACTGAATTTTATTTTTTATCACTTTTTAATTGTTTTGAATTAAATTTATTATTTTAGTGTTTTTTTGAAGTTAAATTTTCTCTTTTCATGAATTTCCACGACTCCACGACTTATGCGACGCGAGATTTTAAAAATCTTTATTTTGAAATTGGACTTTATAAAACGAGAGATAAAAACGGGCATTCGTACCTAACTTGTTCATTCTTTTCATTTTATATCTCAAAAATTTATTTAATACCAATATAGGTTCCAAATGTTAGAGAGAGAAGCCTGTGAATCCAAAAAATAATGCAAACTATATAAAAATATTTCAGTACATATTTTCTTAAAGTTTATAGTTTTTTCGATTCATTTTTTGGATTTTACTCTGACATAAAGACGGATCTTGTTGGCTACATTTGAAATGATTATGGTGAATCTCGCCATACCCGATCAAACCGGATACTAAAATTATTTTTAGATGAAGTTCTGGAATAGAAAAACAAAAAATATTGTTTCCCAAAAAGCAATAAAATATATGAACTATTATTCTCTGAGGTTTGTGTTATCACGAATACTAATATTTTCGAGGTTAATGCCGGATACCCCTTCTTGTAGCTATCAGAAATATACTGTCCTTATTTCCCTTTTGGGTACAATTTTCAGGAAACATGAATACTCGCAGGCGTGATCTTATGCCAAACACATGCAACACAAAAACTATGTGCGAACGATGTTGAAGTGTCAATCAACACAATTCGACGAAGGCTTGGAGAATTCGACATTAAAAATAGGTATACGTAGTATAAACCTTTGTTGAAACAGTGGCACATCGGAAAAAAGCTAATTTGGGCAAACGAAACTGAGATCTTTTAAAGGCAAGGCTTAGAGGAAATATAATAATAAACACACAGCAGATGAAAATACCCTACTCCAGAATATGCGGCCAAATTAAGTGAAAGTTCCACTAGGAGATGTCAGTTTTTAATATACAAAAAAGCGCAACTGGACTACATACTAAAGTATTTGCGAAATTAGTTTTAATGTCTATTATGAGAAATAATTATCAATTAGTATATTTTTGTGTTTTTGTTGTTTTCTTTGAGATATTTTCTTGCGAAACTTACTGTAGTTCAGTCTACATAACTGACCATCACCATAATTCTCTAAGAAATAAAATGGGTAGAGTTAATTAAACCAAATAAGTGCTTTTATTTCGGGTTTTTCCAGTATGTTAAATTTGTGTATTTTCTTGATTCTCGGTTCACTTGAAGTTTAAGTAAATGTTTTTTTTTATTAGCAAACACTTAAGATCTTCCAATAGACAACTAAAAAATTGTGAACAAAGAAAGGAAATCCTTGTTCTTCTTTCTAGTATACTTGATTTACTAGGTTGGATACCAGAAGACTTTATTAAAATGGCCAGAATTATTAATAATCATAAAGTAAACAACTTTTAAGAATTAACGATGAAAAAGTAAGTTTATAGCGGTCTACATTTTGGTTGAAAATGGCGATAGTAGAGGTGGGGCGCATTAATGTTTTTCGCTACTCAGGTGATCTTGGGTATTAAAGTGGCTTGCCTGAAGTGTTAATTCTCATTTGGCTCTTGAAACAAATATCATGGCTGTGATGCGCAGTTCTGTCAAATAATGGAGAGCATTTAAATGATGGTTAAGAGGGGGGTGCAAACAACAGCACCTGTTACGTCTAGGATCTGGTGGAAAAGACACAGATGAAGACCAACAGGTAAGGACTCGGGACAACAAAAATAGCTGATTAGTAGATTCAAGTTTTTTTACTGAATTGTCACAAAATGAGTACCAAATTATTTACATAAATAAATAGAATTAAATTATCAAAAGAACTACTATAGAAATTAGTAAAAATCCGTACCCGTAATAATTAATTGTAAGTATAGGGGAACTATTATGTACTTTAAAATTAGAGAACACTTTTATTTAAAAGTTTACCAGCTTAGGTTTTACAGTCAACCCTAACGAAAATTTCGGTGTAATATACACTGCGCCAATTAAAAAACGGAACAGAAATTTTCTTCGAAAAATTACCCAGATTTCGACCAGACCCAATATTTTTTTAATTTGATTAACACATTTCTTTAAGATCATCCTACCCGGGTATTTAATTAAGAGCCCTGTTTTGTTTTGGCGGACGAGCAACATAATTGCTGAAAAACATTGTGAATTATCTACAGTTGTAGATTCCGTCCCTGTCCAACTGTTTACGTATGAAATATAAGATTTTATATGATGAAAAACTTGTTTTTAGTTTACATATATAATATATTAAAGCTTTTGGTTGTAAGTGAATTAAATAATTCTCTCTAAAATTATTTTGCGTCGTAAATGAGTACTGATTAAAAATGTTGATAGTGAAAAAAATTTCCGCCGTTTTTACAATAGGTGTCAGTAAAATTAATATTTCATTTGTTTAAAGGCTGACAAGTCATTTTTGATATATCGTTTTAAAGGTGACATTTCCTAAATCATTATATACAAAAAAATTTGACATTTGTTTATTTCGTGAAAAGCTATTCCGTGTAAAAAATGATTGAAATTATAGAAGAAATTAGATACATTTTAAAATTCTGTTTCAAAAAAAGAAAGACAACGCAGGCTGCTAAAAAAATGTATGCGGTTTATTTATCGTGATGATGCCGTATAAAACAGAACAGCCCGTGGACGGCTCGCTCGATTTCATTCTCGAAATGTCGATGTCGAAAATGCACCTTGCTCTGGCCGACCAATCACTGAAAAAGCAGATAAAATCATGCAAACAGTGGTGCAAGACAAGCACCTAGGTTTGAGAAAGCTACGTTTTGAAGTTGTAATGCCTCCACAGTATAGTCCTGATTTTACACCATCAGACTGTCATTTGTGTCGTTCACTGCAAAACAGTTTTTCGCCTAAAGAGTACAGAAATTTTACAGTGACGGGATTATGGTTTTACCAGAATTATGCAGTAAGTTGTCAACCAAAATAGTACATATGTATTTAGTTTAATAAAGTTAAAAAGAAAATAAATAAATGGGGCATTTGTAATTTCAGAAAAAATGGCGTAAACGTTTTAGACTAATTACTATTAATGATCATCAACTCTTAGATAACTACTATCCAATAAATGATCTTCAATTCTTAGATAGAAAGTAATCCAAACTTTTTATAAAATTTCGATGAAACCGTTAATATGCTAATTTTCAATTATGGAAATCTCTCGTACTAAATTGTACCTGAAAAGGTCCCGACTTTAATTAAACGATCACGTAATAAAAAAAATAGTGGTTGCCCTTACGAATCTTTTAAAGGTCAATCCCAAAGCGAATTAAATAATATCATTCTAAAAAAAAATTTAAACCTTAACAATTTTGTAACTATATTTTTTACCAAAAACTCAATCCCCTCGAAATATTTGATCTTACCTATCGGTAACCTTCGATGACCCCACGTTAAATAGTTACCGCGTTTAACTGTAACTGCACCGTTACGACATACAACGGTAAAACTAAAAGTGTGTTTGAATTCCCACTGTGTTCACTTGATAAACCTAATATTTTAATAATAAGTTAAGAATTGGAGAAATGGCAGACATAAAATAAAAAAAAAAAGATATTTTCGAGAAATTTAAAATATGTTTAGCTTTGAGTTTTGGCCTAAGTCATGAAGTTTTTCATATTCTACACATATTAAAGTAACTTTTAAAGCACAAAAAAGAAATCGATTTTTTAAAACGTCTAAATGGCTGTCCCACCCATTATGTGAAACACTATTAGAGCTTATGTGAAACACTATTTCGAATAAAGCTTTATGTTAGATTGTTATTCATTTTTAATTAACAAATTAAGGATATTATGTAAAATTCATATTCAAATACAATCGAGTAAGAAACTTTACATCATGCAATACGTAATTCAAAATATTTAAAAATTCTTACCTAATAAAACTTTAAATGCGATTTCGATATATTTTGTTTTTTGCGGTTTCATAATTTTCTATTTCTAAACAAGCAAATAAAAATAATACCAACACTGTAAAGTGGTAGTTTGGTTTATTTTTAACGAAAACTGACAACATTGTCAGTTCATCGATAAATTTACGGTTGTATTTACTTTTAATTCTTTGTTTTCAGCGTAAAATTTAGTAACGCCTTTAAATTCTCCTTTCAATTTTTGCTTATACAAAATACGAAAGATAGAAAGAGGCATTCGGAAATATTAGAAATGTGTATGATTGTTTCGCTGAGCTCGAAATTGAAATCGAGGAAAAATCGATTTTATTTTTAGTGAACATTTGTCGTTCATACAAATTGCTCCTATATTAATATTATGCTCAGTGGTAGTATTCTAAGAATATAGACAACATTATAAAAAAAAGAAGGATTATGAAAACTCGCTATTAAGCAGTTTCTAAAAATGTATTTAAACTCGGAACTTATTAAAAATAAAGCAGAATAAACTTAATCACCAAACGTGTAGTTTCTAATTCTCCGTCTAATTAAACCCCACCAGCGGTAATTAAATTATATAAATTCGCTAATCAAGCAAACGCTTAGCCTTTCAACCTAAGCACAGTATTTACTAGATTAACATCCTCTGATTTCGATGATTCATACCTCTACCAATAGGTTTTAAGATCAAAAACTGTCATGTCAGCCGGTAATTTAAGTCACAAACAACACTAACAGAACAGCACTTCTTTGGAATCACTAAAGTTTTATTAACCAAAATTAGTGCTTGTATTTATTTAGGCCGTAAGAAAGCTATTTATCAAAAGTAAGGCGAAATGTTTTTTTTTCTGTTAGTATATGGTGGTACTACAACACGATTCATCAGAATACAGGGAAGGGTTAAGGGGTGCAACTAAATAGCGGTTCCTTTGCTATATAAGGACAGAGCTTGCGTTTTGTCCATATTGATTATTTTTAGACCAATTAGTAATTAGATTGAGATTCTGATTCATTTCATCATGGATCAGCTACTTGGCAAATCTGAAAATTATCAGCAGACAAACGATACTCACGATTTGTTAATACCAATCGAAGGACATTAACAAAAAATTAGAATAATAGTCGACGAGATTCAGAGATGCAGTTGTTGCAGTAAACAACCTGATCCAGAACTATAGTGTGCATTACAGTCAAGTAGTAAAACTTAACGCTGCATTATAAATATTTCATTTTAGTTCGGTTTTAATGAAGTTATAAGCAATATTAAAAATAATTCATAAGCGTTCCGGTTAATTAAAAAAAAAAAAACGTTCTTGAAAATGTAAACTGATTAGGAATAGCCTATAAATAATTGTTATAATTATAAACTTTAGACAGTTGTTTCTACAAAATGAAATTGTTACTTTTCCTAAGTTTAAATGTGATGTGTCTGTTTAGTTTGTATCCAGTAGAGCCTGGTAAAACCTATACAATGTATCATATTAAATATTATGCTAGTTATCCGGATAAAGTAAGTATTGCGACAAAACAAATAAAAACTGACCGCAAGGATTTTAAAAAATCGTTAATTTTCTAGGCTAATTGGTATGAAGCTTTGGAATATTGTGCATATAATGGAATGTACTTGGTTGATATACGAACATATTTTGAACAAGAGCGAATAAATGAAATCACGAACCAACTTAAAAATGATTTTTCAGATATTCCAAAAGATTTAAAATATTGGACCAGTGGCACTAATAATGGGAATGGAAAAACGTTTTTTTGGATAACTACTGGTCAGCCAGTTGTTTGGTCAAATTGGGGAGACGGCTGGCCTGTAACCGGAGATGATTCGTGTATGTATGGGTCTCTTGATTGGAGTAATATGTGGAGAAATTTGAATTGCACCGACAATAAATTTCCTTTCATTTGTCGTGATTCCATAAGTTTTCCCGCTAGATATGAACCATCAGAACGCAAGGACAAGTCTACAGAGATGAGACGCAGAAAAATTAAAAAACATTCTAGGAAACACAAATCTTCCACTTAAATAAAATATAAATAATGTTGTTAAGTGAATTTTGAACTGATTTATTATGAAAAGGAATGATATTCGAAATATTTACTTGACCCTTTGTGACTTGTGAATCAATACTGAGTATCTTTTTTAAGGCTTAATGATTTCGAGGTAGTGTCAATTATCAAATAAAAAGAGGAATAACGCTATAACTATGGATCTTAGGAGTCCTAATTAATGCGCCAACTACCAACACAGTATTTCAGGACATTGGCCAATCGATTGATTTTATTAAATTTGTTTATACTTAAGTTTACGCTTATTTGTTTATACGCAAGTGACTTGGTTGGTTTAGTTAAACCATCTTGGAATTTAAATAGAAGAACAATTGCGTCTAATGCTACTAACTTATGCGAATGGTATGGCTTTATTCGTTTCCTGCTTAGAGCTTTTGATGTATGCAATACCTTTCACGCTAATAAGTCTCGCTTTAAGCGATGGCCCGCGCAAATTGAAATTTATCAAGTGTTTTTTTAATTTCCTTGAAAATTAGATATTATAAATCAGGAAATTCTGAGCCAAAAAGATCCAAAATCTGCAATTGAGCTTTGATTATGGTTTTGGAAACTTCACAAAATATATTTCGGGACTTGTAATTATTCTGGTAACGCGCATTAAGATTGGTTCAATATTTCCATATATGTACATATTTCGTAGAATATCATCTCACAATAAATCAGCAAATCCTAAGCCAAAAAAAAAAAATTTGGTTCTTGGTACCTTTAAAATAAGGTTTCGGAACCTGTACCAGCCAATTTTGAGCGAAAAAAAATTCAACACGTTCAATAGTGCGTTGATTTCGGTCTGAATATCGCTACAGATAAGGTATCAGAACCTGAAATTGTTGTGCCAGCGCGCATTTAATTTGCTTAATTATTTTCAAACAATTCATAGTAAATTCGATTTTCCTGAAAATCGCTTTAGAATCAGCCATTTCTGAGCCAGAAAATTCCAAAAATCTGCAAATGTCGTCCGATTACGTTTTTTGTTACCTTATGTAACAGTTGAACTTAGTTTTCCCTGCTCAATATACAAAAATTGTCTTTAACCCGCTTAAATCAGCGTGTGCGGCATGTCCCGAGTTCAAGGTCGGTATAGATACATTAGCCGTGTGGCTCAGTTAAATACTACGCCATAATTATCTTATTAAAACAAACAAAAAAAAAATTCCTTTCAAGGGGGGGGGGGTTCACGTTGCCTGCAGACGAAGCAAGGATGCCTTGCCGCAATACTTTCACCAGTCTTTTCTTCATCAGCCTATTTCAGCTGATTTAGGTATTGTAAGAACTTTTGTGAAAATTCAACGGTATTAGGATCGATTTATCTTTATTAGAGCTATGAGGCAAGTTAGAGTGGCGCAAGAGAGTAAATATTTAGAGAATGATGTTTTAATCCATTTTAACCGATAATACTGCTTTAAATCGTACAAATCTGGTGGTCCTGATAGGATCGTGGTACGCTTTCACCACTTGGTGGCACTTTTTTATGATTAACGATCTACTTGTGAAACCTTTTAAAACTGATTTGGTTATATTAACCAGGCATCGAAAATAAAAAAATTAGCATAAACTTCAAAAATCGACCGCCACCTTTGGCAGTGTATGGGACCATTTGGGAAAACCTGTGGTTTAATTTCCAAATTGCTGTCTTTCATCTATAAACCGTTGGTTCTTTTTTGGTTTGGTGGCCAGTAGTTAAATTAAAGGCTTCAATTATTAAACTTAATGGTTTACAAATTATTGCTTGTAGGGCCATTATAGGAGTTATGGTCTCAACTCCCCTTCTTGTCATGGAATCAATTCTATTCTTTCCACAGCTACATACTTTCATTCTGTGATCAGCTTGTTCTGCTTCGTTTCGGCTAAAAAGCATACGGATGTGGAACATTCTCTCTTAAGTTGTTGGCCATAGAACAATAACTACGCATTATTTTTATCAGAAATTTAAATTTCGAGAGATCAGTGAAGATTAATGGATTTTCTAGGGTACTAGCTTGAGTCGATAGTCTTGTTTTTGTATGGCACTCCCTCCAATAATAGTTTTGGTTATAGAATGCAGAAGCAATGGCTCTTACGCTCTGTATAATTGAGTCATTGAATCTCGTTGTTACAAATAAAAACTTTGTTTTCTGTGCAGAAAGCTGATCTGCTGTGCGGAATTTGCTGGATAATCCCTGGATCGTGTCAAAATTTGTTAAGTACTGTAAATAGTTTATACATCTTCCCTGTTCCGGCCCATTGTGGTATTTAAGGCAATGATATTGCTGGTTCTCTAGAAAAAGCTGGGGCCGGGTTAAAATTTATCGGTCCCGCTTAAAGGCTCCCAGAGACTATCTAGGGCTAAAAGTCTAATTAAAATCACTTTAATAGTTTCTAAGGCATACCCGTACAAAGAGACAAACATTGCGCTTTATATAGATATGATGATAGTTTATATAAAATCGGTTCAGTATTGATTTGGCGTAAAACTTGGGCAACTGTTATGCGCAGATAAAGAGACAGACATACAAAAATGTTAAAATTGGGTGTTTATATTTTGGAATCCTACAAATTTCGTAAAAATTTTAAAAGGACGCATTTGAAATGGAGAAGATTTTTCTAAATTTATTTTAATTGGAATAAAATAAAAATTTTAAAATCAATACTAATCTAATTAGATATGTTACGGCTGATTACTAATTGTTACCGAATCAAAATGTAGTTATTTACGTTGCCCGTTTACACCGTAAACAATTAGATTTTGAATCGGTTACAATTAGTAATCACATGGCACTAGCTGTAATCACAAAGCGCAGTTAATTAAGTTAACGTTTTCTAAAATGTGTTTCCATAGTTTATAAATGACTTCGCTGAAAATTGGGATGCATTTTATAAACGAAACTGTTGCTTTGTACTACTATTACCGATGCGAAGTTAGCCCAGACTTTTATCCCACAAAAAATATATCATCAGGCAATACTAAAATTATACCGTTATTCCATCCCCACGTTATTTCAAAGAATCCAATTAACTGTAGTCCAGAGATGAATTAGCATCTTATAATTACGAAGATAACCTCACTTTTGACTAAAAGCTTCGCAGTTTATATCTAACTTCCAAAAATATCTCAAAAATACAATTTTACGTAGTATGCGAGAAGCCTATTTTTAGATATCCTAATCGAGTTGTTAATCGCTAAAATTTCCGTATTTACCAGAGATCGCTAAACCGTGTATTTTGTAATTGCAGAAACAAATTAGAATTTGATTATGAATCAGTCATCGTATCTACAATTCGAATATGCAAGTGGATGAGAGCTCATTTGAGGGACACAATTCTGATAAAAACGTCAATGAAAACCACATTAAAGCAGTTAGAGAAAATTAGTTGGGGGAAATGCTAACAGAGTTCAAAGTCTAATTTAGAGAAATTTTTTCCTTAAAAAGGTATTGAGGAAATACTCCCCCGCTTGATCCAAATGTTTAGGGCAAGTTATGCCTTTAGCTATATTCCGAAACTTTGGGGGAAGGTTAATGTTGTATTTATACAAAATGGACCGGGGGGTGGTCTTCCAGGCACCCAGGCCAAGGCATATCGGCCAATTAGTCTCACATCGTTCCTATTGAAGACGATGGAAAAATCCTGGACTATCAAATAAGAAGTGAGCTTCTTCGAAAAAATCCTCTGCATCGGGACCAGTTTGCCTATCAAACTGGGAAATCCACTGTGATGGCCCTTAGCGGTCTAGTCACGAGGATTGAAAAAGCGATGACATACAAAGAAATTGCCCTTTGTGCCTTTGCGAGCATTAAGGGGGCGTTTGATATTACCTCATATGGATCGATAGAGAGAGCGGCAATGGGAAAAAGGGGTCCGCTTTCTACAATCATCGAACATCGTGAGATTACTACCCGACTGGGTGGCGAGTCAGTAACCATCAGTGCCGTAAAAGGCGGTCACCAAGGAGGCGTACTATCTCCTCTTTTGTGGTCATTGGTTATTGTCAGACTACTGGTCCTTATGAGTAGCCATTGGTTTGATGTCTAAGGCTATGTGGATGATGTGGCTATCATAATCAGAGGCAAGTTTTATGAGGTCATTTCTTCACCTTTGTTTTTGCTGTCTAGGACAACTTACCACTCAAATTGTTACTTGGGATCGTATCGTTTAGTAAAAAAAAATAAAATGTAATATTGATTGTCGAAATTAGTGTGTCTAATACATTGGTTGGGTTATTTATTTGATCTTTGAACACAATCTGTGGAACCAAAATGAAAAATGGACGTACAATATCTCGACTCCGATGAACTTTTGATTGAATGCTTGGTAAGGAATATTACGGGCAACATTGTGACCAAAATGGCTGTATTCCAAGAAGTTTATGGAAAAGAACTTTGAAATGAAATAGAACCACCAGTACGTGCACACCTAGCTGCAGTAAAAAGCCCAAAACGTGCAGTACAAGAAATTTCTTTGAACCCTGAGATTCAAACCGAAAAGGTAGCAGAGCTAATGACTAGTGTGTTGCATGTATAGGATATCGCCTGACCCGAATCGGTAGTAGCTCAAAGTTAGTAGCTACTGTTGCAACAAATATTATTGATCTTTGTCTAAAACTCTTAAGCTGTTTAAAAGACATTCGTTCAGCGAAAACAGTTTCCGAGGAAATAGGGAATTCACTGAAACAGTTGTTCAGTGAAATCGAAGCAAACCAAGAAACTGGAGCAAATGAATTTAGCAAAGAGCCAACAGTTACAGCAGAATATAACAATGAAGAAAAGCGGAAGGAAACAACACAACCTACTAATTTCGAATTCAATACTACCGAAAATCCGATCTCAGCCTAATGCCTACAAACATCTATTCAAGAATCCCAAAGCAATATTTAGAGATTTACTATTGGAAAATGTTCTACCACTATGACGAAAAGGACGAACTTCCGGTGGAAAGATTTTTATATAGAGTACAAAACATGGCTTTGGAAAATGAACTGCCTAAAGACAGATTAGTGGCAACCTGGGAGTACCAAGAAACAATTGGCACAGTCGACTGAAAAGTACTTAGCGAAGCGATGGTTCAGAGATTCAAGGTACGAAGGACAGACGATGATGTCAAACAAGCGTTGGAACGAAGAAAGCAACGATTTAAAGAGCCTTTTCTGGACTTCTATCATTCAGTTCGAAGTATGACTTTATCATTGATGAGACCGCTGCCAGATATAGATCTTATCAATTTAGATAGGAACTTGCAAAGAGGTTTACAGGCCAAATTTGCAGGACATAAATAAAGATAGGAACTTGCGAGGAGGTTTACAGGCCAAATTTGCAGGACATAAATTTAGAGATATTGCAGATATGGTAGATCATTGTGTGACTGTAGAGGATACATGGAGCAGAAAAGGTTGGACTCCAGAAATCTATCGCCAGACAAGACTACGCCAAGTCAACGAGTTAGAAGTGATTGGTGATAATAAGTACGACGGTACCTTCGGTCACAATTATGCTGAGCAACCACAACATTTTCATTCTGTATGTGCAGTTTCAACGTCAAACAGTTTCAGGTCATTAAATGGAAACCAACAACCGAAAGCTACTTTTGAGAAAGTACTGTCGCCAAATGCATGTTGGAATTGTCTCGCAATTGGACGTTTCTATAAAGACTGTGTAATTCCAATCAACCATAGGTTTTGCTTTGGATGTGGAACTCCCAAAGTGTTAAAGTTCCAATGCATGCAACCGCTATATTTGGGGATTGACTTTTGGGAAGCATTCGGTTTAGTTCCTACCATGGTCAACGAATTAAAAGTTCCTCACAAGCCAGCTCTAAATGCAAGAGAATTCAAACATGAACTAAGCCTGCGACAACAAGCAATCCTTTCACAGGTGGTCAATCAATTTCCATCGAGCAAAAATTTGGGTTTGGGACGAACACATTTGGTCGTACATATAATTGATGTGGGTCAAGCTCAACCAATTAAACAAATATATTATTCGGTATCACCAATCAAGCAAGAAGAAATATACCGCGAATTGGATTGCATGCTTTAACTGGGCGTAATCGAAGAGAGTCAACGTTTTTGGTTATCCCCAGTGAACCTCGTAAATAAAAGCAAAGGAAAGGTTCGCCTCTGTCTGAATGCGCAGAAAGTAAACTCGGTGAGAGTGACTGATGCTTATCCCTTGCCTCTGATCGACGGTTTGTTAGGTCGATTGGACCAAACAAGATTCATCAGCTCCATCGACCTAAAGGATGCCTTTCGGCAAGTACCCCTGGGTCATGAGTCAAGGGATAGGACAGCGTTGACCGTCCCAGGACGTCCACTTTACCAGTTCTTCGTCATGCCGTTTGGGTTGTGTAATGCAGCCCAGACGATGTGTCGACTGATGCAAAAGGTTATTCCTCACCGGTTGCATGACAGGCTGTTTGTCTACCTTGACGATTTGCTCATTGTTTCGGCAACCTTTGAAGATCATGTTCTTTTGTTATCTTAAGTAGCGAGGTTGTTGCGGGAGGCAAACCTCACTATAAATATAGAAAAAAGTAAGTTCAGGATCTATCTAATAAGCTGAATGCTCACGTCGACAGTCGCTTGTGGTTTGAAATTTTCCTGAAATTACAAAACCAATTAAATTATTGAAAATCTGAAGAACAAAACAATAGAAAGGATAAACAGAACCCTTTTCTGTCAACTAGATCACCGCCTCCGCCATCACCGCAGTCAGCGGTACTAGACCCGAATATGGCTAAGGCTACATATAGTAGCAGGCAATATATAGTAGCACGTCCAAGATGGAGGCGATATCACAAGAGGATTAAGCCCGGGCAATAGAGCATACGATGCGTAAAAATAGTGAGCAGGCAGTGAATAGTGGTCCGGCTAAGTAAAGACAGCTGAATATGAGATGCAAAGACAAAATGAACCAAATTAAAAGAGCAACGAACAGACAGAGAAACATATCCAACGACGTTAAACTGGGACTCGTGGAGCTAGAAGATGCGATTGACGCCATCGCTTTTGGTGTTGTAAACTGGCATGCGTCGGTTACCCAAATGCATTGGTCGACCGAGACCCAGCAGCTGGAGAAAACCGCGGAGAGAGTCACGAGTAAGCCGTTGCGAAGTATGAAAAGGGCTGCCTCTAGCCCAGCTGATCAGAATGAAGAAAAACGGTTGAGAGAAATGGCACTAACGGACAGCTGGGAAAGAGAAGAGTCCAGAAGGGAAAAAATCTATTAAAAGCAAAAGGTGGCAGTTGTGGTAATAAGTGGAAAAGCAGCCCTGAAATTAGTAAATAAGGGAAAAATAAAATTTGGGTGGACCGTTTGCAGAGCTAGGGAACGAGTCGCGGCCACGCGGTGCTTCAAGTCTCTTGTATATGGGCACGTGAATAGAAATTGCGATGGGCCGGACAGAAGCAAGCTTTGTTACAAGTGCCTGGGAGTTGACTACAAAGCGAAAACCTGCACAGCCGTAGTCCGCTGTTTGCTTTGTGAGGAGAAAAGCTTTGCTAAGGAAGTACTGGCACACGCCTCAGGAACTGGAATGTGCAAGGTGTATCGGGAGGCTCTCCAGGAGGCCAAGAACCGAAAATGATACGCATAATTCAAGGGAACATGCACCGCAGCAGGACGGCTGACTGTCTCCTGCAGCAGTTAGCAAGGGAAAACGGAGCTGATCTGCTCTTACTAAGTGAGCAATACCAAAACAAACAGTCACCTTACTGGGTCTCGGACCTGCTAGGGACGGCCGCTATTTGGGTGTTAAATGGAGGTGTGCCTATTAAAAGGCATGGCGCTGGCAAGGGATTTGTCTGGATCAAGAGTAAGGAAATAACTTACTTTAGTTGCTACTTTACCCCAAATGAGGCGATTGCGGATTTCCGTTCATATCTAGATGCCTTGGAAGATGAGATCCTGCAGGCAACAGGACAGATGGTTCTGAACGTTTGGTAGACTACAACATTTCGTCGTCCAGGATATATGGAAACAATTCCTGACATCTTCCTTGCGTCTGAGGGACTTGTGCCACTCGTTCATAGATGGAGAGTATTGGAAGACTTCACCGCAAGTGATCATCAATACATCATTTACCAGATTGGCGATGAACGACAATTCCAAGCTTATGATAAGCCGCTTAGGTGGAACTTGCGGAAACTTAATGTAGAAGCGTTTGGAAGTGAGCTGGCCAAGGGCGTGCGGTTTATGGAGACAATTATCACTATAAACCAGTTTTAAAACAAGCGTGATCCAATGTTCGAATTGCCTAAGAATTGGCCATCAATATCTTCATTGTGATGTCCCGTTAAATATATTTTTTTATAGGATGTGGATTTTCAGGAGTACTTCAAGATCATTGTATGACTGGTAATTGATATTTACGTGGAAAACAGGGAACGGAAATGAAGAATCCTTGGTAATTCATTTTCGCTATTAAACTTTCAACTTCCATTAATTTCAAGCACTAGCTTGCCTTATCTGCACATTTACGAGCAAAGTGTTCAAAGAACACTACCGCAATATTACTGAATCTCAACTATATGACGAAAATAATCGGGACAGATAAGCGGTCTTCTAGATAGCGGGGCGAGCGTCAGTGTTCTAGCAAAGGAATCTAGGGGAGGTTTTGGAACCTTTGAATGAACAACTGATTTCAATTAAGGCTTCAGTACAAACTAATTGCAGGGCTCAAGAACTAGTGTCTGGGTACATTATTATCCAAGATAATGCTCAAAATTTCAGTTGTTGGATTTGGTATTGTCCTGATCCAGAAGCCATGGGTCATTGGAGCGGTCTCCAATGAAAGGTAAGTTTCGTTCGTGCATTCTCGCTAATATTAATCAAAACTTGTTTGTGCTGTTTAATTATTGTAACTCAGATGTAGTGGCTTCTGGCATTGGGGAGCGAGTATCTAGTTTTACCTCTAAGTTCTCCTTCCGGTTCACATTCAACCTTTTGTTTTCCATCTAAGGAACTCCTAAACCATTAGAATGATCAGTGGAAAGAACTTTCTAGAGACGCGCTGCTGAATGCAATTCATGGATTCCTCACATAAATTTTTCCAGTTTGCATCAGAAGCCGATCTTATACTCGCCATTTTTTCAGTGCCCCGTTGCACCAAGGGACCATCTTAAATGGACTCTCTCTTCCCTTAGCTGGGCAGTTGTTTTTGAAAACCAAGTGTATAGAGTTATGTAGCTGCTATGTTCCCCATAAACAAGGCAATTTATGATCCGAGTAATACTCTGTACGAGTCCCAGTTGATCATTTTTGGAATTCTAATATCCTGCAGCTTAATGGTCTCGACCGCCAAATCGAACTAATACGACTTTTTGCCTAATAGCATAAAGTAGGTTTCTTCCACCTTCAGCTGTGCAGCTTCCATTGGCTTAGTGGTACCTATGGCCAAATTATATTCTTTTCTATTCATCCTATACAGGATTCGAGCTGTAAATTATTTTATACAGTGTTTCAAATTTCCAAACTATTTCCATGCAGCAACATTAAATTTAAAATCCGGTTTAACAAAAACTTGTAAAGGTTAATTTATTCTATCTGATTAACCCCCTCTCCCCCCTTCTCTATTAAAATTAGTTGCGTTTATAAAATGCGTTTGAAAGTGGTGTTCTAAGTTACTTATCCCAAAGGACTGAAATTGAATGTAAAGTAGGAAGGCAAATGTACCAAGACATCCGTGCTATTTGGTAAAAAATGGATTTATCGGTTTACAGGCTGTGGAAATGTGGTCATTAAGATCATTTTGCAAATGTTCGAGGAAATCCCTTATCAATAAACAAACAACAAGCCAAACAAAAACTATGTGCGAACAATGTTGAAGTGTTAACCAATACAAATCGAAAAAAGGCTAATATGGTAATTCGAAGCGATTTATAGTTTAGACGGCCTTTTAAAATGAAACTGTTACTTTTGCAAAATATCTTCGTTATTTGTGTTTGTAGCTTGCAGACAGTGAAGTCAGCCAGGACCTATGAAATTGATGGTTTTCAATATTATTGAAGTCATCCAGAAATGGTAAGTAAAAAAAAAAAATCCGATATCGAACAATCTTTTAATCTTTTAATATTTGTGTCGTGTTACAGATGTTTTGGTATAGAGGCTTAAAATTTTGTACATATCACAGAATGTACTTAGTTGATATACGAACTTATTTTGAAAATCAACGAATACAAAAAATTATAGACAAGGATAATGAAGGGTATCAGAATCTTACAAAATGTTGTTACTGGACAAGCGGAACTAATGTAGGACATGACAGAAATGATTTTTACTTTATTACAACAGGTGAGCCAGTATCTTGGGCAAAATGGTCTTATGACTATCCCCCCAAGTGAGGCAGATAATTGTTTAAGGATTGAATATAATTTACCGACGAACATTACTGTATGGTCTGGTAATTGTCACCAAGAAAATTATGTTATTTGTCGTACTACTATGGATATTCCAGTTGGAATAAAAAACCCTGTTGGCGTGCACCGTAGAAAGAAGAAGCATAAACATAAAAATTATTTAAGGATGGATTTTACTAGAAAGGGCTAATTTTCAAATTAAATAATATTTCTTTTATTTTATGGCGTTTTGGTAATTTAATTAAAACGCCACTTATTGAATCTTTAATAGACAATATTTATTTATAATTGTTATTTAATAAGGCGATTAATTTAACACAGTTTATGACTTAAATCTCACTAGAATTTCACTAAAATTTACTAACATTTGTTTTAATATTTTACACCACTGTTTGACGCATCATCCAAACATTTGATGTTTCTTGTAGTGAGCACGGAATACGATTGCGCAAGTAAAAGAAATTATTTGGTTTTTCTTTTTTGCAATATACTGTAAATGTTAAAATGAATTGAAGAACGGCAGTGATCGATGTTCGAGCGGTTGCGGTTGTAATATGAATGTATGATATGAGGAAACGCTAATGTATGTGATTCTGTGGCGATAAACAAATGTATGTATTTGATGAGTGAGCCGCTATAGGACTCCCCCGCAAGTGATTTTCCCCTCCTTAAAGAATAATGGTGTGAGTAGTAGCAATACGGACAGTTTTGTTTTTTCGAGGGCCTTACGTTTGATCAGCCGAACAGAGAATTTCATATGCTGGCTTGAGGCGATCGATTTAAATGTTAAAAGTTATTACCTCGATATATGGGTATGAATATAAAAACAAATAAGTGGAAAAGATAAGATAACCAAATAAATATTTAAACCGAATTAATTTATCTATGGAGACGAGCTCATATTGGACAATAATTTAAATAACACCACGATAAAAAATATAAAGCGCTGAAACCTCATGAGGTGATCAGGACTTCGGTCAATTCAACTCTCAAATCAATCCCTAACAGAACCTCTTAAGTCAATCTTCAGCTGAACCTCCAACTGTATTTTGAACTAAGTCTCCAACTCAATCACAATCACCAAATTAACCGCCAACCCAACCCTCAACTCAATCTCGAAATCAATCCCAAATCAACCCTTAACCTAACTCCAAATCAACCCTTAAATAATTCCCGAACCGAGCAACTCACTCAACCCCAATGCATGCTAACTAAATTCTAACTTAACTTAAGCTCAACTTAGCTCGAAACAAATCTCAACCGTTCACCCAACGAACACTTAATGTTCAACCCATTTCCAAGATCAACTTGATTCGCAAGCTGCGCACCTTCTCACTCAAATCCAATTCAAATTTAATTCAAATCCTAGTCACCATCATACCATAATAGCAACATACAAACATAACCTTAAACAATCATTTAATCATATCAGCATTCTATTATACTATCTTACTATAATGACTCAATACTATTAAACCATCATACAATAATAATAACATACCATAGTAACGTCAAACCATCACACCATCATAACATCATACCATAATTAGATAGTCTATCTTACCATCAACCCACCAAAGATTTACACCATCATACCATCGTAACATCGTACCACCATAATATACCATCATACTGCCAGGTCATGATATCATTATACCATTCAACCATCATACGATTATACATCATACCATCGTACCATCACACCATCATTCTAGAGTAAATACCGTTATACCATCAAACGTACTATCGTATATACAATCATACTATCACACCATTATACCGGGTGGTCCATCTAAAGTTTGCAATTAAATTTGGCTCTAAATTTAAAGACCAATGAATACTTTTTAGTTTGTTTTATTAGAAAGAAGACACATTGCCATTAAGTATTAAACACAATTGCATTCAAATGACTTCCACGACTGACTTTACAGTACCCGATTCTGTCAACCAAATTTATACCCCACATTCAACATTTCTCCATGCACTTGCATGGTTGCAAATTTTTTTTTTTCAAAAATCGAGCTGGACTTGCCATCTAATTCCCGTCGCACCTGAAGGCGTTCATAAAACGGCAATCACCGTTTGGCCTCTTCGAATTCACGCGAAGTTTCACCGTTTCATGAACGAAATCGTACGTGATTTAGACTTTATTTTCGTCTAAATTGACGACATTCTGATGACTTCACACTCTAAAGAATAAACAGTACAAACAACACTTGGAAAAACTATTCCATAAGTCAACGCAATTTTATGTTCACATCGAGAGTGGAAAATGTATCTTTGGCGCAACCACTCTTGATTTCCTCAGCCACAAGATCACCTCTAATGATGTCCTTTCATCTGAAGAACGAATTAACGCCATTAGCGAATTCAAAGCTCCAACTTCAATCAAAAGTATACAGCGATTCTTCGGTATGGTACTCAAAAATCCCAAGACAGCCAAAAACTTCTCATGGCCCCACGAATGTCAATATACATCCAAGTCGCTAAAACTGAATTGACACAGATAACACATCTGGCACATCCACTAAGCGGCTCAAAGCTCAGCTAAACTACTGACGCATCAGACACTATTATCGGGGTAGTACTGCAACAGTACATTTATGAAGGATGGCTATGTTAACACTATCTGTTACAATTAAGAGCCAACCTTCAAGCGTTTTAATGATTTCAAACGAATTCTGCTTTGGTGACATACATACGACCAAAATTTGGCGCTCAAAAGCTTCCAGCAAATCCAACAAATAGCTAACTCCCCCGATTAAAATGTGCATCGTCAACAATGCAGTAACTTCAAATTTTTTTAAATCATCTAAAGTTAGTTTTTATATTTTATTAATTAAAAAAATATATTGCACCTGTAACCGGCCACCGGCGTAAAATCTGTTGTTGTCAATCATAGGGATAGTCTTCTTATAGCCATGACTCTGTTTAATGACCATAGAATACATAAGGTATTAATATCTACATTGGTCTATATTTCGAGTTTAAGTTGAATTTATTTAGGGCCAGATTCTAAACATTTTTTGATTCATATCCAGCAATACAATAATTGCTTTCCAATGACGTCATTTGGCGCAACAAAAGTTATTCAATACAATTTTATACCTACTTTTAAGGTAAGTATAATGGGAAACAATCAACTTTTACCACCATGTGGCTGATGTAAAATACGTTGGCAGCTTGCAATTGACATGGTGTAAAATACGTTGTTAGCTGAATTGCCAAAAGCAACCAAAAATGAGTTAATTTACAGAAGTTGATGTGGGGGAATGACAGTGCTGCCAACGTATTTTGCTAGCCACATGGCGGTACAAACACTTCACTATACAATTACCTATATTACATCTATTTACCCTTGCAGATTCAGGGTCAAATATATTATCGAACAGGTTCCTTATTACCAACGCCGGATAGCGACTACAAATTTTTGCAAATTTGTTTATGGGCGATTCAGCAAGACAAGTCGATTAGCGTTGTGCACACAATAATTCGGTGAAAAGACCAATTGTGGAACAACTCCAAACATTTTTCTATCAACATAACGAATTGGTTGCATTATTCAAGACTGCATTAGACCGCATGCCATATCTGATAATCAAAAAATTGTCGTCAGAGCCGATAAGACGCCTGAAGGATAACACGCAAGACGATTTAATGCGCCAACAATTGATGAAGTCACTATTGTCATCGTGGGTGAAAATTTAGAAAACCGAGATATTGTTTTACATCGGTGGAATGATCAACTGCAGCGTGTGTCCGAAACACATCGATCATATATGATGCATTACAATATCCTATCTTATTTTGGCAAGGTGAAAATGGGTATCATTTTTCAATCAAGATGATAAATCCAGTTACAGGTAAATAATCAATCTACTTTTACTACCATAATCTCAACGTTACTTTTTCTTATAAACACAAAAATTTTGACTGATGGTTCGGGAAAATGAGGACAATCACATCTTCAAATGTCGGCGTCTGTTTTACCAATATGCTGTGGATATGTACGTCAAAGTTGCGATTAGCATTTATCATTTTGAACCAGGTAAAGCTCTGTTCCGAGGAATACATTCATCTTCGGGATGCCATCAATGCTGATGGAAATGCGCAGAATGTCGGCAGAATGACAATTCTCCCAGCAGCATACGTCGGATGTCCGCGACATATGCATGAATATGATCAAGATTCTATGTCGTATGTAATCAGTCCACAGTGTACAAAAATTCGACAAGAATTATTTCGTGGCCAATCACCCATTGATCGTCATGACATCACCGCAAGGGTGTTAAAAAAAAATAAAATCACTCATGTATTTTATTGTTAAGTATCGTGCGTGTTCAGCGAGACGCGCTGTTGGATGTATTCAGTCGAGTGGCAAAACGCGGATTGCCACTTGCACATATCCTAGAAAGGATAAGACCGATTGAAATCGATAATGTGATATCAGCGGAAATTTCCGCTAATGAAGAAGATCCACTGTTACATGAATGTGGAATTTAAATCCAAATTATCCGTGTATGGCTGACGGAAAATGTTCAAAACGCTATCCAAGACAATTTGTAGTAGAAACTATTACTGGAAATGGTGGTTATTCACTTTATCTTCGCCGATCCACTGATAACAATAGAAGGTCAACAATAGTCAAAGTGAATCAACAGGACATTGAAGTTAATAATCATTGGGTTTTTCCGTTTTCGCCGTTACTCTTCAAGACAATTAAAGCACATATATGTCGAATTTTGCCATTCCGTAAAATCTATTACTATTTTTATTAGTAACGAAGCGGTGTGGCGTATTTTTTTATTCGCTATACATGAAAGTGGGATGTTCACTGTTGTTCACTTGGCCGTACATTTGGAAAATGGTCAAAGAGTGTATTTTACAGCGGAGAACGTATTACAATGAGCTGACAGGCCACCATCGACAACATTGACCAGCTTCTTTGAAATGTGTCAGAATGATAACTTTGCCCGAATGCTGCTTTATTCCGAAGTGCCAAGATATTATACCTGGATTCAGTCGTCAAAGAAATTTCAACGACGGAAAGAAGGACAGCCAGTTCCAGGTTACTTACAAGTATTTTCTACCGATGTACTAGGATGTCTTTACAAATAGTCCATCCCAGCCAAGACGAGTGTTTTGTGCGGCACATGCAGAGAAGCCTGTGAACGTAAGGGATTGCTAAATTCACAATGAAGCAATAATTTTAATTTAGGATATGTACTTAATGCTTACCGACAAATGATTAACACAATTAGGAATGACAATGCCCAATCGCCCAATGCATGATGCATTAAATCAAGAGTTTAGACGCGAAACCCAATACAACTTCGAAGCATTGAGAGAAACCTTTCAAAAAAACGTTCCCCTTTTAAATCAGCAACAAAAATATGCCTACGATACGCTCATGGAATTATTGAGAGATAGAACAGGAGGCATTTTTTTATTAGATGCACCCGGTGGAACTGGAAAAACGTTTTTAACATCAATGATTTTGGCAACGATTCGATCGCAATTGAACTCCAACTTGCAACTTTTCGAGGCATTCTGCGATGGCCA
Source organism: Tipula vernalis (assembly GCA_958295665.1). Lineage (NCBI taxonomy): Eukaryota > Metazoa > Arthropoda > Insecta > Diptera > Tipulidae > Tipula > Tipula vernalis. The sequence goes on along the minus strand of OY282560.1, from coordinate 323,578,792 downwards.
AAATGTTGCAGCAAAAGCAAATTGATCATTTGGGATGAATGCACCATGGCATACAACAAAATTTTTTTAGAGGCATTAGACCGCACGATGCAAGATTTACGAAACAACAAAAACCGGTTTAGTAGTATTTCTCAAAATTACACAAATCATGTTTTGGTTGAGCGTACACGTATTATATTGGCTGCAAAAAACGTTGATGTCAACGAAATGAATTTTCAATTTCAAAATAAAATAACTGCGCATAAATGACATACAAATCGGTGGTTTCCGTTACTAACCAAGGGGATGTGGTACACTGTCCAACGGAATTTTAAAATTTGCTGGAATTGTTCGGATTATCACCTCATTCGCAATTAAAAGTCGGATCGGTCGAATAACACCCGGCTTGCGGTGAAGAAATGAATGAACAACATAAACGAAGCCACAATTTTGATAGGGAAGTATAAAGGCGAAGACGTTTTGATTCCACGCATCCCCATGATTCCGAACGATATGCCATTCGACTTTAAACTGTTATAATTTCCAGTACGGCTTGCATTTGCAATGTCGATAAAGAAATCGCAAAGGGCAGTCGTTAAGTGTTTGTGGAATTAATCTTGAAAATCCATGTTTTTCACATGGCCAATTCTATGCCGCCTGTTCTCGCGTCGGAAAACCATCAACACTATTTATTTACGCCAAATTTCATTTTTAACTAGCTATTTTAAAGTCCATTTTCACATTTACTTTATCGGAGTTAACCGAACAAATGCAATATAATCGAGTTAAGAACATATATGGTGTGAAACTAGTGCGACAGCTGGAACAAATGTGTTAAACATATAAAAACAAGTAGAACAATTTCCTCACTCTATTATACAGACAAACACAAAATACAATTTAGTCCTGTTTTTTCTTACATTCTGTTAGTTTTTCCTTAGCAAATAATATACATATTTGCATTTAATGTGTCGACTTTTCGCAAGAATGAAAATACCAAAGAAAAAAACGCGGCGCGCTCAAAACCAAAAACCATAACCATAAGTGAAAAGGAAAATATAAACTTTCTATTGTGTTTTATGTATACTAAAAAGTATTTTCTTCATCACACAAGTTTTATTTGTTCGCCGTTTAATATGTACACACATCATCACCTTTTTATAAAGGAGTAAAATACACAATGAGTTTTTCATTCTGTTTTTTGTCTTGTTTTTATTTCCCTCGGATTAGTTTTTATTGTCTATGTAAAAAGACTGTATGCCTCTGTCTACACAGTGTTAAACACACAAAAGTGTTTGTCTCAAAATTTGTCTTTGCTCTATATTTATATCTTGAACTTTTAAACTATGTATTTCTAGTGCAACGTTTACATGTCAGTGTATTTGAAATAATCAAAAAAAATTCAAAAAATAAAATAAAAACAACAACAGTTTGGGAAAGTCCTTTGCAACAAAAACTACAACAACAAAAGTTGACGTTATACAAAATATCACAAAGATATGGGAGAGGAAAGTTTTATTTGAACATTCTTTTTCAAGATATTAAAAAAGCTTTACTTGTTTATTATTATTATTCCTTTTTTTTTTGTTTTGTTAATTTTAATTTTAATATTATTATTATTATTGCTGTTATTATTTTTATAATCGTCTATTACTCTTACTATTGTTATTATTTGTGTACATATTGTATTTCTGTTTTTTTTTTTTTTTTTGTGTGCGCTTTAATAAAATCTCTTACATCCTTGTGAAGAAAGCACACAATACAAAAAAAAAAAACATTTTTTCATCATGTGAAAGTATAAAGTTTTGATATTGAAGTCAAGTTTTGTTTTTTATGTTTATCTTAAGTTATGGTAATTATATTCAGTCTAAAAATAAAATATACACAAAAACTTATTTTGCTTTTCCCAGATTTGTGTACTGGAAGAGCAAAGAACTGAAAATTTTGTTGTTTACACAGAATTTATTTATTTTTTTGATTGTTGTAAATTATCAAAAAATTTTAGCTTTTTCTTGGTATATGTACTCCTCGTACATGAAATTTGACTGTAAGGCAAAATACTGTACTTCAAAAACGATACATTACAATATGTATACGTTCTGCATGTGAATTGACATGTTGACATTTTTTGGCCTGTGCTTGAAATTTTTTTTGTTGCAGTGCAATATGATTTAAAGGGAAAATATAAAAGAACATTTTTTTGTAAAACCATACAAAAGAAAATCTTTTGGTTGGGTATCATGTAAATTATAATAAGGAATATGTTAGTTATTATTATGTTGACTCTGTTGGGTTGCAAAATTATTTATTATTATCAAAGTTGAACAGACGAACAGTTTTGTATATTTTTAAATGTGATTAGGTTAAGGTAAATATTGAACAGATTTGTCCCTAAATAACATTGGTTCGGTCCTTTAGCAATGCATGCAACTATATCTTGTTATTTTGCAGTAGATGCCAATTTTCCTACGAGCAAAAAAAAAAAAAAATAACAATACATTTTTGCTTGCTTAAATTTTAATCATGTCAAAAGCATTGAAAGCTTGTTTTACTTGAGATATTAAAATTTATCGATAAAGAATTATATAATTCGAGCTATAGTCTCGAAAAAAACTAAAAATTAAGAAATTTAGTAGTAGATAAGCTATGCGGGTTCCAGCGCCAAATCAAATGTATTTGCTTTTGAAGGTCTAAATTTGCTTTTTTTGGCGTGTCATTTCATATCTGTGGTCACAAATCAAAAGGGCACAACTCTAATTATGCCCTTTTACAAATTATGTTATATTTGAATTCTACGTATTCGATTTAATATACCATAAATTTTTCTTCGAAATCGAGTTATTCTAAATAGAGAAAATTTTATTTGTTGAAAGGGCACAAGTTATATTTTTTATATTTTTGCATTCTTCATAAAGGCATATCTCGTTATATTTCCAATTGAAAAATTAAAATTTTTTAAATTTAATAATTCAAGTAGCATAAGTTTATATAAGTCTGTTACGAAAACCAAAAATAAAACATAACAGTTAAGTTTTAATTTAACAAAAGGGCATATCTATTTATTTAAAAAGTTAGGCCCTTTTCTAAAATCGTTTGTATTTTCACACATTGTTTTAACTTGAGTTGTGACCTTATGTATAATGTCAAAGCAGTATTTTTTTAGTCACAACATCAGTTAAGCCCTTATGTTAAATCATAGTTTCTGAGTTTTTAAAATTTACTATACTTAGTTCCTTTTGATAAGTGCGTAAAGTGGTTAAAATAATAAAATGGCTAATCGTGCTCGTAAAATGGTAGAGATGGCTATGTTGTCTAATAATAGGAATGTTCCTATTGCCGGACCTTCTGGTATGTATAAGTTTTAAACAATTGTTATAAAATTATAATTTAGGGTATTTATTGTATTTGTAAATAATTTTAAGTTTATATTCCAGGAATATCTAAAGTGGGCGAATGTAAACAATTAGAACTTATCGGAGAAATCGAACCAAAAAATTCTAAACTTGAAAATAGCGGTAAGATTTTGAATAAGTTAAAAATAAATGATGGCTTCAATAAATATTAAATATTCCTTTAAATTTTTAGAAAAACAAAACATTCCAGATGATCAGCTTTTTCATGAAGTCGTCCAAAACGAAACCATCCAAAATGATACTGTTTTAAAGGAAATTAACCATTTTGAAATGGATTACGATGGGGATGGTTACGATTCCGATTGTGACCCCGAATATAATCCTGGTAACATGTCGGAGAGTACTGACTCGGAATTAGAAGCCATGGCGATTCAATTAGAATGCAATTTGACTTCTGTCGAAGCCGTTCCAATCGAAAAGACCACAAACAAACGAAAAGTCAAAAAATTCAACAGGAATGTTGGCAAAGCCTATATTAACGAAAGTGGAAAAGAAGTCCCAGCTCGTCACTTTACACAATTAGGTCCTTGCCGCAATAAATGTCAATCTAGAATTAACCAACAACAACAGCAAAACCTATTTAATAAATATAGGGAATTGGCCGACTATAACAAAAGAGTTGCGTTCGTTGCTGGATTTATTGAAATTATCGGGAAAAAAACATCAAAATTGCAAAAAACTTCAGTAAGACAACGCCGGTTTACTTGCAAATATACAGTAAAGATTGATGGATTTGATGTTAGCATTTGTAAATCATGCTTAATTGCTACATTAGGAGAAAAACCGAAATTTATAAGAACTATCACAAATAAGCTTTTAATGGATGGGGCAATAATACAAACTGATAAGCGTGGGAAGCATGAAAATAACCGTAAATGTGCTGATGAAATTGTAAATGAGGTCAAAAATCATATATCTCAATTTCCGGCATACGAGAGTCACTACACCCGGCGAGATTCTGCTAAAAAATATCTTAATAGTGACTTAAATTTATCGCTTATGTATAAACTATATACAGAGTGCCATAGTAAACCAGTTTCACTTTCGAAATATACTTCTGTATTCAAAGGAATGAATTTAAAATTTAAAGCACCTAAAACGGACGTTTGCAATACATGCGAAACATTAAAATGTAAAATAGAGGTAGCTGGGAATAACGAAATAGAGCTACTTATAAACGAGCAGAAAGAACATCACGATGACGCTGATATGTCTTACAAAATGAAGGAGCTAGATAAATCATTGGCCGAAACTGACGCATCGAAAATGGTTTGCACATTCGACCTAGAACAATGTCTTCCAACGCCCTACTTAAAAACATCGCTATCGTTCTACAAGAGACAATTATGGACGTATAACCTTACGGTACACGAGTGTATTTCAAACAAACCACATTGTTTTATGTGGGATGAAACCACTGCAAAGCGAGGTGGTAATGATATAGAATCATGTTTGTTTTTATTTTTGAACTCTACCCCCCAGCAAATATCTCACATCGTATTTTATAGTGATTCTTGTCCCGGCCAAAATAAAAATAGTTTTGTGGCATCCATGTTTGCGTTATTCATGCAAACCAGTAGTCTGGAAACAATAGATCACAAATTTTTAACGGTCGGACATACACACATGGAATGTGACGTTGACCATTCGGTCATAGAACGAAAGCGGAAGTAAACCACCATGAAAATACACCATTCAAGAGATTGGTATAACTTTGTGCGCGGTGTTGGTACCAAAAACACTTTCCATGTTATTGAAATGAAACAAGATTCATTTTACAATTTTAATGAATTTTCTAAAACAAAATTCAATTGGCGGAAGGTTGACACAGAAGGTGAACCGTTTACTTGGAACAAAGTTCGATGGATGCGGTTTGAAAAAAAATTCGGTATAATCAAATTTAAAAACTCGCGCGATCTCGAGAAACCCTTTAAAGTTTTAAAAATTTCGCGACGTGCAATTAATTCGGTTAATTTGACCTGCCTCCGGAAATGATATACAAGTACTTTACCAATTAATTAGGAAAAAAAGAAGGACCTTCTAGACTTATTACCGTTACTGAATACAAATTCCCACGATTTTTATAAGAATTTACCAACCAACCAGAAACCCAATTATGATCCAGATATACAAGACAGTGATTAAGAATAATTTGGTCATCCGGATATAAAAGAGAAAATGAATTGTTTTTATTAATTATGTGAATGAATTTTAAATAAAACCTTTTAGTTGAGATAACTAACCCATTTTTTATTTCTTGTCGTTAACAGAAGGGCTTAACTAATGTTATTTTAACTTAAGCCTTTTAAGTAAACTGACTCTTCAAATAATATTAAATTTGCAATTTTTTCAAAAGGGCATAACTGAGTAATTCAAAAATTTTCCCGCCACGAAATGGAATTCCACATATTTTGTGTCCTTTTATAATTTGTAAATATACCATACACCATAGTCATTGAAATCAAGAACATCAGAAGCGTAAAATTTTCAGCAACTTGATTTAAACCTTTTATCCACTCTACAGGTTTTTAGACTTATGCCCTTTTGATTTGTGACAACAGGTATAATTGTCGTCTATGAGAGAGAGAGAGAGAGAGAGAGAGAGAGAGAGAGAGAGAGAGAGAGAGAGAGAGAGAGAGAGAGAGAGGGAGAGAGAGGGAGACACACACACAGTAAAGACAATAAAGATTGTCAGATGAAATATGCAGTTAAACTGTAAACGAACGAACGAAGTAAACTCTCTCTCTCTCTCTCTCCAAATATTTAAAATATAATGTTCATATTGGTGACCTTGCGCGCGTATGATAAATTTTTTAAAAAAGCATATACATAATTGTTTAGGCCAATTAAAATGTAGGAATATTCAACTATTAGAACCAACGTCGGTAAAACATATGTATAGTCAATCTCACTTAATGTAACAACAGCAATAACATGAATTCATATTTTGTTAAAATTAAAAGTTTATACTTCAAAAAGATTCTAAACATAAATTCTAAAACAAAAAATTAAAAATTAAATGCGAAAGTATGTATGTACATATATACAGTAATGAGCAACATCACTAATATTATTTTTCCCCTTGCTGACAGTTAAGTCAAAACCAACATTAATGTACTACAAGCCAAACATTAATGTACATACACATACGACTTACATGAGAGCACGATATTAACATATGTACAGTCCGAACCAAAATTATTTGTAACTGCTAAATTTTTTAAGCAACGTAACGCAAACAATTTTTAAAAGTAATATAAAAAAAAAACTTTTTTAAAACATTAGTTTTAATTCAATAAATTTAATTACCCTGCTTTACATTTCTAACAATTTTTTTTTAAATTTTAGTTCTAGGAGAAGTTACAATTAATTTTGTGTGTCTGTATGCCCTATAAACTACAACTATTCAAGGCCTTAGTTCAATTTCGGTTTATTTCATGAAGTAATATTCCTGGTTGATGATAAACCAGTCGGTCCTTAATTTTCTCTTCTGTACATTATTGCTTCCATACATAAGGAAAGTCATTGCCACGAAATTATACAAAAATATTGAATATAATTATGTCTCTTAGCCAGGGCAGGGTTTCTATTTAAACTAGCGGGGCTTTAAATTAAAATGTAAGATATTGATTTGTAGCAGGGTGCCCAGAAAACTGAGCGGGATAAGATTGTAGCTAGATGATATCAAGGCTAAACAAAAATTGACCGTCTGCATATAATATATGAGTGACTACTAATATCGTTATTTAATTATCAAAAAATAATCTTAAATTTATTTGATTTACTATTTTATTTTAACTTTTTCCTTATTGCACAAGTAATATTGAGAACAAATTTTTGGGTACAAATAATTTTGGCAAAAACAAAATTAACTGTATCTTCTCCTAGAACTAAAATTTGAAAAAAAATTTAATGGGAATGTAAAGCAGGGTAATTAAATTTATTGAATTAAAATTAATGTTTAGAAAAAGTTTATTATTTATATTATTTTTAAAAATTGTTTGCGTTACGTTGCATCAAAAATTTAGCAGGTACAATTAATTTTGGTTCGGACTGTATGACATATTAAAATTGAATACGAAATAAATAATACAACAAAGCAGTATACGCAATCTCTCTCTCTCTCTCTCTCTCTCTCTTTCTCTCTAAAATTTTGTACAGATATATTTAAAATATGATGTTAAGATTGCTGACCTTACGTGCATATGATAATATGTTTGTAAATATATAAAAATTTATGGCAATTCAATTTTGATGATGCAATAATTTTATTCATGACGAAATATTCTTTAATAGTAATATTTTTTCTTTATGGCTGACCATTATTCAATTTACAAGAGGTAACAAATGTATGCTCACTTGTGACAAAATCAGATTAGATGAATTAAAAAGAAATAAAATCATATAACACATCTGTGAATTCTCTCTCAATAATATTTATAGAAATATATAGAATAGTATTTACCCTGTTAAAGTTAGCGGAAAGTTTCCAGCCAACAGTGAAAAGTCGATAATGCAGATTATGTTATTGACATTCCAGTAGAAATTAAATCAGCCTCTAGAGTGTTATGTCTGGAGATGGATTAAATTGATGTGACTTGTCAGTAGCTATCGCAGAAAAAAAATCAGTTCAAGTTTCCCGTGGGAAATCTCGGAAAATTCGATTTTCCAAAAATTATTCGAAAATTTGTATAGAATCAGCCTCTAGAGAGTTATATCTGGAGATGGATTCAATTGATGTGATTACTCAATAGCTATCGCAGGAAAAAAATTCAGTACAAGTTTCCCGTGGGAAATGTCGAAAATTTCGATTTTCCGATTTCAGAAAATTTTCTAATAATTTTTGGAAAATCGAATTTTCCGAGATTTCCCACTTGAAATTTGAACTGAATTTTTTTCCTGCGATAGCTATAGAGTAATCACATAAATTGAATCCATGTCCAGACATAACACTCTAAAGGCCTATTTTATTTATCCATTTCTTACTTTAGGCTGGAAACTTTTTGAATTTTCCGAGATTTCCTACGGGAAATTTGAACTGAATTTTTTTCCTGCGATAGCTATTGACAAGTCACATCAATGCAATTTATCTCCAGACCTAACACTTTAGAGGCTGATTTTACACAAATTTTTGGAAAATCGAATTTTCCGAGATTTCCCACGGGAAACTTGAACTGAATTTTTTTTGTGTGATAGCTATTAACAAGTCACAGCAATGCAATCCATTTCCAGACATAACACTCTAGAGGCTGATTTTATACAAATTTTCAAATAATTTATGGAAAATCGAATTTTCCGAGATTTCCCACGGGAAACTTGTACTGATTTTTATTTTCCTGCAATGGCAATTGACAAGTCACATCAATCCAATCCATGTCCAGACATAACACTCAAGAGGCTTCTTTTATTCATCCATTTCTAACTTTCGGCTGGAAACTTTTTTGAATTTTCCGGGATTTCCCACGGGAAACTTGAACTTGGAAAAGATTGACTTTCGGCTGATAACTACTAAATTTTTTATTTTTAGCTGGAATGCTATATCATAATCTGCATTATCGACTTTTAACTTTCGGCTCAGATTATACAATCTGCATTACCATTTTTTTAAATTTCGGCTGGACTAACACAGTCTGCATTATCGATTTTTCACTTTCGGCCGGCAACTTTCGGCTAACTTTAACTGTATATAATATTTAACTTTGCGGTATATAAAATAAACATTTTAAGGCTAGTTAGAATACTGCGGATGATTCAACTTTCAGAACCTATCAAAATTATTTTATTGGTATATGTAGTCATACAATATATGAAAATTACATTTCGATTGAAAAATTAGTTTGTTATTGATGGTATTTAAAAATTCGGTTACATAATTGGATGAGGAAAAACAAAGATAAAAACATGATTGAACACCTATGACCGAGAATATTTTGGACTATACAATGTTATTATATAATTCGCTAAGTCAATAAGTGCTTAAGAACTACATTAATACCGCGTTTTTAATTTTACTGTCATTATCTAAATGAGTTATTATTTTAATTCATTGTTTAGAAGCGTCTAACTGCGTATACCGTTTTATATAAATATTAATAACAGAGTTCAGCGGATAATAAAAGTGTTCGGTAAGTAATTTGTAATATATTAAAAATTATTAAGTAAAAGTGATCATATAGTATATTAAATAATACTTTTCTTAAAAATATACAGGTTATAACAAAATTGAGAAAATGTCTAAAATTAGTCAATTAGTTAACAAAACTAAATCAGCTTTCCTCAGTGCTAATTAAAATTCTGAGATTTTACAAGACATCCTTAAGGAATATAATAAAAATTTAAAATTTCTTCGAAAAAAACTGCAAAGATGTACCATTCCAGTAGATAAAAAACATATGGCCTGTGCTATAGGCTTATTAACTGGATTTCGTACGCAAATAAAAATGATGAGTAAAAACAAAGACAAGCCGCAAGGTACATCAAGACGTGTTAATTGTAAATATTTGCAAACAGCTTTTCAAAATCGTATTAAAACTTTAGCCATAATCAACTTGACTCATACTGACCTAATAGATTTTCTGAATGATTGTCAGAAAACTTTTCACATTCACATCAAAAAGCTATTAAAAAATGAATCTGCTTTGAAAAGAAATGGAGTTTTCTGTGGTGAGTTTAAAATTGGTGATGATAATGGTGAAGATAATTTCGAGTTAAAATACATGAATACAAAAAATTATGTGCTGTACCGGGATACAAACATTAATGAATGGTTAACTAAAAATATTAAAGAAATAATATTAAAAGAACTCGAAGAATTTCAAGAAAAGCAAAGTGGTTGAAGTATTTCCGCAATCATAAATTTAACCATGAATATTAATAAATTCACACCGCAACTGGGTTCATCGTACATAGAGCTGCCAGATCAAATACACAGGAAGGGGGCTTGTATTAACGTTAAAAATAGTGATAATGCGTGTTTTGCTTGGTCGTTAATGGCATCATTCCACTCAACGGAAAAAGATCCTCAACGCACAACCAAGTATGGATCTTACTCAGAGAAGTTTACTTTAAAAAGAAATTAAATTTGACAATAAAACAAATCCCACGATTTGAAATGCAAAATAATATCTCAATACATTGATTGAGATATTATTTTGCATGTGTTGAAGCTGCAAAAGTCCAGGAACTATTCTACATTACCAACATATTTATCTAAAAATAAGAAGAATTAGCACGTGAAACGTCTTAATTCAAAATGTTTACGAAAGCGTTGAAGGAGAAAAAGAAGAAAATGAAGCAGTTAATGGATTGAGAGAGTCTGGATGGTCAGTTTGGATTAAAAATCTTTTCCGTCTGTTATCGTCACAACTAACTAATCACAAAGGACAAAAATATTTCTGTGATCGATGTCTATACTATTTCTATTCAATGAAGATACTACTAAAACACAGAGAGAATTGTATAAATCAAAATAATTGTAAAATTAGGTTACCTACAAAGGAACAAAAATATATTTAGCACCATACATAATTTATGCGGATTTAGAATGTTTATTACAACAAGTTGAAGATAATAATAATAATTATCAGAATCATGAGCCTTATAGCATAGGTTATTATGTGAAATGTTTATATATGTAATAACACACTATCATTCTACAAATCATACCGTGGTGAGGATTGCGTTTCTTGGTTTACCAAAGAATTAGCCTGTTTCGCGAAAACTTTAGATAATATATTAACTAATCCAGTAGACATGAATGTTCTAACAGAAGAATGGAATTCTTTGTTAAAAACAGTCTCGACATGTCATATATGTGAAAAACATTTTGACACTGATGATATTAGAGTCCGTGATCATTGTCATTTCACGGGGAAATTTAGAGAGGTTGCACATAATTAATGCAATATTAATTACAAAGAAGAAGGTCACACAGTTCCAATTGTGTTTCACAATCTAAGCGGTTATGATTCACATTTTATTATAGAAAATATAGCATCTGATATGAATGGTAGAGTAGATTTATTACCGATAAACAAGGAGAAATATATATCATTTACTAAACATTTAAATTTTTATTTAACAAAATTTCGATTTATAGATTCATTTCGATTTATGGATAAAAGCTTAGATGACCTTTCATCAAATTTAACTACTTTTCCTAATTTAAAATCTGAACACCCGCTATTTTCAGATGACAAATTTTTGCTGTTAACTAAGAAGGATGTATATCCTTACGATTATTTTGATAGTTCTCAAAAATTTGTGGAAGAAACACTCCCTCCGTTAGAACAATTCTATAATAAACTAAATGATAGTAACATTAGCGAGAAACAATATACACATGCTCAAAATATTTGGAATAAATTCGATATACACAATTTGGATGAATATTCAGATTTATATCTCAAAACAGATGTATTGTTGTTAACGGATGTTTTCGAGCAGTTTCAAGATAGTTGTCATAAAACTTATGGATTAGATCCAGCACATTATTTTACGCTTCCTGGATACACTTGGGATGCGATACTAAAATATACTAATAAATCTTTAGAGCTACTTACCGATATTCATATGTTAATGTTTGTAGAGCGTGGAATTAGAGGTGGCTTAAGTCAGTGTACAAAACGTTACGGTAAAGCTCATAATAAATTTATTAAAAATTATGATCCCGATAAAGAATTCACTTATTTAATGTATTATGATATCAATAATCAATACGGTTGGGCAATGTCCCAATATTTACCTTTCGGAGGCTTCAAATGGGTGCAAATTAAAGATTTTGATGTAAAACTAATTGAAGATAATTCTAACAAGGGATATATTTTAGAAGTAGATATAGAGTATTCTAGCGAATTACATGACACTCATAATGGCCTACCATTCTATCTAGAACATCAATGTAGTTCGGGTTCGAAAAAGGAGAAATTAATGGTTACGTTGTATAACAAAGAAAAATATATTATTCACTATATAAACCTAAAACAAGCTATCCAGTATGGTTTGAAAATAACGAAAATTCAAAAGGTTCTTGTGTTTGATCAGTCACCTTGGTTAAAGCCATATATAGATTTAAATACATTGCTACGGTCAAACGCGAAGAATGAGTTTGAGAAAATTTTTTTTAAACTAATGAATAATGCTGTATTCGGTAAAACTATGGAGAATGTTCAAAAACATAGTATTGTAAAGCTGGTGACTAAGTGGTTAGGAAGATATGGAGCCGAAGCAATTTCAAAGCCAGAATTCAAATCGTCCACTAATTTCAATGAAAATTTAGCTGCTATTGAATTAAATAAATCCGATTTTTTTTTTAATAAACCAATATATATTGGAATGTGTATTTTAGACTTGGCCAAAACAACACTTTATGACTTGGTTGGGTTGGTTACATGATCCCGGAATTTAGTGATAATTGCATAATTTGCTATACTGATACAGACAGTCTCGTTTATCAGATAATATGTCCCGATATTTATAAGATAATTAAGCAGGATTGTTATACATGTTTTGTGATACAAGTGACTACCCCGATCATAATATTTGGAAAATTCCTTCCGTAAATAAATAAGTTCCGGGTCTTATGAAAGACGATAATAATGATGACAAAGATTGCGATTTGTGTGGAAGTGTGGAGGATGTTGAACATCTCATATTGGCTTGTCCTAAATACAACCAATATAGATCTAAGTTCAACATCCTTCGGAATGCAAGAAACCTAAGTGATTTAATGAATGAGGGCCATTTTGTTTATTAGGAAATGTATGAATTTATTAGGATGGGTTGGATAACAATTTAATACGAAATAAATACTAGCCGATAGAATATGTTTAGGGAGAAATCCGGTTCACTTTAAGAGTAAGGAAATTATTAAAAATCAAATTTGAATTAAAATATGTAAACAGAAAATTATAAATATGATTTTTGGCAATATGTATGTACCATTTTTTTATGTAGGAGCCAAGCCTAATGAAAACAAAAAAAAAAAAAAAATCGAATTGGATTATTAGTATTTGGAACGCGATAGTGTAAACTTGTAATAATAGTAGTAGTATTTAAAAAGTGACAGTGTATATATGTAATTGGTGATTTAAAACGTGTTTTAGTGGAAATAAAAATTATATGTGTACAGTAAAATTTGAGAATAATTTATATAAAGTGATTTTGTAAATTTTTATTAATAAATTGTATTGAAATTGTATTGTAATAATTCTTGTGCTAAATAAATCAATTCGTTGGTAATAAATTGAATTTTTTTTTTATTCACAATCCAGTGATACAAACCTTGATTGACAAGGCAAAAACGTAACAATATTAAAATTCTCACGGAAATCTATGTTGAATGTCCATCAAAAATTGATGGTAACGTCAGAAAAAGAATAAATTTTCCATTACGAAAGTTAGTTCCAAACGTTTAGATAAGACTATTAAGCATCAATAATGTTTTGGTTTGTTTAGAAAGCTTACGTACTAGTGCTTTTTGTGCTTTAAAGTTTAGAATAAGCTGAAACCAGCAACGGTTACATATTTTAAGTACAACATTGAATAATTCGGGTTTTAGGTTCTAGCATTTTAATTAAATACCCACCAGACATTTAGTTTTGTGTTAAACCAATGCAATATTTTGTTGTTGTCAAAATTCTAAATTTTGATATAATGTCAAATACAGGCGGTTTTGCAAACTACATATGCTCTTTGTACCTTGTTTGATGAAAGATTATGCTATTCACTATCAAAAAGGGTTTGGTTTGTTTATAAAGCTTACATAATAGTGCTTTTTGTGCTTTAAAGTTTAGAATAAGCCGAAACAAGCAAAGGTTAAATATTTTAAGTACAACATTAAATAATTCGGGTTTTAGGTTCAAGCATTTTAATTTAATACCCACCTAACATTTAATTTTGTATTAAACCAATGAAATATTTTGTTGTTGTCAAAATTTTAAATTTTGATATAATGTCAAATACAAGCGGTTTTGCAAACGAAATTTCATTTCATTCAATTTTAGTGAAATGTCATGGTATTATGAATCGTGGTATCATATATCGTGGGATCATTTTGAGCTTGGCATATTTTATTCACGTTCCTTCAGTCTTATAATTACACAAAGAACGTGGCTTGTTTGGATAATTATAGCATCAATTGTTAGCTTTTATGCACTCAATGCACTGCGCACCCGTCATTCTTTTAAATTTGTTGAAAATTATCAGCAAATGATGAAAAAAATGGCCTGATTAGATAAATGTATATATGTAAATTTCGAAAACTCCTAGCTTTTGATGAAAAAAATCAGAGAAATTGGAAAATAAATTTCTGCTCAATTTCTAGCTCACAATATTTTTGTTAAATCATCGAGTTTGCCTTCCAGCAAACGTGTTGACCACATATTTCTTGATTCTGTAATGGTACCCAGTGCCTTCTTCTTTCTATTACCTAACGGTGTGTTTCTTTTGAACGAACCGCCACAATATATTTGACATTCGTAATACTAAAGTGCTTCAACAAATTAGCTGCCTCACTGCGTAAATAGCTCATCAAGTAATGTAATTCGTGCACTAGTGTTAACGAGTTTTTCTCATAGTTTGTAGTATTATATAAATTGAAAAAGCATTGCCACTGTGTGTAACCGCCTGAGAATGGCGGTATATTTATCATACCGAGCTTTATATCAGCTGCATAGTTTCCCCCTGTAACGTACTTTCATTCAGGTTATTCTGCAGGTAATCCTAGCCGCATTCCCGAACGTACATATAAAAAACCGCAACTGCCAAAAAAAAACCGCCGAATAATTTAGAACGCTAATGGCTTTCACATATTTAAAATTAAAAATTTCTGTACAGACTTATTAGAACTTTCTTAAGAAAGTCAATATCTTAAGATTTTCAGTATTTAGCAAAAACCTCACTATGACTTTTTAATAAGCCTATAATAGGACAAGAAAACTGCCAAACTATTTATCTATTACAGGCTTATTAAAAAGCCATAGAGAAGTTTTTGCTAAATGTTGAATATCTTAAGATATTGAGTTTCTTAAAAAAATTCTTATCAGTCTGTACAGAAATTTTTAATTTGAAATATGTGAAAGCCATTAGATTTTTAAATGGTTAAGCGATTTTGTAGTCCTATTATAGGCCTATTAAAGAGCCACAGTGGGGTTTACCTAAATATTGAAAATCTTAAGATATTGAGTTCCCTAAGAAAATTATAATATGTCTGTACCGAAATTTTTAATTTGAAATATGAGAAAGCCATTAGCTTTTTAAATGGTTAGGCGGTTTTATAGTCCTATTATAGGCGTATTATAGGCCTATTAAAAGCTACAGTGGGGTTTTTGCTAAATATTTAAAATCTTAAGAATTTTAGTTTCTTAAGAAAATTCTAATATGTCTGTACAGAAATATTTAATTTGAAATATGTGAAAGCCATTAGCTTTTTAAATGGTTTGCTGGTTTTGTAGTCCTATTATAGGCCTATTAAAAATCTATAGTAGGGTTTCTGCTAAATATTGAAAATCTTAAGATATTGAGTTTCTTAAGAAAATTCTAATATGTCTGTACAGAAATTTTTAATTTGAAATATGTGAAAGCCTTTAGCTTTTTAAATGGTTTGGCGGTTTTGTAGTCCTATTATAGGCCTAATAAAAAACCATAGTGGGGTTATTGCTAAATATTGAAAATCTTAAGATATTGAGTTTCTTAAGAAAATTATAATATGTCCGTACAGAAATTTTTAATTTGAAATATGTGAAAGCAGCTGTAAGCTTTTAAATGGTTTTGCGGTTTTGTAGTCCTATAATAGGCCTATTAAAAAGCCATAGTGGGGTCTTTGCTAAATATTGCAAATCCTAAAATATTGAGTTTCATAACAAAATTCAAATATGTCAGTATACCGAAGGTTGGTGGTTTGGTGTAGGTTTGGTGGTTTTGTAAGCCTATTATAGGCCTATTAAAAAGCCATAGAAGCGCGTTTGCTAAATATTAAAAAACTTAAGATATTGAGTTTCGTAAGAAAATGCTAATTAAAGCGATTAGCTTATTAAATGGTTTGGCATATTTGTAGTCCTATTATATGCCTATTAAGTTATAAAATCTCAAGTTATTGAGTTTTTTTAACAGTTCTAGTACCTATGTATAATCAGAAATTCGGAATTTTCAATATATGTATGAATGCCTTCAAAGTTTTACTCTGGCTTAAGCGATGTGTTAATTTTGACCGACTTACTATAGACTGATACATTTACAAATATTTAGATTTAGTATTAACTTCACAAAACATATATGACATGTGAAGTGTGGCCTAAGTTGGCACAAAATTGTTTTTTTTTTTTTTTAGTTCTAATTTAGTCCTAACTTCACACCCATATAATTTAGCAAAATAAATTAAGGATTAGAAATATTTGATAATGTTCTAAACTGGCAAATTCAAAATACCCAAAAACGGTTTTCTTATTAAATTTAAATATAAATCTTAACTTGAATCAATTGTAAAGAAATAAAGTTCATGCAAAACTATTATTTGGTCACGAGATCATATAGAAGCAATAAAACTATAAAATTCATTCGTTTTACATTAATAATGTTCAAATGTATAAGTTCATATGTGGCTTGACATTTCATAAAACATTATTTATGTCTACAAAATTGTTTCTTTTCTTATTCGTATTTCTATAATGTATGTATGTATAGCAGGGAAAATTATGTGACAATATCAGGGTAGGTTATTACATAAAATTTTGAATACATTCTTCATATCTTAGTAAAGTTTAAAGAAGTGGACCGTTTTTTTTATCGATTACAAAACTATTACAAAAATATGTGTCAACAGGAAAATGATGTAAGGAAGTTTAAAATACAAATTTTATGTAAATCTATTTTTATGTTTAGTCTATATCTGATAAGGAAATAATTTCCTACATACAGAGTGAATACAAACAAGTGTCTGTATTTTATGAAGCAGTTTTATTCCCACTAAAAAAAAAATGTTTAAATTGGCAATTCAATCATGATATACAAATGATTAATGTATAATTCGTATCGTATTTCCAAATTAAATTGGAATTTAAAGATGTGATCCTGCGCATATTTAATTATATCTTAGTAATTCACTCGACTTCATTTTTGTGCTGATATCATACACATAGTAATATATTTAGTTGTATATCGTTATGTTGAACAACTAAGTCCTTTTTCGTTATCAAACTTAACTGGACGAATTTTGACCTCTTTATATGGGTACACATGGTATGAGATTGCCAAATGAACCAAATAAATAAGAAAACAAAAAAGTTGAATATTCCAATCCATATCATTTCTAATTTATTAAGTTTAGTAAATTTCAAGATCAAAATTGAAAGATCTTCAAATTCAAATATATCATTCTGAACCCTAATATTAATAAAGATATACATATGTATGTATGTATATAATATATGAAGTTACCCAAAGATATACACGCATACACAAAATACGTAAAGCATCTCGATAAAAATCAGATTTAAAATATTTTCATTTTTATCTATAAACAGTGAAATGAAATGAAAATAACAAAATCCTTAAATCCTACTGTTTGAAACGATTTTTGTATTTAAGATTTAAATACGATTTGAAAGGAGCGCGCACACAAACACAGACACCCAAAAAAAAACTAAACAAAAAGACAAAAGGAAATCTTAAACGAAATTTTGTTTGGAAAATGGGAAAAAAGTGTTCGCTTTTATTTTTTTGTAGGATTTCAGAATTATATTAACGCATAACAGTTGATGATATGAGACGCTAGAGTGGTAATTTTACGTATGTTGGCGAGGTTTTTCTTTTCCTTTTTTTATATAAAACAATCCATGGAGAATTTTAATATGATTTATAGGTTAAAAGGAACAGACTACGCTCAAAATTTAAGCGGTTCACAATTATGTATACGTTTTTAAGGTTGAGGTAGGTATATGTTGTATATGTGTATTTAGTACCATTGCTGGGGAATAAGATTAGCATGTCTCATTTAAATTCTTTAAAGTAATAAAATAATGGCGTTAAATTGCCGTTTACATCAATCTTGTCTCTTTAGTACCGCCGTTCCCAATCCATATTTGTGTGGAAACATTTTTTTCTGCGATTGAAATGCTAACATTTTTGAGTCTGGCGGCGACACCAACCACAATAAAACAAATATGTGTGAAAGATGCCCGCAACAAAAGTGAAACTTCTGATGGTAGTGTAAGTCCCCCAAAAATTAGACAAATTAGTTCTAAATAACGGTATCCGGCTATATTTCCATATTTTATCGAACTCCGCCATCATCGCTTAAGAAATTGCCAAGTTTAAACCTACTCGGCCGTAGTCTAAATTCCGTCTCTAGAGGTATCAAGAACAGCTATCGGAGCACAATTGCAGATTTTGGATTTTTGTGGCTCAGAATATGCTGATCTATATTAAGGTGATTTTTAAAAACTTCGAATTAATTACTGACAACGAAACTTATTTTTAGAGGTATCAAGAACCATATAATCGGAGCACAATTGCAGATTTGAATTTTTGTTGCTTAGAATATGCCGATCTATAGAAAGGTTATTTTCCAAAACTCGAATTAAATATTGGTCGCAAAACATATCTTTAAAGGTATCAACAACCGCAATCGGAGCAAATTGCACATTTTAAATTTTTGTGGCTCAAAATTCACTGATCAACCGTAAGGTGATTTTTAAAACATTTGCTATGAAATGTAGAAATAATCAAGCAATCTAAATGGGCGTTGTTGGCATAACAATTATTGGCCCCAAAATCAATCTTTAGCATTATCGAGAGCACAATTGCAGATTTTGGAATTTTGTAGCTCAGAATATGCTGATCTATAGCTAGGTTAGATTTAAAAACTTCGAATTAATTACTGGCCCCTAAACATATCCTTAGAGGTTTTAAGAACCACAATCGGAGCACAATTGCAGAGGTGTCACGGAACGCGATCGGAGCGCAATTGCTGATTTTGAATTTTTGTATCAAAATTTGCTGATCAAGGTGATTTTAAAAAACTTCGATATTTCTAAGAAATGTATGGAATAATATAAGCAAGCTCAATGCATGTTGGTACATCAGTTAATAGTCCTAAAACAAGAACCGCAATCGGAGCACAATTGGAGATTTTGGATTTTTGTGAATCAGAATATGCCGATCTATACTCAAGCAATCAAAATACGAAATAATCAAGCAATCAAAATACGCGTTGACGAAACCTATCTTCAGCGATATAGAGAACCACAATCGGAGCACAATTACAGATTTTGGAATTTTGTGGTTTAGAATACGATGATCTTTAGTAAGGGCATTTTCAAAAACTTCAAATTAATTACTGGCCCCAAAACCCATTGGTAGGGCACAATTCAATTGATTCACTATTCCACGTGGACCCGCGGCTCACTTATTGCAATTGTGTTGAATTTCCCACGATAATAATAATAAATCGCTACTTTCATCGTGTAAAATGCCATGTTACGAATTTGTTTAGCAAAAAATCCGAAATTGGTTTGCAATTGACTTTTATAAATTTATATAGCTCCGACAATTTTCTAGCGGCTCCAACAAAGTTCGTACCATTATCCGAATAAATGTCAGAACAAATTCCTCGTTTGTTCGTGAATCTCTTGAGGACGCCCAGAAATGCATCGGTTGTTAATTCATTTACGACTTCAAGATGAACCGCCTTCGTGCTAATACAGACAAATATACATACGTACGCCCTGTATGTTTTTTGTCCCCGTCCTCTTCGCAAATGAACCAAAAAGGGACCAGCATAATCGACTTCCACCTTAAAAAATGCTGATGGAAGATCGCCCACTAGTGTTCTTGACATACAGCCTTGTTTCTAGCGCAGATAACACATTTCCGAACAACTTGTTGGGTCAGTCGATTAACTCCCACGATCCAATATGGTTGTATGGAATGGAAAATTAAACTGGTTAAACCGGTGTGGTGATGCTCAATATGAATATGATGCAAAATTAAATGACGATGGGATGTTTGGCTGAGTAAGGAATTGTTGCATTTTTTATTTGTTCTCCTACTCGGATTATTCCATCTCGGTCCACAAAACAATTTAGCAGTTTCAGCGTATTATTTTTTGAGATACACTTTTTGTTGGTCAATTCCTTTAACTCTAATTCAAAGTGTTCTTCTTGGAATTCTTTGATGACCAATGGTTCTTGTAGCGTCTAATTTCTTTCGATTAATGGTTCTACATTGTCTCAATTTGAATGGAACACTAGAGTTGTGTGCGAGTCTTTGGACATACGATACAATTTTCAGACGGCTTATCCAACGTGATTGCCTTGTAACGAGATTTTTGATGTAGGTTCAGTCAAAACTTTCATTGTCATTTCATCGTCTTGCACCCTACATTGATCAGGCCAATTGCATTCGTTTTCTGCCAATCAGTTTGGACGAAGTCAATGTTTTAGGAGATATACCCCGAGATGCACAATCCGCAGAATTTTTTGATGAAGGAACGTGTCTCCAGTTATTTCGACTTTATGTTGAAAGGATCTGTGAATTCCTATTTGCACCAAAAGTATCCCATCGTCATGGAATTTAAGAAAGCCAATCAAGCACAATCATGGAGTCAGTCCATGCCACGAACTTCTCTATTTCTAAATCCAGAGCATCTCGAACAGTCTTAAGAAGCTCAGTCAGACGTAAAGCATCACATAATTCCAATCTTGAGAGTGATCATCCCAGTCTAATTTTTCAAGCCACAATCGTTGAAACAGAATTTTGATACATACTGAAGCTGGAATGATCCACCCTAAAGAATCAAAAATTCGTGCAGATTCGGAGAGTATTTGGCGTTTCGTAGGTGTTGCTTCATCATCCAGTCTTACCTTAAAGGCAAATCTGTCATCAGCTGGTTTCCAGTGGAGACCCAATAATTTCACTGGCCAAGAATTCTCAGTGATCTCCTTTAGCGTTATTTCATGTTTTTCGACTGGAACGAACTCTAAAAATCCCGGATGATCGGATATCCATTTTCGTTAGTGAAATCCAGCTCCAGATAACATCGATATCAGTTGCTCTTTAATGGGCAAGGCTTGTACCAAATTATCCTCCCCCGTCATCAGATCATCGACATATACATCGTTGTCTAACCGCATTGCTGCATCGGGAAATTGAGTTCTGGAATTCATCGCTATTTGATGAAGTACTCGTGTTGCCGAAAAGGGCGACGAAGATTTGCCGTTAGGTAATGGTTTTGAGTTGGTATCGTTTTAACGGCAGATTTGTGTTTTTCCTTCACATGATCATTTGGTACCTTCGATATTCTGGAGCTATCAATATCTGTCGATACATTTTCTCAATATCCACATTCAATACGACCTTGTGTTTTCGTAATCTTACGAGGATTTGATAAAGACTCTGTTGAACGACAGCTCCAACGAACAGTTTATCGTTTAAAGCAAAACGCATCAAAAACAACCCTCAGTTTCGTTGTGGTACTCCCTTCCTTTAATACGCCATGATGAGAAAGATAATAGGATTTACCAATAATTTTACTTTCTGAAACTTCCTTCATATGGCCCAATGACAGTTATTCTCTCATGAACTGTTTTTATAATTCATAAAATCCTTGATCTCTTTAGAATCTTGTTTCCAAGGATTGAAATCGTTTTGCTGCGATTTGGTAAGGATCTAAATGGAAAACGTGAAACAAATCTTCCATCGTCATTGCGTACCGTATTTCCGACAAAATGTTGCTTGCATTCTATTTCATCTCGCGTTAAATGTTTAATAGGAGATTTCAGTTACACTGTTTCCCAAAACATACGTAGCGAGTTGTTGATGTCGATCTCAGTGTGTAAAGCCACAGCCGTATGACAGACTTCGACGCTATCTGGTTGGCTTAATTTTCCACTGACGACCCATCCAAAAAGTGTATTGATTGCGATCGGTTCATTGTTTCTTCCGGTGACCTTGCCATTAGTGATCAGACTCAGTGCGTATTCGGAAAATTTGGATCCGCTAGTTGAAGACCATCTAAATGATGCCATTCTGATGTAACTAATTCAGTTCGAGGGATCATAAATGTTATCTTCGGCACAATGTAAGGGTCCAGCGTTATTCTAACATCAGTTGTGGACGTGAGGACAATGTGGCTTTTGTAATACCTCTCGTTGTTCCTGTACCCGTCTAACCTAACCCGGTAATCAGCACCTTAGCGTTTTTCCTTGGAAGTGGCAGTCTTTTAACACACGCTTCAGTAATAAATGAAGATTCTGAGCAGCAGTCAATAACAGCTCAATATTGCTGCAAATCTCCAGATTTGTCCTTTGCGCGCAGTAATACCGTTGACAATAACGCGCGTTTAGGTGCAACGTTTATGTTCTAGAAACAATTCATATCGTTCATGTGGCGCAATTTCAATGGTGTTTGTCTGGCTTGATGTCTGCCTCCGGTCTTCGGTATGCATCTTCTCATTAAATTTAGCGCACTCCCACATTGGATGATGTTTCTCTTTGCACAACGGACAGCTTGAAAAATTGCTACTGGCAATGAGACTGTTTGTTGTCTGTGATTTTGGAGGAATTCTTTTATTCACAGGCTTAATTCCAGAAGTATATAATGCGTCGCTCCGTTTAGCCACGAAATCGAAGAATTCATCTAAAGTGGGGTTATCCTTTGACGTTGTTTCTTGAGACCATATGTGTTTTGATTCAGAGTCTAATTTCTCTAATAGGATATAGATCAACCATGGATCTCGTGATTCTGCACTGGGACCCAATACCTTTAGACCTCGAATCACTTCCTCCGACGTATCCAACATTTTACGAAGATTACATGGGTCCGCCTGCGTAACCCTTGGTTGCTTTAAGAATACTCCTATGAAGGCATTAAACGAATGTTTTTTACGGTCAAACCTCTTTTTCAACAACTGCAACACTTCGATATAATTCGCGTCCGTCACGCTAAAGTGCTTTAATAAAGCTGCCGCATCCCCTCAAACCAGCGATTTCTAATATTGCAATTTTTGGATAAGCATATTCGTGTATTGTTTTCGTAAACAGGCCAAAAAACGACTGCCATTCCATGTAATCACCAGTAAATGCAGGAATATTCATTTTCGGTAATCTCATTTCTCCATGTGGTAAAGTAAGCGTTGCGCTGAACGATGAATCTGCATTATTTCCATTATATTACTTTTTCGAATACATTCGTTCAGTTAGCAACTGCCATATAGTAACCTTCTTCAAACACAGCCATGTTGGAATCTTCAGTTGGATCGATCGCACTGATGAACTCTTGCAGCATCTTATGAGCACGTACTAGTCCAATTGATTCACTATTCCACGTGAACCCGTGGCTCAGTAATTACAATTGTGTTAAATTCCCACGAAATAACAGTGGACTGTATGTGTTTAAACCTATAAAGAGTTTTCAAGAACGGCAACGGAACGCTATTGCAGATTAAAGATTTTTTAGCCCAGAATTTGCATATCTATAGTAATGTGAATTTCAAAAACTTCGAAATAATTGCTGAACCCTAAACCTATCTTCAGAAGTTTCTAGAACGGCATCGGAGCGCTACTGCAGATTTTGTGTTTTTGTAAGGGGATTTTCTAAAACTTTGAATTAATTACTGACCCGTAAACCTTGCTTTAGAGGTATCAACGGCAATCGGAGCACAATTTCTGATTTAAGTAAGGTGATTTTCTAAAGCTTCGAACTTTCTATGAAATATATGGAAATATTCAAGCAATCTTAATGCACATTGGCACAACAATTACTTACCCCTTAATCTATCTTTAGAGGTTTCAGGAACCGACATCAAAGAACAATTGAAGAAATTGAATTTTTCTGGCTCAGAATATGCTTATCTATAGTAGGAAGATTTTTAAATATTCCGAATTAATTATAGCCCCCGAAATTTACCTAAACAGGTTTCAAGACCGGTAATCGGAGCAAAATTAAGCAAGGAGGAAGTAATAACGGTTTATGATTAAGTCTTGCTCACATTTCTCTGACATGTATCAAGATTTAAATTAATGCAGGAGAACAGGCATGCTTCTTGAATATAAACATACCATATATATTGTAGATGAGTTAATGTGTGAGCAATCTTAAATTCATTGTCCAGCTATAAAAGGGGAACAAATCGGTGTGATTAGACTAAGTGATTAAACATATAAGGATATAATCTTAAGCAAAATAAAGCGGTGAAAGATTAAATGTAAAAGTGATAAGTGAAACGAGAACGAAATTAAAAAATAAAAATTATCCGACGATTTTGCACGCATTTTCAAGGCCTTCAAATAAAGCAAAAAGAGCTTCTATTAAAGAACCGTTCGAACGCGAAAACCAATTATTAGCTGATCGTGCGTCAGGTAACAGTTTGCTTGCTAACGGTTAAACGGTTGACAATGGCTCCATCCAAACAAATATACAAGTCTTCCACGATAACGGTCCATAATATTCATTCGACGACGTAAACAATTCTGTGTGTTCATTAAACGGTGAAGACAATTTTCCGATTGAAAAATGGTTTCGTGATTTTGAGGAAACTACGAAAATTTCTGGTTGGAAGAAACGTGATCAATTTTTATATGCGAGAAGATTATTAGAGGGAGATGGAACTAAACTCAAATCTTGAAATAATTTGAAGAATTTTCTACAAAAGAAATTTGGAATCAAGACGAATAGGGCTATTAACCATAAAAAAATGGCGGAGCGTAAAAAAAACCCGACGAGACGCTACAAACATATCTAATAGAATTATGAGGAACTGGTGCGACAGGTAGCCTGGCGGAAAGTGCAATCATGCAGTACTGTATAGACGGGATACAGGATAGGGAATTAAACAAACAGATCTTGTATGGCGCCGTGATGCGTGTGTAGTTTAAAAATTTTGTTACATCAACTAAACCAGGTACTGCAAATTTTTACAGTACAAATAAACCGCAAGGAAAACGAAATTTTAAAACATGCTGTTCTGAATGTGGTGCAAATAGACTTGTGAGGAAAAGCTGCCCAAATAAGGGAAACGGTTCCATGTGTGCTACAACTGTAAGGAATTCGGGCATGTATCTCTAAAATGTCCAAAACAGGTTAGCCCAAAAAATTGTTTGGTTCTTCAAAGTAATACATCCGTTTACAAAAGTCATAAGATTTGGAAACATGAATTTAGCGGCTATAATAGATAATGGAAGCGACATTAATTTAATATCGGAGAGCAAATTCAAATTATTAGATATTTCGAATTGGGAAATAGGTGATCAATTTTACAAGAGATGGATCAAAGTTAAAATCGAAAGGGTGATTGTTGCCTTATGATGTCATTATAGGACGCGAATTTATTCGGCAAACGATTAGGATTTTCACTAGATTCTGCGACCAACGAAATTGAAATGCGAATAATCCTGTCAGACGAAAAACCAATCACCAAACCACCTAGAAGACTCTCGATATAAAAGATAAGATATTATACGGACGAGTAATTCCCTGAACGAAGCGGCTTTGCGTTGATTATCGGCGACTAAATCGACGTATCGTAAAAGATAAGTTTCCTGTGCCATTGTTAGACGATCAAATCGATCAACTGCCAGGGGGCGACTGTGTTTTCAACTCTAGATTTGCGAAATGGGTTTTTCATGTACCGGTCGCAGTTGATTTATTTAGGTACACCGCCTTCGTGACTCCTTTCGGTCACTACGAGTTTTCGAAAGCACAATTCTGTTTGTGTAACTCACCCGCGGCATTCCAAAGATTTATAAGCGATGTGTTTAAAGATTTGGTGTGACGAAAAATCATTTGTGTCTAGATGATCCAGTTATACCGGCCAAGGAAGACATGGAGACTTTATTGCGACTGAAAGAGACATTTGCTGTTGCGGAAGGCTACAGTCTACAACATAGAATATCTAGGATATGAAATTGAGCGGAATCGCGTGAAACCATCGATGAGCAAAACTTTAACAATCACTAAGTTTCCCGAACCGAAAATAGTGAAACAAATTCAAAGTTTCCTCAGCCTAACCGGATAAAGCTCAAAGCTAAATCCTTGAGTGATCTTCTACGTAAAGATATTTCGTTTGTATTTCAGGAAATTCCGAAGCATGCGTTCGAGCAGTTCAAACACGCGTTAACCAGTAGGCCAGTGTTAATAATTTATTCAATGATAGCTAGGATCAAGGCGGCACAAAAGGAGGACGTGGATCTATAACCGATGTTCAAGATACTGGAGTCAGGTACGTATGTATTTAACTAATCACAATGTTTTATTTAAGATAGACCAAGAGACGCAAGTTTTAGTTATGATCAAGGACACTTTGGAGTTCGAAAAGTGAGCCAGCTGGTGCGGCGGAATTTCTAAATTCCCGATCTTGAGGCAAAAGTTAAACCCTGCGTGAAGAACTGTGTAACGTGCATTCTTAGCGATCGAAAAATGGAAAAGAAGGAGTGCCTACTAAATCCAATTCCCAAAAACGATGAACCATTGACAACATACCACATTGATCACGTGAGTGATCTCACAGTAATTGACAGGTTTTCGAAATTCGCGTGGCTTTAACCTTCGAAGACGACAACCGCACAAGAGGTTGTTCAAAAGTTGGAACAGCAGAAGTCCGTGTTTGGAAATCCGGCTTATATAATATCTGATCGAGAAGTCTGTTTTACATCAGCAGACTTCGTACAATACTGTAAAAATAAAGGAATCGAGCATTCACTGATTACATTGGGTATGCCATCTGGTAACGGGCAAGTCGACCGACTAAACCGAATTATTATACCAGTCCTTACCAAGCTTAGTCTACACGATCCTGCTGAATGGTACAAACATGTACCTAACCTTCAACGCTACTTAAACAATTCATTCCAAAGATCGATCGAAATGGCTCCTTTCGAGCTATTAATGGAGGTAAGGGTGAGGACACCGGAAGATTTGCGTGTGAAGGACGCGGTGGATTAAGAAGTGGCGCATAATTTTTGTGATGGGCGAGTTGAAGATCGTCAGTTAGCAAACCCTGTTAAAGTTAGCCGAAACTTTCCAGCCGAAAGTAAAAGTCGATAATGCAGATTATTTTATTAACATTTCAGCTGAAAATAAACAATTTGGTGGTTGATAGCCAAAAGTAAATAGTATAAATGGATTGCAATAAAAATTTTTGTAAATAGTCTTACGTGGCAAACTTTGTTTAACCACAGATAAATAATAACCAGATGAATTAATAAAACGAATTTATTGATTTTTTCAAAATCGACTGATAAAAGCGCCATTTAGCAAGTGGCATAATAAATAAGCGCAAACCGGTACCCCATGAATGTGTCTATGCTCTTATATCAACAGCTCAAAACGTTTCGTACCACGTACACATTTCATATAAATCCATCTATTGTATGAATATTGTAAACATTTAAAAAATATTGATCGTATACTTGTGTACATATTATGTATGTATGTATGTATACTAGGTATGGATAGGATGTCTTTTTTCTTCTCTTTTTGTTTGTATTTTTATTGAAATTTACGATTTTGAGTTGATTACATACATGTACGAGTACATATATTCAGACTAAATTTATAAAATGTTTCGTTTTTGAATTAAAATTACTTGAAAAAGCTATTTGATAATTAAATGCAGAAAATAAAATTTTGGAAAATCTATTACCTACATAATTTAGTTAATTCACGAATTTTCTCAGAAAGTAGAAGAGTTACGTAAATGGTATATAATGACAGTTTTGTTTGGGCTGAGACGGAGAATTTAAGATATTTTTTCTTTAACGGATCGACTACTGATCAGAGACGCTGGATAATGGTTCAAATTTTTAATTGCAATTTGGGTCTTATGATACATCAAATGAAAGGTATTTTTATTGTAAAACCAATCAGGAAGGTTTTAACTATTGTTAACAAAAAAAATGGGATACATCTCTAAAATGTCAGTCAAAGCTTTCACTATAATAGTGAAAGCTTTAAATCTGATTAAATTTTTGTTTTATTATAATAACTTCAAATACTTAGGCTCTGCGAACTAATGAAATGCACGATTTTATCTTCCCGCTTCAGTTCGTCAGATACAGATGATGTATTCAGGAGCTAATATATTTAGGTATTTAATATTTAGGATTTTTCAACGTATGACAAAAAAAAATAATTGTTGTAAGAGAAAACAGTTTACACCATTGTTATTGTAATAAAATATCTTTGATTTGTGTATAACATGACCGCTATTGCTTAAAAATTTAATCCATTACCTTACCAAGCACCCCTGCGCCAGATGATCCATTGAAGAAAAAAAATATACTAATTTGACAAAAAACGAAAACCTCGTTAAAAAAAGTTGAATTGTACACCAAACCTCATTTTAAATGTTTAACTAAATATTCTAACCATAAAAAGAAAATTGGAGCTATTTCTGAATAAGATATACTAATTCGTAAGTGTAAGATTCTTGTTTGATTTGAGTAATCAGATTCGTTCGTTTCTTATTCAAGTCAAATACGAATCTTACACTTTTGAATTCGTATTGTATTGAAAACAAGACATGCAGAAGTCCTTTCTTCTGGTCTAATGCTTAACTGATCACTATGAAATTTGGAATTGGGATTTCTAGTATTTTGATAATTTCCCTTAATATATTTTTCGGCCAACCAACTGCAATGTTTTCTTATTAACACCAAAATCATAAAATTTAATGTAGATTTATTATGTTCGCAGCAAGGGTTTTGATCATTGTAAAAATCTGGAAATTTAATGCGTGTGTTATGTATGCATAATTTAACAATATGCTCTTTTAAATTTTTAATTTGAGGTTTTTCATAGAACATTCTACCAAACATATAGATTTGGGCTTTACATATTTCAAAAAAGCAATCCGTTGGTGCCTTAAGCCTTCCTAGGTCACTTTCATCTTTGTAATAATTTTTGTGGTGAATTAGATATTCCGATGGTACTTCCATTACATCATTAGGTTTTAAATAATTATGCTCACATCCAACGCATTTTAACTTTTTAATAATTTTACACGCCACATATCCAATAAAATATCTTATTGAAGCATCTGTGAAATTGGTAGGTATATCATCCATATCTAAATTTATAAAATTGTCACTTATATCGGAGACATCTTCCATGTCAAACACGTATTCATTGGTTCCAGGTACCTCTGAAATGCCAATGGGGACACAATTTATTTCCTCCTCAATCAGTTCCGCACCGTCAGTTGGGAGTTTTAAAGATTCGTCTGAATCTTCCTCGCAATTGGCACAATTAGAAAATGGGGTTAGAATTTTGATGGTGGTTAGCTTTGCTATATTATGATTGAATTCGTATACTGAAGGGTTCTTGTTATGTCCATTAGCTGCCCTAATCTGCGAAAACAAGTTTTCTATAGGATCCTGATTTAATCTTGCAGTTAGTAAATATTCAATCCCAGAGTTTTCTGACTTAATTTGCAGCGCTAATTCGTTAATCCCATTAATTGTTTGAATTAATCCATCAAAACAGTAGACCGTTGCTTTTTTTACGATTTTAATCTTTGATATGTAATCAACCATATACTTTAAAAATTCTGTTATTTCGTTGTCTAACATCAAAGCACTCGCGAATTTATTTTTGCTAAATTTTGATTTCGAATTTAAGCAATCGAAGAGTTTGTCGAATTTTTTGATAAACTTAAAAGTAGCAATAGCGACTGATGCATTGTCATTACCGATCTTTCCGAGTTGAACCGCAGTTTTAATTCCAGCTGCTACACTTCTGCTTAATACCTGTACAGCTAGCTTAACCCTCATTTTCTCAAACGTGTTAGGATAAATGTGCTTCTTCGAAATTTTTGGGCAACATTTGGTTACTGAATCTTTTTCTAAATTATATAATTCTTTTACAATATTCCAACTGACTATTCCATCAGGGCATTTTAAATCGGACTTCATTAAGGTATTCCTTACTGATTTGATTAGATGTGGCGGATCGTAAATACCAATTATTTGTTGGTCGCCAGATTGTAAAAATGGTCTAGTTACTGTCATTCCACACATTTTGAATGCTTTCCGATTGCTGGATCCCTGGTCACACGTTACAGCTCTTACTTTGACACCTAGTTCCTTACATTTATCCAAATTTTCCATAATTAATAAATAAAGTTTGTCTGATGTTATGGATTGATTGGATACAAAATAACTGAGGAGAAATTTCCAGTTCGAAATAATACTTCTAATCATAAAACAACAAATTATTTTTCCAATCTTGTCTTGTCTCTCGGTACCAAAATCAACGAAACCATCAATTTGATCAGAATAAATGTTATATATCAGGTCGCTTTTGATGTAGACTTCATCAAATATTAATACAACCTGTTTTAAATTTTCGCTCATACTGCTGATTTTTTCTTTAATACTTGAGAAAATATTTACATTGAACCCAGGACTTAAATGTTTAATAGGTTGCCACCTCACTAATGATGCTTTCAACGGTAGGTTTAAGTTTAGATTTTCTCGTAAATATTTATAAGTAGCGGACTATCTATAATAAATGTTTTGAGCCAGAAGCTTTTGGTTGCTAGGCCATTTCTCGTTTTTCGATCTGTAACTTGTTAACATTTTACAGAAGGTTTTGGAATTTTCGTGAATGGTCAACTGGTCAATAATTTTGGTCATTTGCTGTTTCACATATTTCGGTTTGCCTACATGTACGAGTGATTTCTTACGTCTATATCTATTTATTTGTTGTTTGTAATTATTACGATTCCGGTTTAAATCGGCTATTTGCTTGTCCTTTAAATTTATAATTCGTAACGATTCAAAAAATTTTAATCTGTAATAATTTTCGTTTTTTATGTTCCGTAAACAATTTTTGCAGTTAGGAGGATTAATTTCGACTTAAGAGTAGTACGGTGGTTCTTCGAAGACCGAAATGTCACTTTGGATATTTTCCTTATCATTCTCACTCGTGAATGGTAAACTATAGGTTTTTCCAGAGAAGCGTGTGCACATATCGGTGTCACTGTAACAAGTTTCGTCAATTTCTGAAATATTATCAACTGATAACATCGTTATCATTGACACGTTATCATCATCGGAAAAAGCGTCGAAATCATCTTGTAAATTTTCGGTTGTGTTACCTACTGGCTTATCGCCCAAATTTTTAGTAGGGACAGCATTTCTTCTTAACCCCGTTTTAGTGAAATATTTCTTTTCAAAATGTTTCTCACAAACCCTGATATTTTTAATATTCACATTACAATATTTAATCCACTCATTATATTTTTTATTACACTTGTTTAATTTAAAAAGTCGAATATTTTTACGTTTAGACGAATCACAATTATCTACAGCACACCTAATTCCACTTTTTCTCCTATCAAGACTGATCTCCATTATTTTAAGATCAGTTCTTTTAAAATATTTAAACAAATTCAATAATAAACAGAAACTAATAACTAATAATAAATATTTATATTTAACCAAATACGTAATACAATAAACTAATTTTCAGTTATTTTCTAATATTGTTATCACTTTTCCGATCAAATTTAAGATTTTATTTTATTCGATTTTACTATAACCATGAATATTGTTTTGGTTATTACACGTTTTGTATTCACACAAAAGGAGTATTTTTCTGTTTCTATTGCATTTACTACATTTTACAAAAATGCAATTATACAAATTTTGGGAATCCCACAATACAATGCACATGCATAGCTAAATGTGGAAACAGTAGAATTGAATAAGTAAATACATAGTAAAAAAGGAAAAAATATGTATGGATTTATATAATAATGTGTTAGTGTATATACATATTTTGTATTCGTCAAATGAAGGAAATAAATAATCTATTTTAAATATTGCGTTTCGTTTCGTAGCTAAATGCATTTATTTCCTTCACTGTGCTGATCGAATTTTTATGGTTGTTTTATTTTACGTTAGATGGAATTTGTGTAAACTGTATGAAAATAATTTGTAAAGGTTTTTTTCTGCGATTGGGGTTACGGTTGAAGCTTACTCAAAATAATTCACACCGTAAAATGGAGCCATTGTTTTTTTTCAAAATGTTGTTCCTATTGATTCATCTGGGTTATCTGTGGTTTAACCTATCGTGGAAAATATCGAAAAATCAGAAGGATTCACAAAATTGGAATAGAGTCTCTAGAGTCTACATCTGAAGTTGAATCTTTTTTATGTGATTTGTCAATAGCTATCGCAGGAAAAAATTCAGTTTTAGATTCCCGTGGGAAATCTCGGAAAATTCGATTTTTCAAAAATCATTAGAAAATTTGTATGAAATCAGCCTCTAGAGTGTTATACCTGGAGATGAATTGCATTGATGTGATTTGTCAATAAATGTCGCAGGAATAAAATTCAGTTCAAGTTTCATTTGAAATCGATAGCTATTGACAAGTCACATAAATTCAATTCATCTCCAGACATTACGCTCTAGAGGCTCTAGTGCTGATTTTACACAAATTTTAATGATTTTTGGAAAATCGAGTTTTTCGAGATTTCCCACGAGAAACTTAAACAGATTTTTTTCATTCGATAGCTATTGACAAATTACATAATATAAGAACGATTCAACTTCAGATATACACTCCTGCAACTGATTTTATTCCAATTTTATGGATTCCTCTGATTTTTCGATATTTTCCACGACTAGGTTAAAGAAAGTTTTCCACGTAAGACTATTTACAAAAAATTTTTTTTATCCAATTTACTTTCGACTGATAACTACTAAATTTTTTATTTTCGCCTGGAATGGTAATAACATAATCTAAATTAACGACTTTTTCACTTTCGGCTGGCAAATTTCGGCTAACTTTAACAGTATAGTTAGCAAAGCGTCAAATCGAAGCAATGCAAGAAGAAAACCGACGAACTTAAAAAAAAACGACGTAAAGTAGCAACGGTTTGTGATGTGTGTGACATCATAAAATGTGTGCCATAAAACGAACCCAATTCATCACTGGTTCGAAATTACTAATAAAATTTTTGGGTCAATACCGCGTAATTAGGGTCAAAAGGGGCGATCGTTATGAAGTAAAAAAATTGGTAAACAGACCACTTCAACTGGCGCAGAGAATATGAAGAAATGGCTCTGTGACGATTCAGAGCTTGAGACAAAATACGAGTTTGAGAGCAATGATATGAGTCCAAATGAAGCAGAAACTCAGTCGTCTGGGTCAGCCGACACAGCAGGAGGTCCGAGTGGAAAGGGCTCATTTTTCACTAAAGCAAGGGTCGGACTAGCGTTTATTTCGAAGATTTTATAAATTTCGTGTAGTTATCAAAGCCGTTTATCGGTCCATTCTTCTCATTTGAAACTATATGCATTGCCTGAATAACCAATTGTTTTAAGCCTTTGTTTTAAACTTAGCTATATATAATCCTTTATAATTATGATTACTTCATGCGGAACGTGTTACTTTAACTAATAACGAATTCCATCTAAATTCCCACAGTTCAATTTTAATAAAGGATTTTTAATTCATCTACCTCGCTTAGACAATACCAAAAACACTTGTTTTATATAAAAGCAAAGTCGTTGAATGAGGCGGGTTTTCTTGATGTTACGGCTCTCTGTATTAATATTTGCTTTCGCCAACAAACTGAGCCGTGGCCATCAATTTTAACACAATGCGAATTCGTTTTTAATTACCATTCCACATAAATATGTGTTGTAATGTACATATAATTATTAACGAAATTAAAAAGTAGAGTGCATATAAAACTATAAAATTGGTGAATATAAATTACCGCCCACTTTCGCGACGACACTGTGCTTAAAAATAAAATATAAAGTACACACTAAAAGCACCATCTATGGCATTATCTAATAACTTAACAAATTTTACAAAAACTTTCCAAAAATATTTCAAAGCTTTTTGAATAATAAACTGTACTAAAAAACAGTAAATATTCGAACCCGTTTGCCATAATTATTTTAATTAATTTATCCGAGACAGTTTTTATATTCACAAATAGCTAACATAAATTCACCGCCAGATGGTAATACAATGTAAATTTAATTACAAAATTCGAATTAAAAATTGTATTTACAACTTAATATTAATTAATTCCTGATTTAAAAGTATTTAAAAGAAATTATTAATTAAAAATATGTAACCAAAATTATAAAATAATTTAAATCCAAAAAAAACTCCATTTTAAATTACAATTATTATTGGTAAACCGTGTTCAAGAGTGAGACAACTAGATTCTAATCAGAATGAGCGCAAGACGTGAACAAGAAATAAACTCCGCCCTACATTCATTACTTTAGCCAATCGTAACTTTCGTGTTCTATATCGATCTGCCATATTATAATATCACCTCGACCAATCAAAATCAACACAAATTTAAATACTCAACAATTTTTTTTTGGTAATTTTGTCGATGTTCTGGAGGAGGGGGGATAAAAGAGTGGCCAGTAACGCGAGCGCAAAGCAAAAAAAAAAAGAATCAAATTAATTTTTATGTAGTTTATTATGTGTACACGAAACAGTATAAAATAAAAATCCAAATAAATCGAATTTTAAATGAAAATGGAAAAACAAAACAAAAAATTTATGTTTGGTTTTAATTGATTTTTATATGATTTTCCAATTTTTCATTTTTTTGTGTTTTTTTTTGGTTGTTGTTGCCGAAAAAAATAAATAAAATATGTTTGTTGGAAATATGTACCTAAGGCACAGGAGAAAAGGTGAAATTTTGTAAAATTTCCAGGAAAATTTAACTGATCGTTTTTTTTTATTCTGCTTGTAATGAAAATTTATTTGAAATTTTGTTGACAGTTTTTTTTTCGGTCGTGTATAATGGAAAACTTTTATTTAACTTTTTTTTGCCATATTTTTTCCTATATATGGTATATGTGGTGCGTGGTTTTTTAAAGATAAAACATACATTAATATATTATATACATAGACGAGAGGTATATATGAATGTAATGTACGTACATATGTGTATATATATAGAAATTTATTTAACCCTTACCACGAGGACGAGCAAAAAAGGAAGCACAACGTGTAGGTATAACCAAAAAGTTGTATATAAAAGTAAAGTAGACAAAAAAGCCTAAAAAAAAAATGTTCGAAAAGTGCTTTTTGAAAAGGGAAATTGTTTTTCTTTCGTAAATATATTAAATTTATGGTTTGAGGATTTTTTTTTTGTTGTTGTTGGGGTTGTTGGAAAAACTTTTTATTTTATATATACAGCTATTAGAATTTCGTTCCAACATAAAGTTACGACAATTTCATAAAAGTAAATGAAACATAAATTTTCAACTCTTTGTTATTATATATACACGAGTATAAGAAAGGCATAGGTATAAATGGGAGGCTGGTAACAATATATTTGGGGGATTGGGGTTTCATGAATAATTAATATCACAAAAGCGATATCGTTAAGATACATAAATTGTTTAATTTTTTTTTAGAATATTTATGTATATTGTGAAATGTTTAATTAAAGTCACTTAATGGATTTTTTTGTTGTATTATATATGTACGATCGCTCGTTTTGTTCAACAATCGTGATTTTTGCTGTATAAATGTGATGTCGGCATATAATGGATGCTCTTTATATTTTTGGGGTAATTTATTGCAAAAATCGTGTTTCTTTATTTTGAATATTGCTTGATATTATGAATGTTTCCATTAATAACATAATTTTTTAATGCAGTAATATTGTTATTCATATTTCATTAATCACTTTAATTAAAGGCGAATTGACATTTTGGAACTGCCAGAGATCATAATTGAAAAACTATGTCTTTTTTCGAAGTACCAAGGTAGAGTGTGTGAAATAAGAAATTTTACGAAAATTTATTTGCCGGATCTTACCAACTAATTAATTAATTACAACACAATATATAGAATGATAAAATATCAAATAAACTTTAAACTAATTAAAATTTATTTTTAACAAAATCAAAAACTAAATATATAAATTTCGAGAAAGGATTTACACTTCTAATCTCATTCGGAACCCTGTTCCAAACTGTTTAAGTATTAAACAAGGGAGAGTTACTGTAGGTTAATTAATCGATTACCTGTTAATATTTGATATTGCCAACAGAACCAACTTTCATTTTGCGGTATATGAATCTTCAATCCATACAAAATGGATTTAATATTATTACCAGACCTTGACAACTTGTGAATCATAGGTGAACCTGTTATTTAAACATATTCTTAGGTAATTCATATTATTAAGTCATCTGGTATAACTGGATAATTATTCCTATAAATGAAAATTGGCTGAGTTCTAGCAATATTCAATGAGATTCATTAAATTTATACCAACCTAATGTAATATAAAGATCACCGTTGATATTATGATTACCGCTAAGAAATATTTGGCAATCATCAGCATACATGTGGTACACTCTGAATATTTTGTTCCATTTGGCAGATGATTTATAAATAGAGAAACCCATATTGGGTTAAAAATGGTCCCGTGGAAAACCCTTAGAACTCGATCCTTATACCCATTTGTAACGACATTTTGGTATGTTAAGTGCTGTAATATTGAAATTCGCTTTAGAAAAATCCAATAATACCAGCACGCCAAATGAGTTTTTTTTTGGTCAAGGTGATAACCCATCAACAAGATAAAACTGTGTTGTACCTGTTCAGTAGGGTTATTCTGGAATCCAGATTGAAATTGTTTTAAATAATTGCCCTTTACGAGATAAAATCGATAACAAAGTAATTGGGCTAGAGGTTATTTTATTATTTCATGATCGGAACCACAACGTTTATTAATTTTGCAGATATTTTGAAATACAGACCTATTGAAGCAAATATTAATAAGGTAGGCCTAAGGCGATATAACCCAAGATAATATAATTTTAAGGAATTTTAAGTTGATTCTATCATGACCAGATGAGTTAAATTTTATCTGTTAACCAGCTCTGACAGTACCAGTAATGTCAACGTTGGGTGAAAAACCCGACAAAAATTAACTTGACATAAATATTGGTTAACGATTAAAGGCTACATATATCTAAGCTAAAATATTAGACTTACTTTTTTCCAATCCAATACGATGTTCGTTATTCTGTAGCGTTCGTTATGATATAGTACTATATACTTTAAACCGGCCTTCTTTTATATTTAAGAAACGCGCCTGAATTAAACCAAGGACAACAGACTCGTAATAAGAGTTGGAACCTCAAGAATATAAGTGTATGTTATAACTTCCAAAGCAATATCAAATTATTTAGGCCAATTTTACTAATAGATAGATATCCAGCTTACACTCAAAATAACCTTCAAGTCATCTGTTTTCATATAAATGAAGCCTGGTACTCTGATGCTACAAGTGATATTTTCACAATGTACTGAGTGTACTTTATCTGTGTCCTATATCTATAATACTCACTCAAAATTATAGACTAGTCATTGATTTACAGTGTAATGATGTCAATATCAGCTGATTCACCAAATGATAATCATACAGTGTTGCGACAATACTTCATCCAAAAATCACAAACGCCAATCAGCCAACTTTCAGAGATATAAATTCCTAATTTTCGGATTCTCTACCTTATTATCATAAATTTACCGAAAGGACTCTATCTGAAGTGTAAACGTTGATCAGAGTAATGAAAAATTATTTCGGCTAATTTCATCACATTTAGATCACATAGAAAAGAAGTCAGTATTGGTGGGTTCTCGAAATAGTTGTGAAACAGTGTACATCCCTCTCAGATTAATAAAAAACCATTTGGGCCAAGTTTTAAGTGTGATGATGATTATTTGAGATCAAATATAAAGCAATGCCCCTTCGAAGAAAATATTTTTTTGTATTGTATAGTTCTAATCGAATAGTCAAATGAAAAGCAGATGAAAATTGGCTGTACCAATAAATAATTTTGTAATGCTTTTTGTAGTTTGAACTGACAAAAAATTGTGTCACCAGCATTACCAGCAAAAATAATGTCAACTTGTTCTCGAATAAAATATGATTTTTCTAACCGGATTTCAGTTAAAGGGATTTCATTAAGAAGAAAGACCTATTCAAAAAATTTCTGGAAGGCTCATCACACGAAGAATTAAATATTGTGCGAAAATTGTTAATTGTTTGAAAGCCATAGAATATTCAACAACCATAATCCAAACTTGATATGGATTAGCTAGGGTACGATTACGAATAGCACAGGCCTTACTGATCGAATTTCATAGAATTGAGCAAACTATCGTTGACTTGACGTAGGATGATCCAGAAAGGCTATTACACCGCTGATCTACACTAAGAAAAATGTGTATTGGTCTTAAGCAAATAAAATATAGAAAAATAAGTTTTAGGATATTTTCCTGTACTTAAAGTAACTTTCCCAAGATACAAGACATAATTTCTAATTATATTGTTAAAAACGGAACAGTCTAAGGTTTTGGTCTTGGTTGGCCATCTTCTTTGATAGAAGAAACCGAAGTATTGTAAATCTATAAACATAGTAATATTACTAAACTTATTGGTATAAGGTATTTAATTTAAAGTAACTTTTCATTATCTATTGATACTTCTCCTGTAATGTAGATACATAAATATTGTAAAGCTTTTTGTCTACAAACACTATTCTTTGCAAGAAAATCAAATGGACAATTCAAATTTGTTAACTTTTTTTTAATTTTTTTCGGTTTATCTTAGATATCCCAATAACAACATCGGAAGACTGCTGGCCTGAGGCAGTTATCGCCTATTTATGATAGTTTAACTTTTGTGCAACTGTAAGCTCCTCCAAATATGTTTTTTTTCTTTGGTTTCCAATTAATCTTGAAAACGATATTAATTGAAGCTATTTTTGGCCTATTATCTACACGCTTAAGATAAAATGGATGGGAGGACAATAACGAGTAAACAAATTTTAAACTTCGGCAATATTTTCAGTTTTTATAATAACTAGTTTTTATTTTTTATTTTTATATTGAGAAATAAATGTGCACCTATAGGTAAGTGAGTCCCACATTTACTCTTTCATAGGTTTCTATATAATATTACTGAGAGTATAGTAAACATACTGATCTTCAATATTAACTGGAATTAATATGTCCATCGATCCATTGAGGATTTGTACCAATAAAAGTTGTTGATTTTATTTATATTATTAATAATTTACTTCTATGTACATATACTGCTTTTCTCTCAAATGTATTAAGGAGAACTGCCAATACTCTTTAGGTAAAATTCCTGACAATGTGTTCCATTACATTTCTTCAAATAGTATAATTTCGTGTACAATCAGGAATTTCGTCTATTTCATTATTTTGAAAAATATAGAACATTTAACAAGAATTTATTGTTGTCCCAAAAACGCATATAGCTATGGTTAAGAAATACGTCAAAAATAGGGTATTTTACCCATAGTTTTTTTCAGTAAAACGAAATTAAAGGCGAACAAGCGCGAAGCACCAATTTAAAAGATAAATTGCCAAGGATAAATAATACGCCACCAATTAATGCAAGTTAGCCGTATGGCTCACGAGTTTTCATAATTAAAAGGCTTGTTGAGATATGAAGCTGCTAACCTCCCGAAACATAAACCGACCTCAGACGCCGCTAATTATATTGAGAACTTGAACAAACTATGTAAAAGATTATGGCAGATAGTGTTACACATTCATTCATAAAAGTTCTTATCAACGTACCATCGCGAATGAACTAAAAAGATGACTAAAGGAAATTGAGCCCGAAACTAAAATCAGGGGCATCTGGGTTATATATTGATCGCATGAAAATTAGATGACGAAAGTCGAGATAGATGCTAGTAAATGAAACGTTGAATATGGAATTACTAACCTGTCAAAAACTAATTCACTTCCTAAATAAAAAAAACGGATTCTTTAGGTTCGGTGAAAGATTATCTTCGATTAAAAGGTGCTCAAGTGAAGCCACATATGATGCCGCATGTAAGCCTGATTATCGTGAAAATTCATCCGTAATATTTATCAGTGCAAATCCAAAGAAAGATGTTAAATTTGTAAATGTAGACACAACTCACTTTTTTACTCAACCATTAATATCAGTTGCTCGTCCAGTGATAAGAATGCCAGTATTAGTCAACCTCCACCA
Organism: Tipula vernalis; assembly: GCA_958295665.1. NCBI lineage: Eukaryota > Metazoa > Arthropoda > Insecta > Diptera > Tipulidae > Tipula > Tipula vernalis. The sequence continues at coordinate 323,538,360 of OY282560.1, read as the reverse complement.
GAAAATCCTCTAGAGCAATAATTGTGCCATTATTCGAGTCAGAAACTACAATCAACATTTTTGCTATTGCGACAGTGAAGGTTAAAGTTTGAAATGGCCAGCACAATATATTCCGGGTAAAAAATATCATGTTCCCCGCCGATATACATTGTCCGGCGAATAGCATATGAGCAAAATTTCTAACATTACGAACCAAACAATAATGATTGAACCAAAAACATCTTCAGAATTATACTTGGAAAATCGGGTGATCATTCGTATTTGAAGCAATCAAGTTAGCGGAACAACCTGCCTCCCTAATTTTTGAATCCTAATATTAGGAAGAAAATAATAAATCCAATACAAAGCGATCCATATTGTCGAAAGTTATAGTCCGATCTTGTACATTGTTATTAGCCTAATTAATTAAACGTGTCTGGTATCTCCTAAGTGTAACAGATTACTAAATTTTTGAATGAACGCGGATTTTACAATTGTGCTGGATAGGCTTCTTTAAAAGTAAGGTTTCATTTTTAAATATTCGGGAAAATATAGGAAATCTCATCTTTCTAGAAAATTTTAGAATTTTTTTTCCAGAATATTTTAAAACTTGAATAGAAATCTAAAATGTTTGTAAAACTAATTATTAATTTTAAAATATAAATTTAAAAATTTTGAAATCAAATTTCAAATTTGGAAATTTTGCAGAATATTCTAAAATCTCAATGGAAATAGGGAAATTCTGGGATAGGTAGGCTTAATTTTAAAAAATTATGGAAAATAGTAAATTCCATTCGAAATTATCAATTAGAATAAATCCCAATTCGCCAAAATGTTTTACGAATTTGAATAGAAACCTTCATTTTCCAGACTATTTTTAAGATTAAATAGAAATCTCTGTTTTTCAAAAATTTAAAGAATTTCTGACCTTCCAATAATCTAATATAAATGTTAGAATCAAAATCTCGATTATAAAAAGAATTTTAAATTTGTAATGGAAATCAAGAAATTCTGGAAAAAAAAGATTACATTTTAAACTGTTCTGTAATTAAAGATTCCCCATTTGAACTTAGAAATTAGAAATGGAATTCAAGAAAATCGTTAAAAATTGTGGAAAATGGATGTTCTATTTTAAATCAGTATAGAAATCTCCAGCTTCCAGAGTATTTTAAAAATTGAATGGAAATCGTGAGATTTCGGAAAGGAACATTGAGCTTTGAAATATTTTGGAAAATGATAATTTTATTAAATCAGGAATTCAATTAAACCAAAAATTTGTGAAAAGGAAGGCAACAAAAAATTTTAAAAGGCCAACCAACACGAATCCACCGATTAGACTACCAACTGTAAATTGGGCGATAAGTAATGAAGAAACAGCCAATGCTTTTGCTGCTCATCTAACAACGGTATTCACACCATCCAAAGAAGCTAATAATTTTGTGCTATTCCAGCCAATGGATAATGAATTATTCTACAAACCTATAAAGTGTAATTTGAATAAAATTAAGAATTAATAATTATTGCATAAGCCCGAAAAAGGCACCAGGACTTGATAAAGGGATTGCCGGACAAATAGATAAAACTAATAACGATAATATACTACGCGACATAAGCCAGGATAAAATAAAAACCAGATTTGGTCATATCGTCCAATAAGCATGCTGCTGACAAGCTGAAAGCTATTTGAAAAAATGTTACTAACGAAATTGGAACCAATATTAGATAAGCGTTTCGTTATTCCAGAATATTAATTTGGATTACGAAACCAACATGGTCCACAAAGCAAGTACACAGAATTCTAAATCCAATCAAAAGCACATTCGAGGAAAAGAAATATTGTTCTGCTGAAGTTCTACCAAAGAAATTTTGCTAAGTTCTGGTAAACAATTTTTTTCAAAGGCAATTCCTAATCAAACAACATAGCGCAACTACTTTCTTATATGATAATTATGTAGGTGTCCCGCAAAGTAGCCTTTAATAGGACCAGTATTATACTTGATGTGCATAGAGAAATAACATGTAACCAATAAAGTAATAATATCTACATTTTCCGATGATACGGCCATCCTGGTGTCACACAAATTACATTATTTAAATGTATTAGCTGATGGAAAGAATATCGCGACTATCATAAACCAATAATGTTTTAAGAGCGATAATCAAACCCATATGGACATATGGTATTCAGTTATGGGGATCCACCAGCGCTCCAAATAAAGGACTACTACAACGAACCCAAGCGAAAATAACTTTACCCATCATCCGTGCTACATTCGAAATTGTATTAAGCGTGACAAACTTGGAATTAAAACCAATAAAGAATTCAGTTCGAAAGAACTGATCCACCTTGACTGATGAACATGTTAATTTTTAAATGTTTATGCTAAAATTAATTAAATTGTCAGCACTAGCAACAAATATTAACATTAGTTAAGATTTAAAGTATGTAATCATTTGTGCTTAAAATTTCATTACTTCTTGTAAGTTTCTTATGTAGAAAAATTCAAGAATAAACCCTTAAAAAAAAAACAATTAAAAATATTTTGGAAAGTGAAACCTAATTTTAGAAATAAATATTGAATTTTTTCCAAAATATTTAAACAATTAAAAAATAAAAATCTCTAATAATGGAAATTTCAGTTTCCTAAAATGTTTTAAAATAATAAGAGCAATTTAGAGAGTTTGCCACGATAATTTTAAATTACAACGGATACCTTTATTTTCCAGAATGTAAAACTTAAATAAAAAATTAATTAAGGAAAAACTAAATTTAAAATATTTTGAAAAATGGAGATTCCTATGCAAATTTTTAATTATTCTGACTCTAATCGCCAGACTAAAAAACTAAGAATGGAAAGCGCTGTTTTCTAGAATATTGGAACATCAGAATGAAAATCCTGAAATTCTGGGAGAGGTACTTTAATTTTAAAATATTCTGGAAAACATGAGTTCCATTCTAAGTTTTTAATTAGAATGAAAATCTTAATTTGATAGAATATTTTAAAATTTGTTTTTTTAAATTAATTATTTATTTATTTATATTTTTAAATACATTAGGGTAAAAAAATCATTATTTTCCAGAAAATTTAATATAAACATTTTCTTCGCTGAATTTTGGATTTGCATTCAAATTTTAGAATATTCTGGATGATTGAAAAAGATTTCCTCTATTAAATAGAGACCAGCTTTCACGTTTAAATTAGTATCGAAATCCCTAGAACAGTTTAAAATTTAATCCTCCTTTCACAGATTATCTGTATTTCATTTTATATTCTTGAAGATAGAGAGTTTTATTCTTATTTTATAAATAGAATAGTGATCTCAGTACGTTCTTCCTTTAAATAGTTGAAAAAATGGAGATTTCCATTCTAATTTCCATCTTAGCGACTCCAAAAATTATGGAAAAAGAAAAACACATGTTAAACTATGCTGTAAAATTAAGATTGGCATTCGAATTTTAAAATTAGATGTGTAATTCCAGAAAGTTTTTAAAAGCATAATTCCATTTTGAAATATTCTGGAAGGTGAAAGTTTTATTTTAAATCAAAATAACCTGAATTTTCAAAAATATTTTAAAATAAGACTAGAATGGAACTCGAGAAATTTAGGTACAGGAGGTTTGATCTTAAATCTAAATAGAAATAGTTTCGAAACAAAACACTTAATTTTGAAATACTTTAAAAAAAAGATTTCTGTTTTAGCTAAAAATATTTAGGAAAGTGGATACTTCCATACTAATTTTAAAATTAGTGTTAAATTTTTTCAAGACTAGTTAAATTAGCACGCAAATGTTAGTTTTCCAGAAGGTTTTTAAATAAGAATGGAAATTCAGAAATTCTGCCACGATAATTTAAAATTAGAAATGATACATCCATTTTCCAGAATGTAAAAATTAAATAAAAAATTAATTATGGAAAAACTAATTTAAGATATTCTGAAAAAATGAAGATTCCTACGCAAATTTCCAAATATTCTATATTTCCAGAATATTGCAAAATCAGAATGAAAATCCTCAAATTTTGGCACAAGAACTTTAATTTTAAAATATTCTGGAAAATAAAGATTTCCATTCAAATTTTAAAATATTCTGGGAAACAGTGATTTCTATTCTATGTTTTAATTAGTATTGAAATCATAATTTGTTGGAATATTTTAAAATTAGTTTTTCTAACTTATTTTTTTTTAATTAATTTTTATTTTCTGGAAAATGAAAGTTCCTGTTCATCGTGGCAGAATTTCTAAATTTTCATTCTTGTTTTAAAACATATAAAACAAATTTTGAATAATATTTTTAAATGGAAATTGGGATACAAATCATTATTTTCTAGAAAATTTTAAAATAAACCCTTTCCTTCGCAGAATTTTGAATTTGCATTCTAATTGTAGAATATTCTGGATGATTTAAAAAGATTTCCATTCGAATTTTCAACCATTCTGCAAAATAGAGACCTGCTTTTACGTTTTTAATTAGTATCAAAATTCCTATTTGCCAGAACGTTTTAAAATTTGAAGACAAAGCTTCTTTTCCAAGAATATTTTAAAAGTTGAATTGAAATCTTTATTTTCTAGAATAATTTAAAATTGAATCTTCCTTTCCCAGATTATCTGTAATTCTATTCTTATTTTAAAATATACTGGAAGATAAATATTTTTATTTTTTTTTATAAATAGTTGGAAAAATGGAGGTTTCCATTCTAATTCCCAAATTAGCAACTCAAGAAATTCTGGAAAAAATTAGACGTCATAAACAATACTGTTAAATAAAGATTGACATTCAAATTTTAAAATTAGAAGTGTAATTCCAGAAAGTTTTTATTAGCTTAATTTCATCTTGAAATGTTCTGGAAGGTGAAAGTTTTATTTTAAATCAAAACAGAAACCTGCATTTTCCAAAATATTTTTAAATAAAACTAATTTTGGTAAAGGAACATTTAACTTAAAAATATATTTGAAAATGGGAATTTCCATATTAATTTTAAAACTGGAAAGGAAATCGGTTTTTCCAGAATATTTAAATTAGTATGTAAATTTCTATTGAATGAAATATTTTAAAATTAGAATAGAAATTCAGGAATTCTGGAACAGAAAGAATAGGTTATTACTAATAAAATATTCTGGAGATTTCTATTATAATTTTAAAACTAGAATGGAAAACCCCATTTCCCTAAAAAGAAATTCTGAAAAATGGAGATTCTTATTTAAATTTTAATTTAAAATGTCAATTGTAATTGTAAATACCCATTCTAACATAGATTATAAGTTTCATATTTTAGAATATTTTAAATTTACATGGAAACCATTATTTTCCAGAATATTTAGAAATTAGAATGAAAACTGGAATTTATAGTTCAAATTTTAAAATATTCTGAATAAAGTTATATAATTACCTAAATATTTTAAAATTAAAATAAGAAACACCGTGTTTCAGAAAATTATAAAATCAAGTCTACCTGTTTCAGATTTTTTTTAATTTTCATTTATATTTTGAATATTCTGATAAATGGAAACTTTTTGGTAAAATGGAGAAATCCATGAATTCTTGAAAAAAAAATTACATTTAAATTTTTTTTTGGAAAAAGGAGGTTTGATGTTAAATCAAAAAAGAAATCTGAATTTTTTAGAATAGTTTCGGAAGAAAGCATTTAATTTTGAAGTATTTTTAAAACAGCAATTTCTGTTTTAACTAATAATATTTTGGAAAGTGGATACTTCCATGCTAATTTTAAAATTAGTATTCAATTTTTTTCCAGAATTCTGCCACGATAATTTTAATTTAAAACGGATACCTCCCAAGGAAAAACTAATTTAAAGTATTCTGAAAAATGAAGATTCCTATGCAAATTTCCAAATATTCTGCTCTATTCGCCAGATTAAAAAACTTACAGTAGAAAACGCTGTTTTCCAGAATATTGCAAAATGAAAATCCTCAAATTCTGGGCAAGGAATTTTAATTTTAAAATAATCTGGAAAACAGTGATTTCTATTCTAAATTTTTAATTAGAATGGAAATTTTAATGTGTTATAATACATTTTAAAATTAGTTTTTCTTAAATAATTTTTTTATTAATTTTTAAATTCTGAAAAATGGAGGTTTGTGTTCATCGTGATAGAATTTCTAAATTTCCATTCTTACTTTAAAACATAGAAATCGTAATTTTCAAGAATATTTTTAAATGGGAATTGGGAAAAAATTATTATTTTCTAGAAAATTTTAAAATAAACTCTTCCTTTCGCAGAATTTTGAGTTTGCATTCTAATTTTAAAATATTCTGGATGATGATGATTCTATTTATTTTATACTTATTTTAAAAAATTCTGGAAGATTTAGATTTTTATTTTTATATAATAAATATAATAGTAATTTCTGTACCTTATTCCTTTAAATAGTTGGAAAAATGGAGGTTTCCATTCTAATTTCCGTATTAGCAACTTCAGAAATTCTGGAAAAAGAAGAACACATTTTAAACTACACTGTAATATAAAGATTGGCATTCGAATTTTAAAATTAGAAGTGTAATTCCAGAAAGTATGAAACTTTCATCTTCCAGAATATTTCAAAATTCCATTTTGAAATATTCTGGAAGATAAAAGTTTTATTTTAAATCAAAATATCCTCAATTTTCCAGAATATCTTAAAATAAGAATGAAACTCGATAAATTTAGGTACAGGAGGTTTGACCTTAAATCGAAAAAGAAATAGTTGTAAAACAAAATATTTAATTTTGAAATACATTAAAAAAAAAGATTTCTGTTTTAACTAAAAATATTTAGGAAAGTGGAGACTTCCATATACTAATTTTAAAATTAGTGTTAAATTTTTTGAAGAATATTTAAACTAGCACGCGAATGTTAGTTTTCTAGAAGGTTTTAAAATAAGAATTGAGATTCAGAAAATCTGCCACGATAATTCTAAAATAGAACGGATACCTCCATTTTCCAGAATGTAAAAATTAAATAAAAAATTAATTAAAGAAAAACTAAATTTAAAATATTCTGAAAAATGAAGATTCCTATGCAAATTTCAAAATATTTTATATTTCCAGAATATTGCAAAATCAGAATAAAAATCCAGAAACTTTGGGACAAGAACTTCAATTTAAAAATATTTTTGAAAATAAAGATTTTGAGGAAGTTCTTTTCTAATTTTTTAATTAGAATGTAAATCTTAATTTGTTAGAATATTTTAAAATTAGTTTCTCTTAATTAATTTTTTATTTAATTTTTATATTCTGGAAAATAGAGGCTTCTGTTTATTCTAGATTTCCATTCTTATTTTGAAACATAGAAATCGCTAGTTTTGAAGAATATTTTTAAATGGAAATTGGAAAAAAAATCCTTATTTTTAAGAAAATTTTAAAATAAACTCTTTCCTCCAGAGACTTTGGATTTGCATTCTAATTTTAGAATATTCTGGATGATTGAAAAAAAAGTCCATTCAAATTTTAAAATATTCTGCAAAATAGAGACTTGCTTTCACGTTCTGAATTAGTATCGAAATATGTATTTGAAGACAAATCTCCTTTTTCAAGAATATTTTAAAATTGAATCTTTCTTCCCCATAGTATCTGTAATTTTATTCTTATTTTAAACTATTCTGGAAGATGAAGATTTTTATTCTTATTTTATAAATAGAATAGAAATCTCTGTATGTTCTTACTTTAAATAGTTGAAAAAATGGAGATTTCCATTTTAATTTCCATATTAGCAAATCCAGAAATTCTGGAACAAGAAGAACAAATTTTGAACTATACTGTAAAATAAAGATTGACATTCGAATTTCAAAATTAGAAGTGTAATTCCAGAAAGTTTTTAATAACATAATTTCATTTTGAAATATTCTGGGAGCGAAAGTTTTTTTTAAAATCAAAACAGGAACCTTCATTTTCCAGAATATTTTAAAATAAGACTAATTTTGGTAAGGGAACATTTAACTTCAAAATATTTTTGAAAATAAGAATTTCCAAACTAATTTTAAAATTGGAAAGGTAATATATTTTTCAAGAATATTTTAATTGGTATGTAAATTTCTTTTAACTAAAATACGTATTTTAAAAATAGGAATTCTGGAACAGAACGAATTAGTTTCTAATAATAAAATCTTCTGCAGATTTCTATTATAATTTTAAAATTTGAATGGAAACCTCCATTTTCCACCCATTCAAACTTTCTAGAATGTTTTACATAAGAAAAGAAATCAAGAAATTCTGTTTCAAAATTTTTTGAATTTTCATTTGTATTTTGAATATTCTGAAAAATAAAAACTTTCTGGTAAAATGGAAAAATCTATAAATTTTTGAAAAAAAGATAACTTTTTAAAATATTTCGGAAAATGGAGGTTTGATCTTAAATCAAAAAAATATCTCTTTTTTAGAATAGTTTCTGAAAGAAGCATTTAATTTGGAAATATTTCTAAAAAGGACATTTCTGAATTTTAAAATTAGTATTAAATTTTTTTCCAGAATATTTAAAATAGAACGGTTCTAATTAAGAATGGAAATTCAGAAATTCTGCCACGATAATTTTAAATTAGAATAGAGGCATCCGTTTTCCAGAACGTAAAAATTAAATAAAAATTTAATTAAATTTAATATATTCTGAAAAATGGAGATCCCTATTTAAATTTTAAAAATTGTGGGTTCTATTCACCGGTTTTAAAAATTTAGACTGAATATCACTGTTTATCCAGAATATTTTAAAATTTGAAGGTAAATCTTTATTTTTCAGATTATTTAAAAATCAGAATGAAAATTCAGAAATTCTGTGAGAGGAACTTAAATTTTAAAAGATTCTGGAAAACAAAGAGTTCCATTAAAATTTTAAGATATTGTAAAAAAAAGAAATTGTCTATAAATAGAATTGAACGCTGCAATTTCCAGAATATTTTAATTTTTGAATAAAAATCTCCGTTCTCCAGAAAATTTTAAAATCAAATCTACTTGTCTCAGAATTTTTGGATTTCAATTTTTATTTTAAATATTTTGGTAAATGGAAATTTCTATATTTTACAAATATTACAGGAGATTTGATCGGCCGCCTTCTAAAGTCAAATAAAGATTTTTTTAACTATTTCACATATATAGTTTTTAAACCTCTGAAATTAATTCTGGTAAATGAAAGTTGCTGTGAAAACTGATAATAATTGGGTAATAGATGTGTGCCTCTGTGAAGAACAATTTTGCAGAATGTCTAAAAGGAGCAATAGTTTCCAGTATCTAAAATTAAAAATGCTTTGAATGTTATTAATTACAGGTCAATGGTCAATATATGCATTAAATAAACTGCACAATTTAGATTTACAAAATCATCAAATACTTCTGTTGTTTGTGTTTCGATCCCTTATTTTGTAAGTAAAAACGTAGACCAAAATTTGAAGTGTTCTTGTATTTTCCTAGATATAAAACGAGCACTTTATTTTGTTGACCATGAAATTATGATGTTTAAACTGGAAAAACGTGGCTTAAATAACACTCGGCATCAGCTGTTTGCCAATTATTTAGCAAATTGAGGCCAATTTATTGTAATTCAAGCAAATTCTTGTGAGGATACCGTCATTTGCAGAGTGTACCACAAGGATCACTATTAGGACCATATTTACTTAAATTTTTCATTAACGGTTTAAGATTCCTAAAACTGAATGAAACAATGCCTATACACGCTGCGAATTCGGTACAGCAATAAATTCTTTTAATGCAATAAGATTTGGTTACTTTTAGTGCTTTGACATTAATCATTTAATTTTAAAACACGATAAAACAAAATTTATGGTTTTCGAAAGAAAAAACAGCGGTATAGGAAATTTAGATCTTCCGGACCAATTAAATTATAATTCTTTTTTTAAGGAAAGTTAAAAAAGGTTTAATTTTAAATATTCTGGAACGCAATGATTTATATTTTTAATTTTTAACTAGAATGAGAAACTCCATTCGCCAGAATTTTTTAAAATTTGAATACTAATCTCCATTTTCCAGTAAAGTATAAATTTTGAATGTAAATCTGTACTTTTCATAATATTTTAAAATTGAATCTTTCCCTTCCAGAATTTCTTGATTTCCATTCAAATTCTTAAAAATTGTGTTTTTGGAAAACAGAGGTTTCCACTTACAAAATATTATAGTAAATTAGATTAGTGTATAAATCAAAGTTGAAATATTCTGGAAATATAGTTAAGTGAAATATTCTGTTTAATTATAAAATAAGATGTTATATTAGATGATCCTAATTATTAATTTAGAGCCTTACATTCCCGACAAATTTCTAAACCGAAAGTTGATTTGTTGACTGGAATAGCCTTATGATTTGCAATAAATGCAATAGAGATAGATTGCTCTACTATTAACATAGTGAATTTTAAATATCAACATTCAAAATAGTCTTTAGTACCCAAACGTATTAAACATTCTTACTTTAAAGTATAAAGCGGTTTTGTCTAATCGGAAACAGCTTTTTAAAACAATTAAAATTTGCTTAGTGATCTTTAATATGATCGACGAATCAAAGCGCATTTAAACCTAAATATATGTTTAAAATACATCGTAATCCCAACAATTAATAAGTCATAAAATTCTCATGTATACTAAACAAAAATAAAATAATCTTGTGTTAATATTCTTAAAAACAATCACCGCGTTAATAAACTTGTTAAATTTCGCGCACGAGTGGCCAATTATTATTTCAGAACAATTTAACTTTAAGTTTATTAAAGATGATCCAATTAGAGGCGTACCATACGACCCTAACAATTAGTTATTTTAAACTGGTTGTTAATTATTACTAGAAATTTGCGATCAATAAGCTTTTACTACTCAATTTTATGGTAAATAAGGGTCCAATAATATTTGAACCACCCCATCGTTATAAGTACTCCATCCACTAAAATAATATCATCTTACCATTCATCTTAAGAAAAATTCATTTTCATTTTGTAATTCCTTGTGGAAATGGAGGAATACAATTTTCATTGGAAAAATTGATTTTTGTTCTATATAGACATCAGCTATATATGTATATACCATAAATGAGAAATTTTACTTTCGATTTTTTCCCCATTTTCATCACAATATAGCATCTAATAGATTTTGTCAATTTTTCGCAAATAGATTGATGTTGAATATTGATCGAAGCTGAATATGCCTACAAGTATATATGTATGTATGTAGGATTAAAATTTGATTTCCTTATGCCTGATTTGATTCGTTCGAATTTCGATTATATGTGAAAAATAATTTTCCCATGAGATCGTAGATACGCATTTTGAATTCGTTCGAAATGTATATACGGTTATATATGTATATATAGATATACTTCTTGTTTTCTGGAAAGAAGGATGTTAGCTAGCTTTTTTATGGTTGTGCACATATACCCCCCTTATCAAGTACAAATGTGAGGAGGTACATGATTTGCAACAGATTAATACACATTTTTATGTGTCGGTCGCGGTTTTACACTTTATATATAAAAAAACAAGACAAATTTCAAGTTTAATAATTGAAAAAGTCATAAAAATGTGTCTTATCAACATACTAGGCGCCTCTTTATTCAATTCGATCATTTTATGTATTTATCACAAAGAGATTAGTATAAAAATCTTATTTTATTGTCTAAATCAAATGTAAAATAAAAAATAAAATAAAAAATCGCATTTATTTTTAATAATAATTTATGTAAATTTATAGACAACATATTAGATTTATCTCGATTAATGGAGTCTGGCGTGAAATGTAAAAAAAAAAAAAAAAAACAGTTACATAAAAAATTTTGTCCCCGCACAACGTCTTCGTTGTTTTTAAATGTTAAAAATTCTTGTTTCGTTCGCATGCGGTTTCATATATTTAAGCTGTAGTCTTTACTACAATATAAAATCAAAAGTGATTAAATATTTTTTTGTTATAATTAAAATGTATCAGTTTTATTAATAATAATAATAATAAATGCGTTAAGTTATCTGCTTTGACATACTGGTTTACATACAAACAACAAAAAAAATACGACAACATTTTTTTGGCTTTTATCGAGGAGTCCAATCTACTGTGGAATTTTACACAAAAAAGAAGGAGGAATATATTAAGCGAATCTGTAGCGCCATTTAGCATATTTGTTGATTAAAAAAATGTGTGGGCGAAGTAAAGTTAGCTTACAGTGTTAATATGTTTTGTCAGAGAAACCCGCCCTAAAAATTATTAATTAGCCACTTATCATAGATTGGCTATACATAATCCAATTTAAACAAAGGAAGCTTTGTTTTCTAGAAATATTCCCTTATAGTAATGCTGAATTTAAAAGACAGTTAGGCTTCTTTATTATATTATCAAGCCAAATAATTTCATATTTTCAAAAATTCCCGTGTAGACATGAGATTTTCGAAATGTAAGATATTTCGATTTATCTATAAATTTCCAAGTTTAAATAGATCTGAATGAGCTGTAGTTTAACATAAAAGTTCTTCCAACTTACCGCCATTCTCATATTTTCTACACGCTCATTAAAAAATCCGGTAATTGCCTACTTAATTATCTGGTTTTGCAAATTCTAGTGAAAATCCAGTGAATTTCTAGTTAAAAATCAAGAAAAATGAATTTTCTAGTTAAATTTTAAAATAGATTTAACCGATTTCCAGTGAAATTGCAATCAAAATCAGATTTTGACTATTTTCTAGTTAATTTCCAGTAATATTTTTAATTATACTGGAATTCTAGTGATCATCTAGCACAAAAAATTACTACAAAAATACTAGATGGTTAGTTTTACTCTATAAAATGGAATATCTAGTAAGTTTAACGAAAATCTCGTAAATTTTATTACCAGAATTCTAGTAAAAATAAAAATTACTTGAATTCCAGTTGCATTTTTGCAACGGTTTATTTTTTAATGTAGTTACCTGAAATCTACTTATATTCTAGTTAAATTAAATTAAATACAAGATAATTCCTGTTCGCAAGTGCAAGGAATTTCTAGTAAATTAAACAGATTCTAGTAATATTCTGGTTAATTTAAAACTTCTTTAGAATTTACTAGAATTCTAGTAAATTTAGACTTTCACTCGCATATTAATTTCAATTTCGTCGTCATAGTCAGTATCAGTAATACGTTAAATTTCTTGCTGTGGTATAGTGAAATGAAGAACAGGTGAAAACATAAAAGTTTAAGTATTTAAAGTGTGAGTGCTAATATAAAATAAGTATAGTGAAATATTACACATAATTATTGATGAGATGCGTCAAGCAAATGCCGATTTATCTACACGTGATTTTAATATTTTATGCAATAGCTACTGCCGTACATATTTTAACATTTCGTTGAGGGCAGATTTTGCGAATAAATTTGACCTCCGCGACGGAACTCATCCAAAATTTTCCCAATGTGAAGGATTTTGACAGTGAATGTGTAAGTTTTGTCAAATATATACATTAAATGATTTGCAGATTAACTTTCAATTATTAACATTTCAGATTTTTTGAATTCGGTCTCTTGTAGGGAATGACGGGAATGAAATAAAGAACAATTTACATATATGTATATGTATATGTAAATATTTATTCGCTCATTGCATTCAAAAAACGATAAGTCAAAATCGTCATTTTTGGGAAAAGGTTTGGAAATTTGAAATGTTGAAGGGGGTTCCTTGTAGAAACGTTTCCTTAAATGTCAATATCCTGTGCAGGAGTATATGAAGAAAAAGATCAAGACACCAGACATCGAGAAGCACTACACTTAAAGCGACTGCTATGCTTTGTCGGATAATCAATTTGTTTTAACCTGCCTATCCGGCGACTGTATTAGGGCTAAGGTACTTAATTATTTATTGATATGATTCTAATTATAATATATGCTTTTTAATAGTCTTGTTACGTTTAAAAATTACAACGATGGCTTTCTTATAGAATATTTAACTAAATTAAATTAAGCCATGTAGATTATATTCATTATTTTTTCCCCGGCCACGGAGCCAGCGTACAGGTCTAACAAGGCATTTCACTGAAAAAAACCAACTAAATCCAAAACGAATTCCAGTCAAAATATTTTGACTTGAATGCCTTTTCTAGTGCTTTGATTGAACTTCCTTCTAAAAAGGCATTTCGTCTAAAACTATTTTCACTGAGTTGCCTTTTGATTTTTGACTGAAATGTCCTTGACTAGAATTTCCGGAGCCAACCACCAGTGTTGTGCAATTACGCGTAAAAAATAATTTTTTACATACATTACGTAAAAAATTTTAAAATACGGTAAAAATTGTAGTTAATGTAAAATATTGTAAGAAATGTAAAAAATATTAAAAGTGATGCCATCTAAAGGAATTAAGAAATACTAATACCACTCACATACTCAAACCTCTCTAAAAATTTTCAATCGATTTTAACGAAAATTATAATCAAAATAAAATAACATTGCAAAATTTATAATTATTAATTAATTAAATTATCATAATGAATATTGCATATAGTATGTTCAACAAACCAACATGAATAATCAGTCATATTGATTAAACTAATTTCACCACTGTTGGGCATATTCGTGTACAATTCCACTTTTATCATTTTTCAAATCAAAAATAAGATTCCTTTAATAGAAATGTGCACATAAAATCATTGATTAATGATTTGATTAGTTAATTATGCTTTACCAGATAATAATTTTTGTAGTTGGTAGGTATATATTCACGCTAGAATTTATCGCAATGCCATCTGTGGTTAGTTTTAGCAAATAAATCAAAAAATATTTTTAAGAGTGCAATTGCTGTTTACTAAACCCGCCGCCATTTTTGTGTATATTGACAGAAATTCGCCCGCTTCCGCTCAAAGGTATTTCGGATAATGAAAATTATTTCACAGAAATACGGGCATTATATTATGTCGGCCGCATGACATAACGATCTTGTGCAATTGTACGATCGCAATTGTTTTGTGCATTTTTGCTTGATTTGACCGGATACATGATTTCATAAAATCATTAAACTGCATAAAATACATAATCATTATTACTGATACTCTGACAGTGACAGTAAATAAGAAACGATGTAGCAGTGATAATATGGATGGAAGTGATTGTGATTGGAATTGGAATTACCTATTGTACATGAATAAAAATTTTGTACCGAAAGAGAATTTAAATCGGAAGGATCATTCTCCCAAAAAGAATCCACAAATAGCGTGTACCGAATTTCAATATTATAACTTATCCCGTTCCGATTATACGGCTGGCTATATACTCCCGTAGTGTTTAGTATGAGAAAATAAACGTTTCTTCTACAACTTTTCTTCTACAACGGGATACGTTATAATATTGAAATTTGGTACACGCTATTTGTGACCGAATTAATTTGTGCGATTGCTTTCACAGAACCATACCAAAAACCAACTGGTTACCACAGTTATGATTGCATTTCGCTGCCCCTGCAATGATATAATTGTAACAAAGTTGAGCCTTGATAAAGAATGATGCGTGATCCAGATAAATTACTTATCGTTTTCGAGAACGTAACTGTTAGAATACCAATTGCAAAATGGTGGCCATATATTTATAGGCATTAGGAATCGATTACTTCTGGCAAGCTCGCTTGGACTTGGAGTAGTTTCCGTAATTAATACCAACTGTGAATGCTACAGATAGATAGTTTTAATATTTTACAAAATAATTTTGTTTTTGACAATCTAACATAATTGCGGTGGTGAAAGTTAAAAGTAAAACATACACAGTCAAATTTTATAAATCAAATAGTATGGTACCTACGTGTGAGATGGCGCAGAATAAATTATAATTATTTGATTCATTTATGTAAATAGAGAAATAATTTGTTTAATAACATTTTCGAATAGATACAATCTTAGTACATAAAAAACAGAATAAATTTCGTTTGGTCAGCATATTTTAAACATTTTATTTAAAACACATAGTAAAATCTACATTCAAATTAATTTCAATAGATAAAGCTGTGAAATGGTTGTAATATCGACATACAATTTTTTAATTCTGCTCTTTTCATTTAAATGTCACATTTCGCACAGATGTCGCTAATTATTTACAATTTCTTACTTTGTAACGTAAAAAATTTCAGGTAAAAAATACAATTATTTACACGTAAATAATAGTGTAAATTACGCTTAAATATAAAATTACGATATGTTAAATATGGACGTTACAATAAAAAATACTTAGTACGTAACTTTCATTACCTATCAACTAATGAACGTTGTACATTATCGAACTCTATTAATACTACTCTACAATACTAATAATACTCTATAAAATATAGATATCAATACATACAGAGTACGACAATGTACGAGTTATAAAATTCAAATGTACTTTTATGTTCGTTAGTTGACAGGTAACGAAAGTAACGTACTAAGTATTTTTTATTGTAACGTCCGTATTTAACATAAAGTAATTTTATAATAAAATTGTTACCCTGATGATCACCCGGAAAGTCCAAAATTGGGGAAAATGATGAATAAAATCTACATGGTTATCTGTAAGAAAGCCAACGTTGAAATTTTGATATAATATAGTTCATATTATAACTCTTGTTATTAAACCAAAACTTTTAATTTTTGCAGGTAGATAAATCAATAAAAGATCTCACCCAAAAAAGTAAGCTGTCGCAGTCGTATCTGGTATGTTGGTCGGAGAATGGTTTGAGCCACGAAGAAATCTTCCACGTATTAGATGCACAATCAATTTCGTTGGGCTACAGAACTTTATATGGACCTTCGAAAACTCTTTAAAATTTTTGATGTTTTTGAATTGAAATTTTCCCAAAATTGTTCTACAATTTCATGGAAGTTTTTTTTCTTTTTAATTAAACATGTGATTCCGACACCTCGGGTGTCGAAATTATGTTCTAAATTGTGTGCGAAATATTCAGAACAACTATTTTAAAACTTTGTTATTTTTGTAATTGTTGAAATAAAAAATATTTAATTAAAACAAAATCTGAAAAGGTCTTTTTATTATTAGAAATTTATTTAGACCACAGTTGGGCAAATTCGTGTCGTCAAATTTTAGACGGCAATCTAGTATAATCAAGGGATAATCTAGTAAAAAATGATGACGTAGGATTAACTGGAATTCTGCTAAGGCATACAGTTTTTTCCGGTTATTTTACTAGAACTTTAGTAGAATAAATGCAAGAAATCTAATAGTTTTGCAAGAAAATCTAGTATTCGATTTTACTTGAAATCTAATTAAAAAATTGTATTTCTCATAATTTTACCAGAAGTCCAGTTGCAAAAACACATAGTATTGTTTACTTGATTTCCAGTACTACATATTTGTATTTCAAGTAAAATTACCAGATTTTATTACAACCAGAAATCTTGTATTATTAATTTTACTTGATTCAACTAGATCGTCTAGTATGCTCACATCTAGTGAATTTTATTTACCGTGTAGATTATTCAAAATTTTGCGAAGACAGCATAGTATATCTAGATTATTTGAGATTAATTTTAATTTCTTAATGTTTCAAGATTTCTGTGGTTTTAAGTTTATCCGAGTTTTTTTTTAGAATATTTAATGATTACACCAGCTTTGGAGATTACTCGTGCCTCACGATTTTTCTCGAAATTTACAAAGGGTTTGTAGTATTTTGTTACAGAATTAGTAGTTTATCGAGTATTTTGTTTTGAAGCCTAGTTAAGGAAACTTATTAGAGAGATCATCATCAAATAAAACTAAATTATATATTTTCGATTGTTATTGAAATTATTGGTTTATTCATTACACAAGGCTCATACAAATCTTTCACCATTCATAAAATTTATACTTATTATTAGGCTTAGGATTCTTAAATAAAAAAATATTTTTTTTTGGGAAATCCAAACCAAAAATTTGTTAAATAGTTATTCTTTTTAGAACAAATAAAAGCGAATAAGCCCTACATGCTACCACATATTTTTTAATATTTTGGCATAATCGCATATTTTTACATATTTCCACTTATTTTACGTTTAATCGCATATTTTATAGTTTATTCCAAATATTTTTAATTTCTCTTCAAGAATAACGTAATTTGATTTTCGTAGCTTAAAATTTGATAAAGCAAGATATTTTAAAGGTAAAATTTTAAATTAGGAAATTAAATTTTAGGCCAACTAATTCTGTTTTTAAAACTTAAAAATGTTTCAGTTTGGTCTAAACTCTGCTAATTGAAATACCTACATATCACAATATTTTACTGAACATAATTTGACGATCCGGAGTTCTTCTAGAAAAGCCGATTTTGTGATTGTTCTTTTTATTCGTTAACGTATGTGAAATAATCCACGTTGTGACATTTATGTGACTAAGGCAAAATATTGAAATGTATGTAAAAGAATTCATCGGAATTTAAATGAATCAAACAAGCGTTAAAATTCCTTAAAATATAAGAACGTAGCAAATGTAATTCTGCTCCAGTTATGCACTTAAGCAATAGTTTTAATGTTATTCCTATTCAAAATGGGCTCGAACGAAAACCCATTTTTAATCCGAAAATTTCCAAGTTATTATATGTCTGAGGGAAATGTTGGAGTTTAATTTGATTATAAATTAAATTAAATTAAAATTTAATTTAATTTGATTTGGTAAATTACAAGTCGCTTTCGAATAACAATTAAAGCGCAGTGGATTTGACTATAATTAGAGGGAAATATAAAGGTAATAAAATTAGCTTCAATTCTAAATTGGACGTAATGATTGTGAATGCAATTTTAAGTATAATAATTAGGCTTAATTTTAAATTTAAGTTAGAAATGGAATTACATGAGAAAAGTTAACATATTATTTGTCAAGATACGTTTTCAAATTTCAACATATCGTATATAAAATCATAATTTCGAGCAAAAATCTGAATAAGAATTTACATTCCCAAAATGTAATTGAATAAATTCTTGAGTAAGAAGTCGAATTGGATTTAAAATTTTAAAAATTGAATTAGAATTACAAACTAGATTTGAACAACATCTTGTGTTTAATATGAATCAAAAGCTGATCGAAGTTTACAGCAGAAATAGATTTTATATTCCAATATTTTATTAAAAATTCCAACCCCTGGGCATGACTAAATATTGAGTGGATTCAAAAAAAAAAAAAACTCAAGTTTGAAATCAAACAGACACAATTTTAATTGAGTTACAATCCGAACCATGATACCATTCAATATTTTGAATTAAATTTTAAACAGAAATTAAGAAAATGTTTCTGAATTAAACTAGGCTACATTTTCCATGGAATTTAAATAGTGCAAATTGTTGTACAGTGGTACTTGGGATAAAGATTGATTTGGAAATTAAGATTATAGAAATTGATTCGGACATTCTACTTGGTTTCGAGCATACTGTTAAAGTTAGCCGAAAGTTGCCAGCCGAAAGTGAAAAGTCGATAATGCAGAGTGGGTTAGTCCAGCCGAAAGTAAAAAAAATGGTAATGCAGATTATCTAATCCCAGCCGAAAGTTTCCAGCCGAAAGTAAAAAGTCCATAATGCAGATTATGATATAACATTCAAGCCGAAAATAAATAGGATACATAGAAATCTATAAATATAAATTTTTCTAAATAAATTTACGTGTAAAACTTTGCTTCGTAGAAAATATCGGAAAATCAGAAGAATATAAGAAATTGGAATAAAATCAGCCTCTAGAGTATATCGTTTTTATGTGATTTGTCAATAACTGTCGAATTAATAAATTCTGTTTAAGTTTCCCGTGGGAAACCTCAGAAAATTCGATTTTCCAAAAATTATTAAAAAATTTAAATAAAATCAGCCTCTATAGTGTTATGTCTGGAGATGGATTCAATTGATTTGATTACTCAGTAGCTATCGCAGGAAAAAAATTTAGTTCAAGTTTCCCTTGGGAAATCTCGGAAAATTAGATTTTCCAAAAATTATTAGAAAAATTATATAAAATCAGCCTCTAGAGTGTTATGTCTGGAGATGGATTCAATTGATGTGACTTGTCAATAGCAATCGCAGAAAAAAAAATCAGTTCAAGTTTCCCGTGGGAAGTCTCGGAAAATTCGATTTTCCAAAAATTATTAGAAAATTTGTATAAAATCAGCCTTTAATGTGTTATGTCTGGATATGAATTGCATTGATGTGATTTATCAATAGCTATCGCAGGAAAAAAAATCAGTACAAGTTTCCCGTGGGAAATCTCGGAAAATTTAAAAAAGTTTCCAGCCGAAAGTAAGAAATGGATGAATTATATCAGCCTCTAGAGTGTTATGTCTGGAGAAGGATTGAATTGATGTGACTTGTCAATAGCTCTCGCAGGAAAAAAATTCAGTTCAAGTTTCCCGTGGGCAATCTCGAAAAATTCAAAAAAAGTTTCCAACCGAAAGTAAGAAATGGATGAATAAAATCATGCTCTAGAGTATTATGTCTGGAGACGGATTGGATTGATGTGACTTGTCAATAGCTATCGCAGGAAAAAAAATCAGTTCAAGTTTCCCTTGGGAAATCTCTGAAAATTCGATTTTCCAAAAATTATTAGAAAATATGTATTAAAATCAGCCTTTAAAGTGTTATGTCTGGAAATGGATTGCATTGATGTAATTTATCAATAGCTATCGCAGGAAAAAAGATCAGTACAAGTTTCCCGTGGGAAATTTCGGAAAATTCAAAAAAGTTTCCAGCCGAAAGCAAGAAATGAATGAATAAAATCAGCCTCTAGAGTGTTATGTCTGAAGATGGATTGCATTGATGTGACTTGTCAATAGCTATCGCAGGAAAAAAATTCAGTTCAAGTTTCCCGTGGGAAATATCGGAAAATTCGATTTTCCAAAAATTATTAGAAAATTTGTATAAAATCAGCCTCTAGAGTGTTATGTCTGGAGATGAATTGCATTGATGTGATTTATCAATAGCTCTCGCAGGAAAAAAATCAGTACAAGTTTCCCGTGGGAAATCTCGGAAAATTCAAAAAAGTTTCCAGCCGAAAGTAAGAAATGGATGAATAAAATCAGCCTCTAGAATGTTATGTCTGGAGAATGATTGGACTGATGTGACTTGGCAATAGCTATCGCAGGAAAAAAATTCAGTTCAAGTTTCCCGTGGGAAATCCCGGAAAATTCAAAAAAGTTTCCAGCCGAAAGTAAGAAATGGATGAATAAAATCAGCCTCTAGAGTGTTATGTCTGGAGATGGATTGGATTGATGTGACTTGTCAATAGCTATCGCAGGAAAAAAAAACTCAGTCCAAGTTTCCCGTGGGAAATCTCGAAAAATTCGTTTTATATATACCGATGATTATGGGGTTGACACCGATAAGGGAATAGTTGAAGTCGATGCACGTAATTCACCATCTAATCATTTTACACGCATTCCTTAAACTGAATAAAATAATTGGAACTATTTCCACTCAAAATTCCTACTTTCCTTAATGTTTGATTTTATTTAGCAAAGGTTTTGTCATAAATGCTTGATTTGTTTCCGGCAGAGAGTTATAGCCACGAGTGTGTTCTACCGGATCAGGGTAGATTTTGCACGACCCATTATACTCATCACAAAAAGTGGAAGAGGTGCAAAGCATGTCAACAGAATGATTATCCTTCTTTATTGCAGCTCTCAACCGTTTTATTGGCAGACGAGGCTCACCTACGGAAATAACGTCGGACAACACAAACAATTTTGTATGAATCAAAAAAAATCTAATTGGCTTTTATAAAAATTTGCATAACTCAAATGGTCATTCATTCCACCAGCGGCACCAAAATTTAACGAAATATGGGCATGTGCCCGTGAAATCAATTAAAACACATTTAGTAAGGCAACAGGAGATACTTTTTAAAAATAAGAAGAGATGACACCACTCATAACCAAATCGAAGCAATTTTACATTTTTGTCCGCTGTATCCTATCGATAACGAAAATAGTCTAAATGCATTAACTTCAAGACATTTCCATATAAATAACAGATTAGGCCGATGGCAATTGATTCAGCAAAGGGCAAATAATTTTTGGAACCGTTATTACAAATGGAAATCGCAATCTCTAAATTTATTAAAGTATGATATAATTTTGCTACAAGA